>OY776674.1:128867273-129467273 GCA_963675555.1 Leptura quadrifasciata
TAATTCGTCTTATAGATTTCCGTGCTTCTTCGGGGGTGATATTTTTGATGTGAAGGAAATTATTATTTGCAAATGATAAGTTGTTGGGATCGACCTCATTCGAATCAGTGTAAGCACTGTAAAAGAAATCGGCAAAATTGTTTACAATTGACTGGGGATCATCTAAGTGGCGTTCATTATAAGTAATTGATGATGGAATAGACGTGTTACTTTTCTTAGCATTAATAAATGACCAGAAATTTTTTGGCTCAGTTTTAATATCTGACTCTATTTTGGCGACATATCTTTTATAAGCAGCATTTGCTTTAGTTTTTACCGTTGATCTTAAGGCTTTGAACTTGTTGTAATCGTCGTCAGAATGTAACGGTCGCTCGCTTTTTTTGTCTAACATGCGATGTCAAATCACTATCAAACCACTGTGGATAACTTTTATTGTTAGGATTTTTTTTTGGTACATGCTTTAAAAAATGGAGTTTAACGTGTCATAAAACTCACAGACTGCTACATTGACATCCGTATGCAAAGTTAAAGGCGTATTCAACCACGGCCAGTTCTTGATATAACGCCGGGAAATAAGTTTCTTTTGTTAACTGTTTCAACAATTATAGCAGAATGATGTTGATCCTCAGAAATTAAAACGTCGGGTGATTTAAAAACGTTGCACACAGTTGGAAATAACCAGATCAAGGAGCTTATTACTATAATTTAATACATTGTTATACTGATTAAAATTTAAAAAAGTTTAAAAAGTTAAGTACTAGATTGAAATTACGACTAGAGGTTGAAACTGTAATAAATTCCGGAACGTTAAAGTCGACCCATAAATGGTGTATAAGGATTTTCGAAAGCATCGAATAATTTCTCATAATTTGCACTAATGGTCTGAGGTGGTACGTATACAACAAAGATATATAAATAGTTATTATCCTTGCACGGTTTTAACTTTACAGACAGACACGATATCGATAGAGGAGAGGTCATCAAATATATCACAGCAAAATTTAAAGTCAAAAATGCAAGCATTCAGCTTCTTATTTAATGCAATTAGTACACCGCCTCCTCTTTTAGAGTTGGTTGCATTGAAATTTCAATCACTGCGATAAACATCATATAGGTTAGTATTAAAAATGTCGGCATTATAAATGCCACCATTAAGCCAGGTCTCAGTAAATGCAACAATGTCGTACTGTCCCACGGCTTATATACATACGGTTGGATTATGCCCGCCCCTACCAATCAGAAAACGTTTAGTGCATTGACGTCAAAGTAGACCTCGTTTACGCTCGCATATAATGCTGTCTCGTTCTCCCTCATTAATAGTCTCTTAAGTCGTTATTGCTTCCACTTATATATCTTGCAATTATTATTTTATTTTAATACAAAAAAACAGGCATTATTTATTTTATACAAATTTGATTTAATAAGAAAGGGACGCACTAGAATCGGACAAAATTTTTTTAAGTTACTGCACAAAAAGTCTGTATTTCTTATTTTAACATAGCCCAAAAGCGTGTAAACTATCGTCCTATCTTATCATAATTTTAAAGCAAAATATATGTTACCCCAAGGTTTTAGGTATTAGCATAGCACACAAAAATACGAAGAAGTATAAGGAAAATGTTATATACAGTATTCTCACGTACGAACGAACTTTATATTAGATGATATATTAAATTTATTTAAAGATATTTGTAATTAAGACTATTAGGAAATGAGTGAAAATTTGGTAATCGAACGTTGCTGACTGCGAATATCTATCTGAGCAATGAAAATAAAAAAATATATCTAGCATTATGTAAAATTAAATAAAATAGTAATAAGTCTTTATTGAAACGTCATAGTTTGCCATCTTTTGGAAATTTATGATAAGAAACAGCCAAATTTCCTTGCTTAGTCTTTTGTAAACGATTGTTACATATAGCCACGGCACGCCTTGTTCCAGGCATAACTGTTAAAAAAAACAATATTTACCTACACAATAATAATAAAAAATTAATCAACAAATATAGAATGAACCAACAATACTTGTACTTACTTTTTATTAGGGCAAGTCGACTTCCCAAAACAAAACCACAATACTTCCTAATAATAGTCTTTTTAAAGCGTCTTTAAAATACACCGAATACACAAAAGTAAAGAAACAAGTTCACAATGTACAACCAAACCACAGAGTATCTGATAAACCGTGTCTGTGACCAAACAGACGATACAAATATGGCGCGTTCCAAGGTCTACTATAACGTCACAGTCCCCGCCCATTAATCCAACCGTATCTATACTAACCGTGGTACTGTCCAGCAGCTGCAGAGCTAACGAGTAAGTCATTCGTCTTTGTACGGAGCCGCGTACATTTTGATAATAACAAGTTATGGTAGAAGAGATAGACAGACTTAAGTGTGCAAGAATTAGATTTCTCGAAAGCAGTAGATGCGGATTGCTATTGTGGGGAGTGCAATATACCAGTTCTAGGGCAATCATCTAATTTATGATTTTGGGCACAGAGAGGGCAGATAAATTTGTTTAATGTGCATTGATTAAAACCCACAGCATTTAATACAACGACGCCATTCGATTGCGTCAAAAATACTATAATAGTCATACCATATAAATAAGTTTCCGTACTCCATGGCTTTATTATAGGTAGCTATGTCGGATTGAATCACAGCTTGATATAATTTACTGTTTTTTAAAGGCAAAAAAGATGTAACTTTTAAAGCACTATTTTGGGATGTGACATTTTTATTCTGTGATTTTAGATATTTAATAAGATCTTCTTCACTGAGTTTTTCTGATATTTCTACGATTTTGAACCGCGGATTAAGTGCTGGAACTTCTTTGATGATGTAATTTTCGTTTAACTTTGTGTTGATGATTAGATCTGAAATTTAGTGATCCCAAAGCTTATTAAATTTATAACCCCGCATTATCAACCATTGCCATTGTTACAAATTTACCAACACGCACGCTATACAAACACAGAAATCCAAACGAACATTTCTTATCCTTTTACGTTTAAGACATTTATTAGGAATTTTTGCTTCTTCGTTGAAGCTCAAAGAGTAGTTGGTTTATGAAAATTCGACCTGAAACTTTGATCTCAAAGCATATTAGATTTATACCCCAGCATTAACAACAACCCCAAGATAATTAAATAAAACAATTACAAAACCACATTTTCTAAATTATCTCTAAAATCGATGCTCCTAACTTGGAACTAATGGGCTAATGAAGAAAACATGATAATATAGTTTTATTAAAAGTTCTTGAACACCCTTTTAAAACTTTCTTTAAAACAAAGTTAAGTTAACCTGGCATTTATTAAGTAAAGACAAATAATAATTGAATCACATCACATTGTGCATGAAAAGAATCGGCATTTATTCTATATAATTTTTTTTAATACATTTATTTAACTTCGACCTATTTCCGTTACTGAGGCCTAACACCGACGCCTGTAAACGAGCTACTCCCAACCAGAAATTTTGCCGAACCTCTTCCCAAGAGTAGGGATCTATTACTTGCGTAACGTTTAATAGTGCTGTTAGGGTCAATTAATACACCCTGTTATTGGATTTTACACTATTTTTTAACACTTAATTAAAGCTTGCTTTAATTAGAACTGATTTGTCTCTTACAGCTTATGCAGGGTCAACGGCTACACCCTGTGTATGGTTTTTCTTGAAATTAAACACTTTTGTTTAAACGACAAAACCTTCCTTTTCGGAAATTAGAAACTAATCGACAACAGAAATTCTGTCTTAGAACTACTTTGAAAATATATTTGAAATTTTTTTTAAAAATAATTAAATCGGAAAAAATTCACTTAGAAGGTTGAGCCTCGTAGGCGAAGGAAAAATTGAAAGGGGCCACTTAAGGCGAAGTATTTGATAATAATTAAAATGGGACCACTAAAGGCAAAGTGTTTTCTTAAAACTAGTTGGGGCTACTTAAGGCGAAGACCTAAAACGAACCCTTTTTAACTAGGTTTCGGCCTGGGAAACTAGAATTGAACAGTTTGTTCGAAAAGTATGCAGTGACTGGGAATAAGAAAGCCTAGCTAGACGGGGGTATCTACAACATTAGTTAAATAGTAACCGGACCGATCCATTAACATAATCAGCTTATTACACAAAAATCACTTTTTATAACTTATATTTTCCGCTAGACCACTTCGTGAGTACTTAACACAGGAGTTACTGTCAAAACTGAACTTGTTTTGGACTGGCTGTGCACCGGTATTTATACTGTTAGTTTGCTGCGTTTTTCGTGCCCCATGAAAACCTAGCACGAATGTTTTTACCCCTTATTTAGAGCTGGATTTGACACCATCGAGTCTAAATCGGCACGATTGCGAAATATTTCACAATATTGCGCAACGTTGAAATTTTGAAATGAAAGTCATATCGAAAAATCGGCGACGAAAAGGAGAATTTTTTGATATGAAAAAGAAGTTTGAATCGATTTGGGTTTTGGAAATATTGAAGTTTGATTGACTGAAATTTTAATGATTTCAAAGGACCCCGTAAACTTGTCACGAAGGTCAGGCGATTAGCAGTTGAAATGACATGAAAATGTTCCTGATAGGTGTGGGGTGGCTAAGGTATGATAATGCTCCTAACAGGCACGAATCGAGTTTGAGCGAATATATCGGTTGAAAGGGTAATCGAGATATTGTATGTAATTTTACGAGGGGTGATTGAAAAGTAGTGAAATTTGAAATATTAATTGAATCGCTGGAAAATTGATGAAACTAAATTGAATATTAAGACTCGAGGTAGGGAACGTGGTTTGGTGTACACAGGGGGTTGTCAAAAAGTAATAAGATTTTAAAAAATGAAACGGTTGCAAGAAATAAATGAAATGAAGTAGAATGTTGAGTTTTAAGGTAAGTTGACGTATACGAGGGGTTGTCAAAAAGTAATGAGATTTGAAACGAAATGTGGTTTGAAAAAAGTTAACGAAACGATATAAAATATTGCTGTTACAGGTACGGATAGTGGTTTTGATCTATTTGGTGACTATGAGCGGGCTGTATTTTTAAGAGGTGTTTTTGTAAAGTTTCCTATGTAAAATTACTAGAAAGAATGTTGGAAGGGTGTTTTCGGTGACTTTACGTTACTTTATAATTATAGAACGTTTGAGAATTTTTTCTGATTTTTGTGACCTTGAATGTAGTTCTGGGTCTGATTGACTTTTTCTTCATGGTTTGCCCAGGTGCGTCAACCGATATGAATTTTTTGTTAATTTTACAAAATTTTTTGTTTTTCTTTATGACTTATAGGGGAAATACTCTATAACAGTTGGAACGGTCACCCATCCAATTACTAACCTTACCGCCTTACGTTGCTTTATATCGCATATCGAAGTATGTACATAGCAAAGACGCACCCACGCTCGCTCCATTCTATATCATTTATATTGTTTATCTCGGCATAGATCCCAGCAGAGCTGGGACGTACTCGAGTACAAGTACTCGAAATTGGTACTTAAGTACCGTTATAAGTACTCTGTACTCGAGTACATACCACACGAAGGTACTCGTTACTCGTACTCGAACTATTTAAAGTTATTTACTTGTACTTGTAATAAGAATTGTGTACTTGAGTACTCCGTAAAGTACTCGAGTATATTGGAAAGTACTCGAGTATATTCAAAAGTATTCGAGTACATTGAAAAATATTTTTGGTTGCGTGCGTTATAGACGAAAACTTTGAAAAGATAGTGGTGATGAAATCCAATAGAATAGGTATTTTTTAACGAGAAACGTTACTGTTCTTGTTTTATTATTATTACAAATACAAATAATAAGCAGTACACCCTTGTAATTTCGCTAATCCTAATATACCGGGTGTCAACGAAACCTGGTAGCCCACTTTTTTTCCATTATTTTTAGAATATTGGAATGAAACTTGGTAGATATATTATATGACCACGAAGAGACTTTGTGACATAACTGTCATTCCCCCTCTTTTGATATTTAAATGGAACACCCTAATATTATATTTTTAGATTCCCTGAAAACCTCTGAGTACGGTGATACCCCATAAATGACATTTCGACTCCATGAAAAAAAAATTTGACTCGAAATTCGTTACTGCATCTAGAGAAATTGCTTTTGGGCACAACCACGGATTTCTTAGAACATCCATCCGCTATTTTACGGTAATACTCTACCATTATGATTTCATTTGAAAAAATTAAGTTTTTTTTTAATTGTTCAAGCCAAATTTTTATGCCCGATTTGATTTTTTTGACATCACACCAGTCCATTACTAGCAATTTTTTCTGATCATGGCGCTCAATATCTGCCAACAAATTGCAAGTCAAATTTCTTTCATGGAGTCGAAATGCCACTTTTGGGGTATCACCGTACTCAAAGTTTTCCAAGGATTCCAAAAATATAATAATATACAGGATGTTCCACTTGAAAATCAAAAGTTGGGGACATTACTGCTGAAACTGAAAGGAGGAAAAATGACAGTTGTCACAAAGTGTCTTCTTAGTCATATAATAATAATAAAACTTTATTTCCATAGACTTACTTATACAAGCATCAGAATATAGTCAAAATTGGTCACAAAAGTTGGGGACATTTCTGCTGAAATTGGAAAGAGAAAAAATGACAGTTGTCACAAAGTGTCTTCTTGGTCAAATAATAATAAAACTTTATTTCCAGAGACTTATACAAGCATCAGAATATAGTCAAAATTGGTAAAAATTGATATCAATTCACAAAAATATCTATTTATACAAATACAAAACATTCAGTTAAAAAAGTAAAACGACAAACAAACATTGTGAAAATTAACAAACAAAGGATTACAAAAAAAAATAGTTTTACAACAGGGGAAACAAAAACAAAATCATAGAAATATTATTTCTCTTATTAGCTGGCATTAGTGAGATCGCAGCCTAAGTACAGAATAAAATGAATATTTGAGTAGAAGCGATTTAACTTCCTGTTTGAAAAGATGAATAATATCTATTTTTTATATATGAACAGGTAATTTATATATAATTTTATCGGCATTACTTTGGGACCTTTTGCAACGATGGATAAAGAGTGAGCTGGTATGTTAAAATTAGAATTTTCACGCAGATTGTGACTGGTCTCATATCTGCTATTGAACTGTTATTAGGAATTACACCGTTTAAAATGTATAGAGAAGGAGCAGTTAAGATTCATAATTCTTTGAAAAGTAATCTGCACGAGTAACGAAGAGGTTTAAAGGTCATTCTACGTATATATATATATATTTAAGTTTAAACACTTCGCTAAAACGAGAACAGTTGCCCCAGCAAATGATACAATAACTTAAACAAGTCTGTACGTGCGCATAATAGTACATTTTTAAAATGTCAATATTGACATCAACGCGTAGCTGCCATATGACAAAGCAATGAGTGGATAGTACCCCAATTTAGATGAGAGTCCATATAAACTCCAAGAAATTTCACGCTATTTTTTGTTTAACGCTGTGTTTATCAACTTTAATTAAGATGCTATAATCAAGTTTTTTAGTACTGAAAAGTAATAAATCTGGTTTTACATTATTAAGCACTAAACCGGTACTCACACAGTAGCTTTGCATAGATCTGATAGTATTATTAGTTTTAAGGCTGAGTTCATTTGTGCTATTAGAATTAACCGCGACGATGGAATCATCGGCAAAAAGTGATATAAAGACATCTTCTATATGAAGCACGATATTGTTAATAAATAAAATAAATAATAAGGGCCCCAAAATACTTCCTTGCGGAACACCTGTGAAAACCTTAAGATAGCTCGACAAGATTGAGTTACTGGCATTTCTTAAAACGACGGATTGTGTTCTTTGCGTTAAATAGGATTCTACCCAAGTTAAGGCTGGACCACGAATTCCATAATTACTAAGTTTATCCAGCAGTAACTTATGATCAACCGTGTCAAAGGCATGCGTTAAATCAAAAAATAAACAAGCTGATTTAGATTTGTTTTCAAAACTGTCTAATATGTAATTGCAGAGCGATAAAACAGCATATAATATATGTATCAAGTTTCATTCCGATATTCTAAAAAATAAGCAATCCGTTGACACCCGATATGAACAATTATAATTACACTAATACTATATACTATACAATAGGAATGCACAGGAGCACATGTAAGTATTTAAATATTAACACTTGTATTGTTTTTTCTATAAGGGTTTAAAGGTAATACTTTTCACTGCTCAATCGTACTTTCTCAATTACTTTAGTACTTATACTCGGTACTCGGAAGCTAAGAATCAAATGTACTTGGTACTCTGTGCTCAAATACATTTTAACTGTACTCGGTCCAGCTCTGGATCCCAGCATAGGAACAATACATTTTTGTTTTTGCTCAACCCTATATAAATTTATGTCATAGATAATAAAGATAATACTAAAAATATCGTTAACTTTTATGTTCTGATTGATACATAATCATAGACGCATAAGAAGTGGAGATAATGTTTTTTTGGATTACGACGTTATCGTTAACATAAAATTATCAGTTAACTGATAACACAGTACCACGTAATGATAGACGTAACTCGATAAAAATATAATATTTATTAGCTCGTTATCCGCAAATTTATTTCTAATTGTTTAACGATAAAAGTTATTAATTATAAACTTATTACCTATGTAAAAAAAATTAAGAGCTGGATAAATTCCGATGATTAATTATTAATTAATTATCTTTGGAGCAAATTAATCAGAGAAAGCAAACAGAAGGAATATTATTATAAGTATGTTGAAGTATACTTTGCTTGTTTGGTTGGTCCGTAAGGGCCTAGTATTTGAAATCGACTTCAATAAAAATGCAACCTGAGGTCCCTTTTACATTGTTTCCCTTTGCCCTAACTCATCTCAACACGCGAAAGGAAATTATATTCGTACGGCGCCTTCGTCTGCTGAAACGTTGGAAAGTACGTATTAGAATGAGTGCGATTGGACCATCTGGTACCACTGTGCATTTTGCATAAAAAATATTGGTAATGCCAGTATTCTACGAAGTGTCAATTTCGAAATGAGTTTCCAGTTGTTTTTCAATCTTACAACACTCAAAATCACACAAAATTATCGGTTTGCACATAAATGTTTCACTTTAGTTTTTAGTCGAGGAAATGAATGCATTTCGGATTTCGGTCTTAATCATTACTACTTCAATGTAAAGACTTGAAACGTTTCGACAACATATAAAATGTATACATTTGAAAATTAGTGCACTCACCATAATTGACCTATTCCTTATTAAATAATCTTCTTAACTTTATTACTTATAGAATAATACCTAAGCATTTTTTATATTTTTCCTTATTATACAATTAAATAACTAGTTCATTAGATTAGTATTTAAATTTTTTCTTATATTAGTTATTACGCCCAATAACTTTTGCTAAGTTGATTTACCAATTAATATGAACACAAACATATATTTATATATGAACTAGAAAATACATCATATTTCAACAACTTTTGTAAACAAAACAGAGTAAATAATACATTTAAACTAATATGTCAGAACCATTTACTTAATTGCCCTTATTTTAACCTAAATTACTCTCTAATGACCCCACCTCTTGATCTTTTGATTACTTGTCCTTTTTCCCTACCACGTCCATTGCCCCTTTAAATTATCCTTATTTTTACCTAAATTATCAGTAATTTGTGTCTAAATTACCCGTAATTGTCCTCTATTGCCCCCACCACTTTAATTAACCCCGCCCACTACAATGGGGAACATTCTGTTTTATTGTATCCGCCAGAGTGCACCAGCTGTACTCGGTTGTTTGTCCGTCAATGTCAATACGAAAAAGTATGTCTTTGAATAAACAAGATTAATTAGGATGTAAAATGAAAACTTGTTGCTGTGTACCAAAGTGCTCTAACATAGGAGGACATTTATTTCCGCTTTTAAAAGATTTGCCAACTACCATAATCCTTTTTATCAATTTGACTCATCTCTAAGAATAGGAGATTGGGAAACTCTCAGAAATTTAAACTATTTAAAGGTTATAAGATACAAGTTGACAGTGACATAAAACCGAGTACGCATGGTGCCATATATATAAGGAACTGGCTTGGATTTTTCCCCATTGCCCGCTATCACTCTAATTACCTCCCACCAATCTAATACCTCCATCCTTAAACTGAATACTGCACCGCGCCTCGAGCCGCCCCCTGTCATTTCCATACTACTTCAGTAGTTATATAAACAGTTCTTATGAAAGTCCCACAGGTTATTAAAAAACTTAAATTATTACTTGAGTAGACTATCCGAGTGTGTAGGTACCGGATGTAACATGATCATGGTATACCACCCATTTCTCCTTTAGTTTTGAAGATAATTGATTGAAATTTAGGATATACTGCATACATAATAAGCAGCACTTTTTGACATACAATTGATTTTTTTCACTTCCGGTTTCTCCGGAAATGTCACTTTCGATTTTTAAATGGAACACCTTGTATATTGTTGTATTTTTAAATTATGCATAATTTTCTGAATCCAACGATGCCAAATAAGTCACATTTCAAACATCAATTTTATTTATAATATCATTTTTAGTTTTCCATTTAAGTGTGCCATGACGGTTCCGATTTATTCTAAATGACCCGTGCAATACTATAAAAATCGAAATCCCGTTAAAAACACTAAATTACGTGATTTATGACCGAATAAAATTCACCAAAATTGTTTTTGGGGCAAAACTCAATTTTTTCATATGGAACCATATCGGTACCGTGGTACCATTTATTAGTACTATTAATAAGGAATTTATATTCATATATCGTATTAAAATGTACAAACAAAATTACAGCTAAAAGCAAATACAATTTTGTTCTAATTACATGTTAAGAACTGGCTTTGAAAACAATGAAATATTTAGCTTGTCAAACATTTGTTGGTTTAACGGTGTTTTTATTGTGTCTGTAAGAATTGTTTAAAATTCTTGTTAATTGTGTTCAAAATGCCTCAAATTTATACAAGAGATGAAAAAGTGGACATGTTAATTATTTATGGGCGAATGTAGTTGCGGCTACCGACCTTTATGCTTAACGATATCATGGTAGACAATGTCCAGCGAAAAATTATTTTAAACATGTTGAAAACCAATTCCGAAGAGAGTCCAACAATGATCCCGAAGAAAACTTCATTATTGACGAAGGAACGGAAATAAATGTCTTGGCTCGAATAGAAGTTGATAAGACTGTTTCTTTAAGTCAAGTTGGATTTGAAGTGGACATCAGTCACCAAATAGTAAGCCGAATTTTGCATAAATACCACTATAAATCTTTTAAATACCAATTCCACCAGCATTTGTATGAAAGTGATTACAAACGTATTATGGAATATTGCAAATGGATTTTGTATAATACCGTGCAACCAAACAATGATTTTTTGGGACTGATTTTATTTTCGGACGAGCCTAAGTGTACAAATTTGGGGTTATTTAACCAACAAAATACAAAATATTGGTCACAAGAAAATCCAATTTTTTTTTTTTTGGAAGGTAACTTTCAAGTGCGGTTCGGTTTCTATGTTTGGCTTGGAATAATCGGTAGTAGAATCATTGGTCCAATAATATTTGAAGGACCTCTGACTGGTGCCAGGTACTTGAGATTTCTGGAAAATGAGATTGAGGACATTTTAGATGAGTTACCTTTAGATTTAGGACAGGGAATGTATTTCCAACAAGATGGCGCTCCTCCCCATAATTCAAGGATCGTAATTGATTACCTTCAACGGAGATTCGGAGAAAACATAATTTCGACGAATGGTCCTGTGAGGTGGCCTCCAAGGTGACCTGATTTAACGCCCCTTGATTTCTTTGTTTGGGGTCATTTAAAAAATATTGCCTATGCAACCGTCGTTACAACCCGTGAAGACCTGGAGCTACGAGTAAGACGAGCAATTAATAGCATAACGGCCCAGCAATTGGCGAACGTTCTTCGAGAAACAGCTATGCGAATTCAGAAGTTCATTAACGTTAATGGACAGCAATTTGAACAGCTGTTGTAATGTTTTGTGTTAATTTTTTGTATTCCAAAACCACCTTATGTGTAATAAGGTAATTAGAACAAAATTGTATTTTCTTATTTTCTTTTAGCTGTAATTTTATTTGTATTTATCGCACATTTTAATACGACAAATGAATAAATTCCTTATTTAATAGAAATAATAAATGGTACCAGGTTACCGATATGGTTCCATTTGAAAAAATTGAGTTTTGCCCCAAAAACAATTTTGGTGAATTTTATTTGCTCATAAATCACGTAATTTAGTGTTTTTAATGGGATTTCGATTTTTGTAGCATTACACGGGTCACTTAGAATAAATCGGAACCGTCATGGCACACTTAAATAGAAAACTAAAAATTATATTATAAAAATAATTGATGTTTGAAATGTCACTTATTTGGCAACGTTGAATTCAGAAAATTATGCAGAATTCAAAAATGCAATAATATACAGGGAGTTCTATTTATAAATCGAAAGTTAGTGTCACTTCCGGCGGAAATGAAAAAAAAAATCAATTGTATGTCAAAAAGTGCCGCTTATTATGTACTGTGTGGTATATTCTAAATTTCAATTAATTATCCTCAAAACTGAAGGAGAAAAGGGGAGTATACCATGAATTCTGTTACACCCGGTATATAAAATTTCAAAATTAATTGATTATTGTATTTCTTTTAGAGAAAAGTATGCTTATATTTAACGTTAGTTTCCTAAAGCAGTTTCATTTTTATACGTACATTCAAGGAAAATCAAGCAGCAACTTAACGGAAACGTTTAGAAATCACTTCCGACTTCTACTGTAATTTTCCATCTGCGAAGGATATTAAATGTCAGCGTGTCTTTTTATCAAATAAACTGTGTTTGCACTTCGATTTTAAATTAGGCTAATATACGTGGTTTACCTTGCTTAGTTTTCTGTATTTCTCAATGCAGTTTACTTCGTATTTACATTTTCAATGCAAAGTGTAATATAGTATGACTGCCCTTAATAAGAGTACCTTATTATCGACTGACAACAGAGAGTTACCGCCTATCTTATTATTCTTATTCACGTTATACATTATTTTGATATCTCAGCATGGGCACATTTATTTTTATGTGTTGGAAATAAGTGAGCATGTATAATCCAACAATATTTAGAATTCAACAGGTCATAACTTTTTAACAATCCCTGTGATGGTCTTGATAACATCCTCTTACGTTGGAAATAGGTAAGCATGTTTAATCCAACAATATTTAGAATTCAACAGGTCATAACTTTTTGAACAATCCCTCTGATCCTCTTGATAACAGATTCACATCAGAACCATTTGTTTCTCAATTAGTTTGTTTCCTATATGAAATAGAAACAACTGGCGAAACCGTTAGCCTTTTATGGACACCAAGTCCCATACCTTATAGGAGAATGAAATGAGCAAACCCAATGGCACACGCCAGATCATTCAGGGAAATTAATCCCCAGCTATAAACTTTCGCGGGGGGAATTTAGCAACAACGAAACGAAAAATAAAAGAGAAATTAATGAATATATCAAACCTTGTGGCAAAGAGAGAATGTAGTCCTGAAACATATTCAACCATCAGTACTTCCCCGGACTCAACAACAAAATCATGAAAGACGATCGCAAGTTGTTACGTATTGGGCATACAAACCTGACCTCAAGGTTCCTACTTAGAGAGTTAACGTACATTATCTTTAGGTTTCACTAGTTTTTATTCTTTCATTTAAATTCCATTTGATTTGTTGGTATTGATCCATTTATCTGGGCGTTTTATCGTATGACACAAAAATATCTTTAAACTGATCATTGCTCTTCATATCCTTACTCTTGCGAATGATCTGCCTAACTGGCTCTTCATTATCCGGCATTACCTTGATAGGGTGCGAATTATTTGGCGTGAACCTGCCTAAGCATATGACTTTTAAGTTATATTGATTAGGATGACTAATGTTTGAGAACTTTAGAATTTCAGATACTCTCTTCAGATAATCTCTTTATGAGTTAGTCTTAGCCCGCTATCACTCACACATTTATTTGTAATGCCATTAATTGGACAGTCAGAGCCTTTAACAAAGTGTCCTCCAGACTGGTGTGGTACTGCCACGAAGAGCTCGAAGTTCTGGGCTAGCGGGACACACCAGAATAGACGGCAGCTAACACATCCAATGGCCCAGGGCCTGTGCTGGGAATTACCAAAGGCTCAGCTATGGGAGTAATTAAAGACTGGGTCAGGAATAAATACAATCATTATTGGAGGGACACTCCAGGAAATCAACATGGGAAAACACTCGATAAAGGACCATTGATAGACAGATAGATAGATAAATAAACAGAGGAGCTGGTTATTTAGCCTTTACCACCGCGATCTTTTCAGATCTATTGTGATGCTCCTCGAATACATTCCTTATAGTACCCCATCCAGCGTTGTCTTTTGTACTAGACTCCACAGCTTTGATAAAGTTCCTTTTGTGTAGCTGTCCGCCGTTGGTTTTTCTTCTCCGAGTACTTGGAATCTCAGTCTTGCCAGGCCTTCACAGAGGCACAATACGTGAAGTGAGGTTTCCTCTTCCTCGTGGCAGAACTTGCATGTTGCGTCCTCTGCCAGGCCAATTAGACTCATGTATCTATTAAGCCGGCAGTGCCCATTTAGAAGGCCTACTACTACTGTTCAGACGGCTTAATAGATCTTCCGTGAATTTGGCCGAACGTGCTTTAACGAACTCTTCGGCCTGTCTTTGTCTTCCGACATATGTTTGGTATGTATCTCCAGGCCAAGTAAGCTCTGAATATTTTTATTAAGTAAGGTATTAATAACTCTACCCACTTTTGGAGCAAGATTGGATATATTTCGTCCATCCCAGAAGATTTGAATGGTTGGAACTTACTAATTGCCCATCTGATTTTGTCAGGTTTTATAACCTCGATGGCCAACCTCCAGTCCGCGAGTTTGGGCCGTTCTGGCCTTTGGTCTGGATAATGCTTATCCTCTAAGTCTGTTATTATCAGTGGGCCCGGATAGTGTGCCTCCATGACCAATTTGATACTTTCCGTCATTGTTTCCATATAGGTTTCATCATCTGTTTTGATATAATCTACTTCGTTGGCAGTACAACCGTCCTTGGCCAGGACTCTATGGTTTCTGGAAGCTGCGGGGCCATTGTTAAAGAACGCTATAACCCCGATATACTTTTCGACGTTGTAACAAAATCCGACTTAGGAAATATTTCGTAAGAAAAGCGTGCTTCACGTAAAAACGCCGTGGAGGAGGTTTTTAATTCTTGGAAATAAAATTTTGCTCTTCGGAGCGTTTTTTATGCCAAATTTTCGCTAACTCTTCGAGGAGCGTTAATTTGGTAAGTGTAGTAAATGTCGCTGCACAGGGACGTAATGTCGCCCCGACCACCCAATTTTGGAAAGTATTCTAAAATTGGACTTGAACTTCCAAATTTCCAAGATTAAAAACCCTTTTACGAATCCACGTTGTCAAGCACTGCAACTCTTACGAAGTGTTGAATATGAGGACAAGTTAGTCCAACGACTATTCAAAGTATATCGGAAGTTATAGCGAAAATAGCCCTTAGCGACATGGGACCCCCATCATTTCCTAGCAGTCGGATTTGACGGGGAAATGATGTGTTTTGACGGGGTTTGCCCTAAACCGGTTCCTCAGTGATTCGGAGTCAAAAAAGTATTATTACCATGTACTCACACGTGCATGGGATCTGCCTTGCCTGAACGTAAAATTTGTTATTGCATAATACAAACGAAGTAGAGACGCTTCAAGCAATTTTAAGCTCCGAGGAGCGACCAAAATTTATGTGAATTAATAAATACGTTTATAAAGACAGGCAAGCATAAGCCCACCAAAATTTCAGTTACATGAACTGTTCCTTGAATCTTTTTGTGCATCGTTAGCTTTTCAAACTGCATATTGGATGGTAGTTGGTACCGTATGAATCGTCCCGTTCCTCACCATGTGTTGTACACGGGTCAGACCATTGTTTGTTAACATTTTCTCTGAAGAAGTTGTTGTAAAAACATAAATTTTTTAAAGATTTAATATACATTTTTTGAACTTTATATTGTCTTTTACTTGTGTTTTCTAACAAAATTTCCCTTTCAGATTTAAATTTTAAGAGAGTGTAAAACAGACAGTGTTAGATTTATAGTGTTACGACGTCTTCCAATTAGTACCATCAGAGCCGCAGTTAAGCATAAACGACAGTAAGTATGATTTATCCATTAATCTCCGTCTGAAACAGTCACTTGAACCCTAAAAATTTTGTGAACGTAATATTTTTATTTAGTATTTAGAAAAGGTTGAGGAAAAAGAAAATTAATTTTTTCTTTTTCCTATTTTTTTTCAATTTTTCTAAGTTTTTCGAACAAAAAAATACGTCCTTCAGACTTCCATCAAAAGCATGGATCGTTCACATGGCGCCCGAGCAGGGACCATGCCGTCCCCAAACCCAACAAATCCTTTCTCATTTATGGCGGAAGACTCCGAGGGGTCGACCCCAAGAGAATTTTATGAGCGAGTCACCGCACCGCTCGTCGACGACGGTTCTAGAGGGATAGAACCACAGCGACTGTTTCCGGAGGGAGATAATGTTAATTTATCAGCTTCACAGCCACAAACTGCTTCGATGGAGAGTATGTTTCTGAAAATGGCAGAGGGCTTCGTGCAGGCGATACAGAACGTGTCGACCTGTACGCCCCATGAGAGACAAAGATGTCCGAACGTGACGTTCCATGGGCTTGATCATGAAGATCCAGAAGCATTTCTGAAAATTATGGAGGAATATTTCGACAGAGCTCGCATAAGCCACGACTATGATCGCCTCCATAACGTAACCGGCCAACTCAAGGGCGAAGCTCAACGATGGTCCGAACAATTTAGGACGTTGACTACTTCGTATGCCTTATTCAAGGAAAGATTCCTTACGAGATTTAATTCTCCCGACATACAGTCACGAGCTATTGCTCAACTGTATGCCGTCAAGCAAACGTCTTTAGACGACACGGCAGTGTTTATCACAAGGAAAACCTGTCTTTTCGATCGTATTGATCCCTTTAAATCCGAAGCCATCAGAGCTCGGGTCATCATGGACCAACTGCGTCCAGAAATTAGGTCACGCTTGAGAAGCAACCTAATTTCAAACACAGAGATGTTAATAGCAGCGGCTACTAACGTCGAGCGGGATTCAGCTGACGAACAGACGTCGCTAATCCAGCTTATTGATCAACGTCTGTCCCGCGCGTCTTACTATCGAGAGCCGGGACACATCAGTCCACAAAATTCAAGTATAAGGAGCAATGGAAGCCCAACTCCGACAGCACCGAGGGTGCACTTCCGAGAGGACGTATCTCGACAGGACGGTCCAGGCAGAGCGCCTGGTCGTCCTTTTTTTATGCCTAATTTATCAAGCGGATCAGTGAATCCTGACCGCAGGCAAACCAATTTTAATGGCGGATCGGGGAAATTCCGAGTACCCGACCGACCGGCAACCCCGTGCCGATACTGTACAGACACAGTGCAGTGGCACTTCCATAGCCAATGCCCGAATAACCCGCATCTCAGCAGGAGACCGGGAAACTTTCGAGGGGCCAGAGACCCAGGCCAGGGTCCATCTGCAAGATCCCCGGCACAACGGCCGAACCAAGGCGGCAGCAATGTCCAGTAATTTTTTCCGATACTCATGACCACTACGACGCTCCTCTGCACAAGACAAGAGAGTCAATAAATTATATGAGCGAAGCGTTCCCTTTGCCTCGTATAAAAGTTCAAATAAATGAACATGCGGTCGACGCACTGATAGATTCAGGCTCGACGCGAAACGTTATCCATCCGAGGATGTTGGATAATTTTAAAAATCTCACGACACGTCGATCATTTGCTATGGCGTGCGGAGATCGAATGGTGGACTCTCTTGGCACGACAAAATTACAAGTAATAATTTCAGGCACCTCTTTTGAAATTGATTTTCAAGTAATCGAAAATTTAAATGAAACAGTAATATTAGGATCACCATTCTTATATATGAACAATGTCGCATATGATTATGGCAGAAAATGCCTATATGCCGGCACAGAAGAGCGTATTACCGTCTTCTGGAATCAAGCTTCTCAGAGGGAGAGACAGCAGGCAAAGCTTCCTGAAGAGCTTGTTATAAATGACAAATTTCTACGGCCGCTGGTCGAGGAATTTGTCGATCTGTTCACTGCGGAACCGACTCAAGCAACCACAGTGACTGTGAAACACAAAATTACAGTGAAAGACACGAAACCATTTAATATCAGACCATATCCGATGTCTCCGAGTACTAAGAAAATTATGTACGACCAAATCGAAGAGATGTTAAAAGCTGGCGTCATCGAACCTAGCACTGCCCAATATAGTTCACCACCAGTGATAATAAAACGCTCGGACAAGAAACCACGATTTTGCATCGACTATCGCCATTTGAATGAAATGACTGAAGACGAGGCTTCCGTCTTACCAAAAATACACGAAAGTATTAAAGATTTAGGCAATTCGAAGATTTTTTCTGTGTTGGATTTAAAAAGTGGATATTGGCAAATACCGCTAGATGAAGCATCAAAAGATTTTTCGACTTTTACCACTCCTGATGGGGCAGCTTACAGATTCAATGTCATGCCTTTCGGACTCAAGACAGCTCCCTGTACCTTTCAGAAATTCATGGCAAAGGACGTTTTAACGGGTTACCTGCACCATTTCTGTAAAGTGTATTTAGATGATATAATCGTTTACAGCGTAAACGTGAAGGAGCATATGTCCCACTTGAGATTAGTCTTTGAAAGACTACGTCTGCATAATCTGAAAGTGTCACCGGAAAAGTGTGTAATAGCGACGAATGAAATCCAATATTTAGGCCATACAATTAGAACCGATACTTCCCAACCATTAGAAAAACATGTCTTACAAATTCAAAATTATCCCGTTCCAGCTACGAAAAAGCAGCTACAAAGTTTCCTAGGGCTTTGCAACTGGGTACGAGAATATCTACCAAATGTGGCGATGATCACGAAGCCACTAACGAAACTTCTTTCGAAGGAAAATCGTTTTCACTGGAACCATACATGCGATGAAGCGTTTAGAAAATTAAAAGAATTATTATCCGGACCGCTGGAACTCCATCGGCCGGATTTTTCACGTCAATTCATTTTGCAAACAGATGCATCCCTCCAAGGCCTTTCGGCCGTATTATATCAATTAGGCGACAACGGCGAAAAATACATAATCTCGTATGCAAGCAACACGTTATCTCCAGCGGAGAGACGTTACCACATAAACGAGCTAGAATGCTTGGCGGTAGTGAACTATATTAAAAAGTACAAGATGTACTTAGCAGACAAACCGTTCTTGGTGAAGACGGACAACAGGGCGTTACTTTGGTTAAACAAACATAAGGACGACAAAACAAAATTTACACGATGGTCATTACTATTGCAAGAATATGCATTCAAAATTGAACACTGTCCAGGAAAGGAGAATTTGTTAGCAGATTTTCTAAGTCGTAACCCACAAAATCAGTATGTCGAGACAGACGATGAAGAGGAAAGAATGTTCCTACCAAATTATAAGTGTCCAGAACGTATTTCTGTTTTAACGCATTCAGAAATATACGAAGATATCGTACAGGC
This sequence comes from Leptura quadrifasciata, assembly GCA_963675555.1. Lineage (NCBI taxonomy): Eukaryota > Metazoa > Arthropoda > Insecta > Coleoptera > Cerambycidae > Leptura > Leptura quadrifasciata. The sequence continues at coordinate 128,886,970 of OY776674.1, forward strand.
TCAATTGAGTTCAAGAGATATTCAAGACAAGATCCGCCGTTGGAATGATCTATTTCAACAGGAACAACGTTCCGATGCGGATCTTATTTTTATGCAAAATTTTCACGTCCAAGACGATGTACTTTTTAAAGATTGCGATACAAATTTTAAATTAATAGTTCCAAAGAGGAAAATAAAGGAATTGATTTACCATTATCATGACCGAGATGAAGCATGTCATCCAGGAAGAGACGAGACTCTCAGGAAAATAGCGAAACGCTACTATTTCAATAATATGGCCAGGATCGTAGGCAGATACATAAACGACTGTCTGATATGCCAGTCTGTCAAGACAAGACAAGCCCAACCCAATGCTCCACTTAGAAGTCATGCACCACAAAATGCATTTGAAACCTTGAGCGTCGACGTAATTGGCCCGCTGCAGAGGACTAAAGACGCCGAAAACAGATACATGATTATCGTCGAAGACGTTTTCAGTAAATGGATAGAGGCAAAGGCATACATTCAGGTCGACGGCAGAACGATAGCCAAATATATCGACGAAGAAATAGTAGCAAGATTCGGAGTCCCTCGAGTCATAATATCAGACAACGGTGGTCATTTCAATTCCGAATGGTACATCACATTTTGCGAAAGGAATGGTATCGAACGATACTTAATTCCAGCATATCACCAACAGTCCAACCCCGTGGAACGACGGGTGCAGGAATGCAAGAAAGTTCTAAAGACTCTTTTATTCAAAAAGCCAAACGACACTTGGGATCGCTACGTGCATCAAATGACATATATATTAAGAAATCGTAGGAACGCCGCTACAAATCAAACACCTAGCATGGTCGTGTTAGGATATGATCCAGCCGAAAGAGGCGAATGGGATTTGTATGCCTGGAGGCAAGAAAGAGCCAAGCAACAAACGCTTCCACGATACGAGCGAATCAAGGAAGCCCGTCAGGCCCAACAAAATTATAAACAGAAATATGCGCCGAAAGAGGCCGTCACTCCGATCGTCTACAAAGTAGGAGACAGAGTCATGAGTAAGAGAAAAAAGAAGGTACATACCTTCACGCCGTCTTGGTCAGGCCCAACCAGAATCCTGAAGAAGTTTTCAGACGAGGTGTATCTCGTGCAAAAGGGAAATGCAACGACAAGAGTACATGTCGATGATTTGAGACCAGCCCCGCCAGAGGAGCACAACTTGGAAATCGAATCTTCCGATGAAGAAAATGCTAGTCCAGGCGGAACATCACTCGATGGAAATGATTCCCCGTTCTCAGACGATTCCACAGAACCTCTACCGCCGGAGCAAACGGTTGTACAAATCCATGCACCGCCACGAGATGCTTCCACTTCTGATTCAGAATCCAGTTCTGGAGATTCAATCATCTTTTTATAACATTTTTCAACCTAGGCTAAGTTTTAACTTAGTGCTAGGTTTATTTTATATCAAAATTTCCATACCAACTTCTTGTCGTGTCAGGCAAAAGTTGGTATTTTTTATGCATTTTTTACAAGTTATTTTCATCTGAGGATATTGTATCCACATACAAGTCTTCCAAATTCACTGCAGCAACTCTGACCGTGTCCGGCAGAGTTGGTATTTTTTATAATTTTTTCAAAGTCCTCAAATGTTACTAAACATTCATCTGTAAGCAGAGTCCGACCCAAAGGGTTCAAACAAATGTTCCATTGGCACGGCATGGAAAGACGACAACTCTGACGCAGAGCGCGATTCAGACGAGTCTAGCAACTCAAGGGCGAGATGCCGCCACGTCTGCTGGAGGGGCAGATGCAACGATCCGACGGATGCAGATTCTGTCGCAGATTTCTCCCAAGAAGAGATTTTAATAAAAACTATTTCAATCAATATAAGTCAACAAAATTCAATGTTCCTATTCTCAAAGACGACGATGTGATATCGGTCGCAGATTTCTCCCAAGAAGAGAATTTTTAACTACTCGGAAACCATTTCAACCAATATAAGTCAACAAAATTCAGTGTTCCTATTCTCAAAGACGACGATATGTTATCGGTCGCAGATCCCCAGACGGGATGTAAACAAACATTTTACTAAAATTTTGTTTTATTGTTTCATATAAACCGAGCAGAACCAATGTATAGCTGGAGCAAGCAGTCCGAGGACCACCTAAGCTGTTCCAGAAGGCAGTTCGACACCGAAGGTGATCGACGAGGCATAGACACGAGGAGGAGCAGACGCAAGCCCGCATTAGTGGAAGAACACTAAGAAAGATAAGTGCGTCGAAAGTGTTTGTGTTGTGTCATCGAGAATCTGAGGATTTTCGATTTTTTCTTTTTTTTATGCCATTTTTGAAACACAATGTTCAATAATTCAATCGAATGCTATGCATCGATATATGTTCAAGTTTATCACCATTTTTTAGATTTGCATCTATGTTTTGTTCAGATAGGCCGGTCTGAACGATAACCGAATACAACACATGGGAGACTACATCCAATGATCCATTTTATTTTCAAACAAACAATTTACCAAACGTTACACAAAAAGATTCACGGAAAGGAGGGGAGTGTTAAAGAACGCTATAACCCCGATATACTTTTCGACGTTGTAACAAAATCCGACTTAGGAAATATTTCGTAAGAAAAGCGTGCTTCACGTAAAAACGCCGTGGAGGAGGTTTTTAATTCTTGGAAATAAAATTTTGCTCTTCGGAGCGTTTTTTATGCCAAATTTTCGCTAACTCTTCGAGGAGCGTTAATTTGGTAAGTGTAGTAAATGTCGCTGCACAGGGACGTAATGTCGCCCCGACCACCCAATTTTGGAAAGTATTCTAAAATTGGACTTGAACTTCCAAATTTCCAAGATTAAAAACCCTTTTACGAATCCACGTTGTCAAGCACTGCAACTCTTACGAAGTGTTGAATATGAGGACAAGTTAGTCCAACGACTATTCAAAGTATATCGGAAGTTATAGCGAAAATAGCCCTTAGCGACATGGGACCCCCATCATTTCCTAGCAGTCGGATTTGACGGGGAAATGATGTGTTTTGACGGGGTTTGCCCTAAACCGGTTCCTCAGTGATTCGGAGTCAAAAAAGTATTATTACCATGTACTCACACGTGCATGGGATCTGCCTTGCCTGAACGTAAAATTTGTTATTGCATAATACAAACGAAGTAGAGACGCTTCAAGCAATTTTAAGCTCCGAGGAGCGACCAAAATTTATGTGAATTAATAAATACGTTTATAAAGACAGGCAAGCATAAGCCCACCAAAATTTCAGTTACATGAACTGTTCCTTGAATCTTTTTGTGCATCGTTAGCTTTTCAAACTGCATATTGGATGGTAGTTGGTACCGTATGAATCGTCCCGTTCCTCACCATGTGTTGTACACGGGTCAGACCATTGTTTGTTAACATTTTCTCTGAAGAAGTTGTTGTAAAAACATAAATTTTTTAAAAATTTAATATACATTTTTTGAACTTTATATTGTCTTTTACTTGTGTTTTCTAACAAAATTTCCCTTTCAGATTTAAATTTTAAGAGAGTGTAAAACAGACAGTGTTAGATTTATAGTGTTACGACGTCTTCCAATTAGTACCATCAGAGCCGCAGTTAAGCATAAACGACAGTAAGTATGATTTATCCATTAATCTCCGTCTGAAACAGTCACTTGAACCCTAAAAATTTTGTGAACGTAATATTTTTATTTAGTATTTAGAAAAGGTTGAGGAAAAAGAAAATTAATTTTTTCTTTTTCCTATTTTTTTTCAATTTTTCTAAGTTTTTCGAACAAAAAAATACGTCCTTCAGACTTCCATCAAAAGCATGGATCGTTCACACCATCACCGACCTCTCCGCAGAATTTCTTCCATAAGCCTCTCTTTGCTTTGCGGACCTCTTTACAGCCCTAAGGCCTTCTAGGTGATTATTCCACCCTCTAAAAGCACATTTGAACTATGCTAAGCCCAGTCAGGCTATTTTTCTTTTTCGATTGCAACAGACACTGGACCGCTAGATGGCGCCTACTGACTGTTTTACATATCGCTGTCCCAAAGATACCGAAATGTACTAAATAGTCAAGTGATCCTCGTGTCGGTTGTCACATGCCTACCTTGCACTGAAGAGAGCCAACAGCTCGACACTGCAGTCTGCAAGTGGTGTGCGAGAGCTCCTTTAAGTAGGATCAGTCTTTCGGCTGGTGTTTGTTGGAATCGAAGCATTAGCGTTTTGATGGTTATATGCAATTATTACACTTAACGCGCCAGGCTTGTAACTTGTAATTCAGCGCTCGGCACATAGCCCGGAGAGTAGCTGTTGGTTGCAGTCTGATTACGTTCCTTATAGCAAAATAAGGATTTAATAGAGGAGTTTGCGACTAAAAATATTATGTTTTAAATTTTATCGCTGTTGTGGAGAGAATAGTGTGTGTATTTTTAGTGGCAAGTATTTCTACCGGCGGAATATGAGGAGCAGCACAATGATAGACTGTTACTTCTCTTGTTTATTTATTAACGTAGAACATTTTTTCTTTTCAAATAATTGATTTTTTCTGCTCCATTCGATTCGGTACGATTTTGGCCTAAGACTGCATAAGTTTACTTTATAGATCTTGTGGTTTGAAATACTACTAGACGATGACCGAGATAAATTCTAGAAGTAAATGGATCTGAAGGGAGCATTGTTTACTATTTTAAAATACGGTATGCTTACACATACTGCACCTCTAATTTCAGTATTTTAAAATATATTTCATATTTAAATACTTAAATAATACTAATATCCATATTATTACATAGAACAAAATACTATAATTCAAATGTATGTTATTATATATTTAAATGTAATTACGGAATGAATTAAGCAACAAATTGGTGTGTTAGATCGATATTAATTGTGTAAAAGCAATTAATATCAAATTAATCGATTTAGCCTTAATGTCTCAGTACCGAGGTAGCCATCATTGAGGTGGAGCTCCAATATAGCTTATACGTATACGGTTAGATCACTGTGTGTTCAAGCTTAGGCATCGTACAATGCCAACGATACGTCTAGGTCAGCACTGTCACGGCTACCTGCAAGGTTAAACATCGTACAAGGCCAATGTATCGAGGTTAATGCTGCCACTCAAGGTCAGGAGTGGGGGATGGTGGTCCAGAACCCCCTAACTTCCCCTACTACGCAAATCGTCTATCGCTTATTTTGCCAGGGACCAAGAGGGGACAGGGCGTTACATAGGGCATTCATCTAAAGCACCAAGTTTGCTTACACCGGCCGACCCTAATCAGTGCTGACATAGGCTTTAATAACAAGCGGCAATAGAACATTTTCCACTAATAACCAATTTATTTACTTACCTGCTAAATATGTATAAACAGATCCCACCAGTTCTTTTCTTTTGAGTACCATAAGAGACAACGTATTTCCACATATTCCAAAACAGCATATTATGGGTGTTATTACAGAATATAAAATTGTACCTACGAACAAAAATCAATAATATTAAATGTTCCATATCTATGCCATATTGGTGCAGTAAGAGTGTTGACAATGAATCGCGATCCTTGAATTTTTGAGATCAAAATTTGTTGGGTTCCTAGTGAAAATAACGTCATTATGTTGAAAAAAGGGTTAAGATCCGTATTTCTTAAATATCTCCCTTTCTACGAACATTAGTTACAAAGAAACAAAAATAACCGTTTTGCATGGATTTTAAACTGTCTTAGTCCGGCATCTTCTAGCGGTTGATATATCAGTTTATGTGCAGAAGCTGTGCAATCTTAGGCGAGAATTGCGTAGTGGACATACCATCCTACGGAGAGGATGTAAAACTGTTGGTCCTTTGTCTATTAAATGATAGGCAGTAAAAGATCCTTACTCTTTGAAAAAGAAGAGGTTCGGCAAAATTCCTGATTGGGGATAGCTGGTCTACAGGTGTCGGTGATAGGCATCAGTAACGCAAGTAGGCCAACGTTAAATAAATATATTAAAAAAAATTGGCTACAATTTTTAATTTCTGACGCTATTAATACTATGAAAATGGGATATGACAAAGATTATAGACAATTTGAAGCCCTATAAAACGGTTTATATTTCTTTCGTAATATAAATAGCGAGTTATTTTTAAGAAACGTATCTCAACCGTCCTTATATAACATTAAGGTGTTGGCTCTATTTTTGGGTGTCCAACAGATTGTGATTACACTCCTAATAATCACTCAAAAATTCAAAGCGATATGCGTTTAATAAAACGCCCTTTATTTGCCTATATCTACAGTATTGTATAACAAAAGAGTATATTTCACCATCGGCCTTTCGCTTTATATATAATCGATGGGTGTACCACCGAACAATTTGAAGTCATTTTGTGACCTGCTGGTAATTCGATCAAAGTCCACGTTGAATTTTCTTTCAGCGACTTCTTTTCCCATTGCAGTCTTCCAATGCAGTTGTTCCGATAACTTAATTACATTTACTGATTTGTTTACCGGAAAAAAGGTTGATAGTAATGTCGATAATGAACAGCATTTAATTGAGCGATAAAAAATCGATATAATGAAGTGTTTATCCATTAACTTTACATCAATAATAAATGGAGATATGCAGTTTGCAATAAATATGTAATATATGCATACTATTACTATTTAAAAAATTATCGAGTACCGCTTGTAATACTTTTACGTACAACAATAATCAAAAGATTGTTAGAAAATTACATATATCGTCATTGTAGTGCACTTGTTATAGTTCTATAGCTTTGAATGTATTCGATATTTGCAAAGACTTTAGCGACATTACGAATTTTGTAACACTTTCGATTGATATGAACTTTTTTAATTCCATTTGGTTAAAAAAGTTATAACTTTCACTGGTATTTATTTTCTCAAGTCATTGGGCAGGGATACTTAATAAATACTCGACCAGAATTAGCTCGAGTTTTGCCAAAGTTTCGGAATCGCAGGGTAAAAAGATTGACTTGCGATTTTTGTATTATTTTTCCGCACTGATAGGAAATTACCTACTTTCATATATAGCGATATTTTTCCATTTGAACATGCCATATAAAAGTACTAAGTTTAATGAATTATTATTAACAATCACAAACTATAATGACAATAAAATAATAATAATAAATTATACAACTTTTCTGTATCTATATGAACATTCTTTCTTAAAGCATTAAGCAAAGAATTATTAGACACTTTAAGATACAAACCCGTGTAGAGTATATTAAAACAACTACCTTATCCTAGCTAATACGAGGAGAAATTTCAGTATATAATAGAACTCATTTAGAAGCAAAAAAACGTCTGAAATGAAAATTCAAAAAAACTTGCTGCAGAACTTTCACATTCAAGCTAGAAGTTAAATCATCAACGACAAAATTAATTAACATCAAGGTCCTGGCTTTGTATTCCTTCATGTTACGCCCAGTATGTGAACACAAATTAGAAACATTATTTTATACTGCAACATTATTCGCATATTTGGCGAATGCGCTAGTGATAGCATTGTTTTCAATTTCACTGTAATTCCACTAAGCTACGTCTAAAGTTTGGCCGAAAAAACTAAATAGTAGAGTCAGGGGCGTGCCGATTTACAAACTTCCTAAATTCCATAATTCCATAATATCTCGAAAAATTATGCATGAACTGCCATGTCTTAAATTGAAATATTATGGACTTTCTATATATAAAAAAAAATTCCTTAAATCTTACAACATGTTACTTGATAGTTCTCTCCACGTATTATAACAGCACAGCTGCAAATATTTGTCCTTTGGCGTTGTAGCCGTTAATAATTTCATCGGAATATTTTTAAATGTGTGAAAAATGGAAACGGTTCGCAGTTGTTAAAAAGAAGTGGTAAAAGTTCATATTCTCCATTGAACTACAAGGAGAAGAAAATTATTTTGAATATATATCATGCATTGAAGAAAGAAATTTGAAATTTGGATCAACAGGTTTAGTTAATATAACTTCAAGGTATACCGGCGTGAGTGAGGACACCGTTTACAAAGTTTTAAGAGAAGAGTAAAATGAAGGGGGTGTTCAAAGCCTAAAGCGAATTCTGGAAGGAAAAAATAAAATTAAACGATTTCGATTAGAATAGAATAGAATAGAATAGAATGGAATAGAATGGAATAGAATGGAATATAATGGAATAGAATGGAATAGAATAGAATAGAATAGAATAGCATGGAATAGAATGGAATGGACTGGAATGGAATGGAATGGACTGGAGCAGAGTGGAGTGGAGTGGAATGGAATGGAATGGACACCAAGTTGTTCTTATCGTAAACATTGTAAAATGTAAGTAGAAGGTACGGTAAGTATGTTTAACATTTTAAACTGTTCTCTACAGTTATCCCTAAAATTAAGTCCAATTATAATACGTACGGCCTTTCTCTGTACAGCGGAGACATTGTCAGATGACGTCGCGTGGCCCCATACAAGTATAGCATATGATATTACAGAGTGTATCAAACCATGGTATGTGACAACCAATGCATTTTGGGAGATCTTGCCTGCTCTGTTTCTGAGTAATTAAATATTTTTGGAAATTTTTTTGCAGACATATGAAGTGTGCTCATCCCATGATAATTTTGAATCTAAATGAAGACCAAGAAATTTAGTGGATATAGGGTTCTTTACTTCTATATTCTTCTATATCATTGACTCTGTTTTTGAGATGTTTAGATTTAGCCGGTTTGCAAGAAACCAGTTTATATATATAAGAAATAGAATTGGCCTTAATATGGAACCTTGAGGGACTTTTAGAAGATTGAATTTCGTTCTATTGTAATTTACGTACTGTTGGCGACCGGTTAATGATTTTAATAGATGCATTCTGCAGTGAAACCATAGTATTTTAGCTTATTAAGTAGTACGTTATGTGACACACAGTCAAAAGCCTTCGTGAGGTCTAGGAATTGAGACAATATATATTCCCCCTCCTCAAAACCAGAGTTAATAAGAGTAGTTAATTTATCGATTGCTAATGTAGTTGACAGTTTATTTCTGAAGCCAAATTGGCTGGAGTTAAAGATATTATTCATTTCAAAATAGTTCGATAGCTGTGTTTTTAAGATGATTTCGTAAATTTTTGCGAAATGCGGAACAACGAAAATTGGATAATAAATTTTGTTTTATAAAAATTGTTATGGAAATGGCCATTTTCACTTAATAGTCATGCTTCCGCTCGTCTTCAGGTCGAATTGCGTACTGGTTCAAATATTCCCGAGGTATTTCGTATTGTTTCACAGTAGGCAACTATTAGTTTTATGCACTAGGGTTTTATGGAGGTGACCCCACATAAAGAAATCCAAACTATTGAGATCGGGGGATCTTGCTGGCCATTGCCGAGGTCCTCCATGACCAATCTAATGATTAGGATACACTAATTGAAATGAACAGGAGCTCCATCGTGCATGTGCCACATTTGATTCCTTAACGCAATTGGTATATCTTCAAGCAACACAGGTAGTTATTCTTGGAGAAAATACAGGTAAGATGTCCTTTAAGGCATCTTGACAGAAGAAAAGGGGCGTATAAGATTGTTACCAATAATTCCTACCCATATATTAACTAAAAATTGCTATTGCAAATGGGTTTCGGTTATGACATGGGGTTTCATCGGCCCACACATGATTATTATGGAAATTTTGAATAGTATTCCTAGAAAAATTTGCTTCGTCTCTGAACATAATTTGTGACTCTAGGTGCGGAATTAGTGTAACATTCTGAAGGTACCACTGACAAAAGTTCACACGCTGTGGAATATCCCTGGGAAGTAATGCCTGTACTCTTAGAATATGGTACGGATACACCAAAGAATCAACCAAAATTCTCCAAATAATTTGATGAGAAATATTCAGAACTCTTGCGATCTTCCTAGTATTCGTCTCTGGATGTTCGTCGATTTCCTGCAGCACTGCTTCCTCAATTTCAGGTGTTGTCAGTTCGAGGTCTACCTTCCCAAGTACCTTTTTGAATACTACCAGTTTCACAAAGACGGCAATGAATAAATAGTCGAAAAAAATCAGCTATCTGGCAAGGCACGATTAGGATATCTTTCCTCATACATTGTTACACGACCTATGTCCATTTAACAATTTTGTATAATAACTGGTATTTTATTTATATTTAGCATGATCTGTATAGCGTTTTGATTCAGTTTTTGTATGTGAGACTGTTTCAACGATCAGAATTTTCTTTGTATAACTGCTAAATTATTTGATGTTGTTTTATGTAGCTATTTTTATATCTTAGAAACTCAGTCATGTTTTTTAACACTAAATTATGTATTCTCTGTCCTGTTACAGCACTTCAGGAAACCAATTGTCGATCTCAAGCTACAAGAACATTTATTTACATTCATATATATTTCAATTTTTATATTTTGTTTACTATGTAAGTACATGTGGTTATTTTTCTTACCTTTAACTTTCTCATTAACCTGTTATATAGTATATCCTATAAGGCGTAATATATTTACTGAATTCTCACAAAACAGTTTGTATAAGATTCACTATTTATTACGGCAGTTCGTTTGTAGGTTAAATTTGCAATAAATGCCATTATTTGCCCATTGATTCACTTATGTAGAATGTAAAAGTTATAGATTCCTTTTATCGATTGTATACCTGCCACTATTTTAATTGTAAGTAAGGAAATCTACCTAAGGAAACGAGCTTGTGCGCTTAAGTCGCCAATCAATAGATGGCGATAACTTTCAATTTTGTCTTTAATGTAATTTCATATATTTTTTAATAAATTTAAATTCAAATCTTTTTAATTTAAAAAGTAATTAAAATACTATATGTACCGCATGGTTATAAAATATTCTTTTCTTTTTCATTTTTTTTGGCAATTTATAGTTTGGGAATCAGCTTCTTAATATTGAGTTTTCTGCTTAAAATTAAGCCTGCTTAAAATTGAGTTTTATTAAAGCAGCTTTAAAATTTAGGTTTCTTAAAATTTATGTTTAACAAATAACACCACAGGTAATTACGACCCACTTTATCCCGGAAGGCTCTAGAAGAACCTTGTGTGGGAGCTTATCTCTCGACCATCAATCATATTAATTCTATAGATTGAAATCTATCAGTTCTTTTGCATTTACTTTAAATGTTACGTAAATTCTCATTTACATGTGCGATCATTAGTTTTTCCTAGCCACATGGTTGGACAATATTTCTATACTTATGTTAAGGTATTTAAGCCCTAAATTCGACATCAGTTCTACAATCTTCAAACTTAACTTCCTTTGAGAAACGCAAATTAAATTGCCAAGAAAACCTTCAGATTCCAAATTCCAAAAGACAGTTGGGGTCTGAATTGCCATTTCAGAGCTCTTCACCATCAACGATACTCAGTCCAGGAATCTAGGAGATTGGTATAATTTTGTTATCGATTTCTAGTATTCATTATTCCTTATTTGCCAATATTATTTGATAACTTAAAATCTCATATTTTATACTTTACATTATAAAGTTTATTTATTTATTCATGTAATATATTTTATCATTCATTTTACACTATTTTTTTATTTCCCTTACCAACAGTTTCAGTCTGGTCTATAGGAGACTGGTTTTTCGAGAAAAAGATACAACTCTACTGATTATACTATAGATGGTGCCCCAATAACATCAATTTCTCTTTGTCTCCTTTTCTTCAACAAAACAAAAATTTGTCATTTGTGATATACATTTGAGGAGGGTAAGTTTCACAACTCTTACGGATACTCCGGATCTACGACTCTTTGCTCGGGCTTAAACCAGCTAGTCGTCCGCATATGTTGCCTCAATTCTGTTCAAAAAATATATAATAAGGAAGAGGAGGTAACAATATTTGGCTTTTGTTGCGTTGTCGCCATTTTCGCATTTGTATAATTCACCATATTTGCTGAGATATTCGAATAAAAACAGCGAAAAAATGAAATAAAGGCAATGAAACACTAAAAATCGAAGAAATAATACGATGAGATGGTCTTGAACACCCTTTATAACAACAAGTATTGTTTTGTAAAAACGTCATTTATTCCACAATAACTAGATTTATGTGTTCAAAAGAGACCGTTTTCATGCGAAACTGACCAGACTAATATCCATATGAAAAAATTTAAGCTGTTGCGGATATATATATGATCATATAAACTTTTCTTCATAAAATGACCTATGGAATTATACCATGAAATATTAGCACGTCTTTAAGAAATACCGTGTATATGAACAATACAAATAATAACTTAATATTTATTTTTGACGAATTAGTTTTTAAATATTACAAAATATTAATCAAATAATGCTGCAAATATTTGTAAACTACAATATTTAGTGGGAAGCTACAAAAGGGAAGTGCGAGGGAATTTTGTATAAAATGAAACAAACGAAAAAGGTCAGTACATAAAATTTTGCACCCTTTTAATCGAGCCTTTTGTGTCGGTGTAAAAATGAACAAATAACTGAACCGAGCGTACATGTTTAATTTAGTCATTTAATAGAATTGAGCAAGTAAATACTTATTAGTTAAATATATCATTTACTTTTAAATATTTTTTTAAATAAAATAATACCAATATCAGATTTTACAACTCCAAAATATCCTAATGTGCACAGAACATACTAGAAATCTTATATATTATTAACATATATTTGTTTTCTGTACCTTTGTATGTAGGCTTATCGTGCCAAACGTCACTTTCACCAGAATAATACAAATAATCCTCGTGAAACAGAAAAGAACTGCCCATCTTCACATGTAATGCCGTATTTGAGCAATATTTACCGACATACACTATAATAATAAAAATCAAGTGTTTGGAACTATAGATCGACGCTTGTATCAAAAAATCAATGAAAATGAAGTATTTATTTTGTTTCTAATGAAGTTGTTACCCAGATTTAGATTAGTATGTTTACTAACTCATCCATAATTACATTTCCATGTTAATTGTAAGAATTATATACTCGAAAATGACAATTTTGTGCGTCATATTACATATGTGTGTGTACGTAGCTGCTTAAAAGTATTATTAAAGGAATAAAAAGATCAAAGGTAATGAACAGTGAACAGGGTGTAATACTTGAGCAAAACTAGAGAGTGATCTAGTAAAAAAATTAAGATAAGCTTCATTATTTCATGTAAAATTAAAATTACTACATAAATAAATTGCAATAGATATTTGTATGAATTACCGACATTAATATCACATATTACATCAGAAAAATAATGTCTCATATTTTTCAATATCATCTCTCTTGGCAAATATTTGTTGAACATGTTTCAATGTTTCATTAAACGATGCAGCACGAATAATTCAGTCAAAAAAATCCAAAATCCGGAAAAATTCGTATAGAGTTGTAAGTTAGTATAGACTTTAAGGACATTATTACAGATGAAATGCAAAAATTGCCACTTGTACTAAAGATTGTATTCAAGGTCAAAAGTCAAAAAAAAGAAGAAGAAGAAGAAAGTTTGTAGATCACGCAACACTCTGCAACAAAAGCTCTTATACTTTTTCCCCACCAGTGATTGTTCATGAGATATCGCGATTTTAGAAACTTGGGAAATTCATGTTTTGCATACTCTTTTCCACATCATCTTCAAGGTAGAGCACTTGGCGCATTTTACGAGGTTTCCCGTGTAGGCATAAATCCACGATCTATACTGAACAAACGATGGCAAATCTTTATTATTAATAAAGGAAAATTGTACTGTTGTTAATTGTCAAACCGGACTATTATAGATTTTTTTAAATTATCTTATTGTTATGTGCACGCCTATGCCACTGCCTCATAGAAAATTCCCAGAACGCCCAGAAACGCCGCGGATAGATTGGAAAATTCTAGAATAAGCACCACGAGTATATATAGAGTGGATCTAAACGCACGGGGGACAATTATGTATGAGATGAGCAAGTGATAAGATAAGATGGACAGTAACAGTAACCAGTTGTGAATTATAGTAGTGAAACTATAGTAGAATAAACTTGTAATTAGTGTGTACTAATGTGTAATTATAAGGACTAGTTATTGTAATTAAGTGATTAATAAATTAGTGGTTTGTAAAGATTCTTGTTGCAATTTGTTGGATCTGTGTACAGGGTGTTTACTGGAGACAAACACGTAACAGTTGGTGTCAGAAGCGGCATTGCAACAGGATTTCTGAAGAATTCGAGGAAGTTCGGGAATGTTCTATTTGGAAACCACTGCAGATATTGAAGTGCTTTGAACTGGAAAACGATATAGACATCAAATGAGACCTATTTGTGACATTTTGAGAACATTTTCAGAACCTTCTATTTAGAAACTAGTGCGGTTAGCTAAATTCTGTCAACTGGAAAGCTCTATAGATATCAAATAATACTTATTTGTGACGTTTCGAGAAAACTTCCAGAACATTCTGTTTGAAAACTAGTACAGTTAGCTAAGTTCTATCGACTGGAAAGTGATAAAGGCATTGAATAAGACCTATTTGCGACATTTCGAGAAAATTTCCAGAACATTATATTTCGGAATTTGTGGAAATATTTGAATTATACCTAATATAGACCTTAAGGAAGACTTGTTAGTGCTGTTTTAAGAACTTTTTAAATGGAAACCAAGAAGCGTGGCTGCCGAACAGCAAATGCAAGGCATGTTCGTGGAATTCAGAAAAATGATGATAGACCAAAAAGAAGAACAAGAAAAACGACGTCAATATGAAAATGAAGAACAAGAGAAACGACGCCAAGGAGAAAAAGAAGAACAAGAGAGACGCGAAGAAGAAAAAGAAGAACAAGAAAGACGACATCAAGAAGAATAAAAGAACAAGAGCAACGACATCAAGAAAGGAAAAATTGAGAAAAATTATACAGTTGCAACAAGACACTATCAAAAAAGAAATTAAGGAGGATATAGGAATTATAAACGTTAAAATTAATGACGTTGAAAAGGAAGTAGATAAGGTGGAACAAAAAGTTGGTGCAGTCAAAGGAAAAATGAGCGATATTGAAGGAAAATTCTGGGTAGTTGAGCGAAAAATAAAACGACTTAAGCGATAGTTGAGAGAAAATGGAGGCCAGCTAGTTGTATCATCGGGTCCTCGATTACAACCTCCCTCATTTGATGGACAGACTTCTTGGTCAACCTACAAAAAACAATTTGAGGCAGCTGCTTGTGCTAACAACTAAAATAATGAAGAAAAGGCTATGGCATTAGTTTTTGCATTAAGAGGCCAAGCATCAAAAGTGCTTCAGACGATTCCGGTGGCGCAGCAACAAGATTTTGAGGTATTGGAGACTACATTAGATTTCGGATATTGCGACCAACATTTCTCCCAAGTATATCGGACCCAGCTGAAATAATGTATACAAAAAGCGGAGAGAGTTTACAAGAATTTGAAGCTGCGGTGAAGAGACTGGCACATTTGGCTTACCCAGATGCCTTAAGGCAGTTCCAGGAGCAATTGGCAATTGAGACGTTTATTGATGGCATAAAAGGCGAGGAGATCAGGTGGGTCCTTAGACTATCTAGGCATAAGACTAGTAGTGAAGCATTGATCCATGCACTTGAGGTAGAGGCCGCCTATATGGATTCTTCAGGGTATAGAGTACGAGCTGTCTCTGTGGAGGGAGCCCAATCAGAAGAAGCGGATTTAGACGCCAAACTCAAGGATTTACATAAGATGTTTACTCAATAATGACCAAGACAAGTTTCCCAGGAAAACAGGAGAATCGACAAGGAGGTGTAAAGCCTAGTGTGGAAATATCCGATGTTACCGTTGCAGCAAACCAGTAAACCAGAGCATATGATGTGAGATTGTCGACAATGGAACCTTGGGGAAGTAAACGCTGCAAAGAAAAGGGAAATCAGCTCTGAAAGGACGAAAGTGATGGGGCTATGCTACAGGACATACAAAAAATTGTAGCACAAGTACTGAACGAATTGAGTTCGTAACCAGGGGCCATGTTTTCGAGCTCGATCGATATTTGTCGCATGCGAAATACTAGACACCCGACTCGTTTAAAAAATTTCGCTTATAGTTCTGAGACAAATTTCAAATTTAATGAAACAGCGTATTTATTGAAAAAAGTACAAAACGTAAGGGAAAACAAAATCGTAATAACAGCATAAATTCTTTCTCAATTTCTTATGAACTATTGGATTATTTTCGTGGTATTGAGTTAAATACATAAATCAAAAGATTGTCTAAGACCAAGATCTAATCTTATTAGAAGACCAAAGAATAACGTAAAAGTTGACTTAATAACATTATAAACTCCCCCCCTCCCCTCATGCAGAAACCCCATTGCTGCAACTTAGAATAAATGTTCGATATAGTCTCCACCTACTTCTATGCCTTTTCTAATTCTATTTATAAAAGATTTTCTTACATTGAAAAATACATTTTCCTGTTCTTTAATAAAATTCTTTGCGTTCCCCCAACAGTTCTTCTCTTGAGTTGATAGTGTTATGTACACGACTACGCCACTGAAATCATAGAAAATTAAAATTCGAGAACGGCGCCAGAAAAGTCGCGAGACTGTTAGGCCGGAACATCTATCTACTACATTCGACGCGGGTATATATACAGTGGATCAAACGCACTGGGGACAGTTTGATATTAGACAAGCAAGTAATAAGATGAAATAAGAAACAGTATCAAGTTGTAAATTAAAGTAGTGAGACTATAGTGGATGGAACTTATAATAATTAATAATAATAATATAATAATTATAGTGATAATTGTGTACTAATATGTATATGGACTTAATTATTGTAATTAAGTGGTTAAAAAATCAGTGGTTTATGAAGATTTTTGATGTAATTATTGAACCTACATACGTAACCATTGGTGTTTGAAGTGGAATTGCAATAGGATTTTGAAAGAATTCTAGAAGGTTCCATAGTGTTCTATTTGGAAGCCACTGGAGGTATCGAAGTGCTTTAAACTGAAAAGTGATTTAGACATTAGGCAAGGCATATTTGTGACATTTTGAGAACAGTTCCAGAATATTCTATTTGGAAACTAATGCAGTTAGTTAAATTCTGTTAACTGGAAAGTGATATAGACATTAAATAAGAACTACTGTGACATTTTGAGGAAATTTCCAGAATATTCTATTTGGAAACTAGTGCAGTTAGCTCAGTTCTGCCAACTGGAAAGTAGTATAGACATTTT
Source organism: Leptura quadrifasciata (assembly GCA_963675555.1). Classification (NCBI taxonomy): domain Eukaryota; kingdom Metazoa; phylum Arthropoda; class Insecta; order Coleoptera; family Cerambycidae; genus Leptura; species Leptura quadrifasciata. Next base: position 128,904,114 of record OY776674.1, read on the forward strand.
TTTTAACATTTATTTAACGTCGGTCTATTTCCGCTACTGAGGCCTATCACCCACGCTTGTAGACGAGCTACCCCTAACCAGGAATTTTGCCGAACCTCTTCCCTTAAGAAGAGTAAGGATCTTTTACTTGCCTAACATTTAATAGACAAAGGACCGACGGCTTTACATCCCCTCCGAAGGATGGTATATCACCTACATAATCCTCGCCTAAGGTTGCATAGCTTCCGCGCATACACTCGTACACTGATATACAAGTCGCTGGAAGATATGTAAGGCGAGGTGAACACGCACTCGCCTCTCAGGTTTTGAAAAAATTAAAAATGTTTCAGAGAAATTCGAAGCTGAGACTCCTGAGGCAGTGTGTGCACTTTATTTCTAAAAAATTCAAAGTTCGGGGGGTTCCTCGAAGACTGCTGGACAGGGTCTAAGACTACACCCTGTGCATTAAAATAACGACATTTGTTTTTAAAACAATTTACAAGATTTATTTAGGTACGTGAACAGAGTTTCGAACGTAATTTATTTATTTTTTCACAATAGTATTTTGAAGGTAACTTTTCGACATAAAATTAAAATTTCAACTAGAAAGTTATTTAAGTATTTTTTTTCATTATTTATTTTAATTCTGGAAAAATTTATTTGATTTAACTTAGCACGAAGGCAGGTTTATTTTTATTTTTATTTAAAATTTAAAACAATATTCTACAGGGGTTAACCTTGGAAGTAACGCGGCCACTGTATACAAAATCACGAGTAACACCGAAGAAACTAACTTGCTTCGAGCTCGTGGAGCTCGGCTATTTATACCATTCAGAAATATTGCGGTGTAAAAAGAATTTTGATATCGACATTAGTTTGGAAGTTATTGAGGTTTTATTGATATGGAATTAAACGTTTTCGAATTGACCCCGTAAAGTCGTAATGAAGGTCCAATGTTTACGAGTTGGGAACCTATTAAAAAGGTGCGATAGGCGGGCTGTGTCTGGAAATAAGATAAGATAACGGGTTAAAGATAATGCCGATATGGAATTTGATATACGAGGGGTGACTGAAAAGTAAGAAAATTCAAAGTAGAAGCGGGTGGTATGATTTGACGAATTTGATGGGAGTGTGGTATCGAGAAGTACGGAGAGTAAGTTGACGTATACGGGGGACGGTCGAAAAGTGCTGAAATTAAAAACATAACATCTGGTTACGGAATGGTAACGAATCGAGATAGAATATCGTGAGTACGGGTTTAAAAGGTGATTTTGATGAGGTTTAAGATTATACGGGGCGGATATTTTTAAGGTTGTTTTTTGAATGACTGAGTTCCGAAAGGATGAATTTGAGTGTTTGGTGTTGTTTGACGATGTATAATGTTAATCGAGAATTATCGGTTATATTTGCATTTTTCCAGAATTATTTTAGAAAGATTGTCTATTTTAGTTAATTTGAGTATCGTAACGACTTTTTTTATCGCTTTAGACATGGCGTACGATACTTTTGATTTGTTTTCAAATTTTTGGAAATTTTTATATTTTTTATAGGGCTGATGTAAGGAAGTACTATAACAGAGGACACGGTCGTCCATCCAAGTATTAACAGCGCCTAACGTTGCTTTACATCGCATATCGAAGTATGTACATAGTAAAGACGCATCTACGCTCACCCCCTGTATAGACATTAAATAACACCTATTTTGTGACATTTTGAGAAAATTTCCAGAACATTCCATTGGAGATTAGTGCAGTTAGCTGAGTTCTGTCGGCTGGAAAGTGGTATAGATATCGAATGGGACCTATTTATGATATTTTGAGAAATTTTATAGAACATTCTACTCTGAATTTTGGGGAAATATTTGACGTTACCAGATGTAGACTTTAAATAAGACTTGTTAGTGTTGTTTGTTAGTTTTTGAAGGGAAACAAGAAGTATGACTGTCGAAAAACAAACACAGGACTTACTGGCAAAACTAAAATAAATGATGTTAAACCAGGAAAAGAAACACCAAGTCGAGAAAAAAGAACAAGAAAGACGTGAGGAAGAAAAATAAAGAAAACGTCAAGAAGAAAAGAAGAACAAGAAAGAAGGCGTCAGGAAGAAAAAGAAGAACAGAAGAGACATGAAGAGGAAAAAGAAAGAAACCTTTAAGAGGAAAAATAACTCGAGAAATAAGAACAAGAAAGACGACGTCTGGAAGAAAAAGAAGAACAAGAGAGACGTAAAGAAGAATTAAGGAAAATCATACAGGAACAACACTACAACAGGATAACTATCCTTTCCGCTATTGAAAGATTAAAAAATGAAATCAAGGAGGATATAAGCGTTGTAAAGGCTGAAGTTAGTGACATTACCCGAATAGATCAAGGCAGTTCCAGGAGCAATTGGCAGTTGACGCGGTTATTGATGGCTTAAAAGACGAGTAAATCAGGCGGGTCCTTAGATTATCTCGGCATAAGACTATAGTAGTGAAGCAATGATTCATGCACTTGAGGAAGAGGCCGCCTATATAGATTCTTCATCGTACAGCGTACTGGCCGTCTCTGTCTTCAATGGAGAAATGAGGAGAGCTCCATTTTGCATGAACCACATTCTGTTCCGTATGTCTAGCATGAAAGCGTGTAATATATCAGCAAGAGTATTTTGAAGAAAAAATAGATGACTGTCCATTTAAAATTGGAGGAAGGACAAATGGCCCCAATAATTGATCGCCGATGATACCGCACCAAACCTTAATGTTAAATTTTTGCTGAAAATGCCTTTTTCTTTAACGGCGTGAGGATTTTCTACTTCCCAGTAATGGGTTTTTCTCCAGTTAAAAACGCCTGGGAGAGTAAAAGTTGCTTCGTCGGTAAATAAAGAGTGCTTAACAAAATTTCGATCCCTGTTGTGTTTATTTAGAACAAATTGACAAAATTCTAGCCTTTGTGGAAGATCCCTTTGAAGTAAGTTTTGTACAGGAGTGAGATGATAGAAGCGTTCTTTACGTAAGACTCTTAGGACAGATTGTACTCACTCCTGTTGCCGCTGATAAACGACTTGACTGACTTGAGGATCTTCATCCACACGAACTAAAATTTCTAGTTCTTAATCTGGAGTAATTCGTTTCAGTCGTCCTACATCGTTTTTATGGCGAAATGAACCCGTTTATTCCAAACGACGAAACAGATCTTTGAAAATCTTATGGTATGGCTGTATTCTATTTGGATATTGCAATGAGTCGCCTATAGCTGCAGCACGTCCGCTAAAATTATTTTGTGCGTAAATACATATCATATCCCTCATTTCCATATTTGGAAAATTATTATGTCTAGGCATTGTAAATAAAGAACTTAAAAAAATTAGCTCAAATAACACAAAAACAAAATAAAACGATTTAAATGACGTACACGTAGACGTATATGACAGAACTAAAACGTAACCAAATACACTTTGTTTCATTAAATTTGAATTTGTCTTTCAAAAAATTATGTTTAATGGAACTTTCCTCGAGAACGGCTGGAGTTATTAAGTTCTACCAATCGTATCTTTTGTACGCGGAAATGACGCCTCCATCAGATTTTCTGGTCAGAAGAACAATGTTTCGTCAAAAAAAATACGAAAAAATTCATCATCAGAGATACAGGTCCTGCGGCGCCCTCTATGATCTAACATGATGTAATATATAAATTACTGTTTCTTAGAATAAAAAAAGTTCCTCTAGCAAATTTGGCGAAGATCATTCAAGAGGCTGTTGAGTTATTGCAAAAAAACGAAAAAATAATTTGAACTTTGACACCCTCCCTGTATCTTTTTCCACAGCAACATTTTACTAAAGCATATTTGGTTATATCTTTATATTTTGGCCCACAGAATCTACCCCTGAACTACGACCTATATTATTAATGGTCCACCTGTGTATGTCAAAGATGCCACATTCGCATAACCACCATCGATTTTTTCTTATTTTTGGCCCATTTACAAAACTATGCAATATAAATAAAACAAAGACACCAATGAAACATGTTGAAACTTAGTTCAGTAGATACGTTTCAAGCAGTGCTTTATCTCAATTTAAATCCATGTACTGTAACATGGATTTATGTGTATTTCTGCGTTTACCCCTAAGGGCGAGTTGTACAAATGTGGTTCAACTCTGAACTAAGTTCAAAATCCAAGGTTACAATTATAGCAACAATAGTAGTCAAGGATTTTGAACCGAGTGTAGGTTGAACTGGAACTGCACTTTGTTTGTACAACTCGCCCTGAGTTACGCATACGGTGGTGTTGCTTTAAGTGTCTGTTCATTCTGCGCTCATTCGGTGCTCATGCGGAACAAGTACTCTAAAGCTGCGTATTCATTACAGCATTTGTTCCGCATGAACACTGAACGAGCGCGGAATGAACAGTGTGGATGTCGAGCTGAGCTAGAACTGAGCAGCTCGTGACAAACCGCTAACTGACGGTATATCAAAGCGAGGGTTATCTGAACATGTGTGTTTTTATACAAGTCCGCATTGGAGGCGAACGCTTTTAAATTTTATATACTTTATCGACAATCTGGAATTCTACAACGAGCAACACGGCCGCTTCATCGCACAGCTGAAAGTACGGCGGAGAGAGTCTATGCGATATCCAGTGTATATAGATCAATGGCTAAAAGTCGAACATCTGTTCGTGAATATGTTTCCAGCATAGGTTTTCATCAAAAATTTTATTTTTTCTAACAATAAAAATATATATTCCACTTGATGTTTACTCTAATGTACGTCGTTTCGAGGCAATGTCCATATTTTCGTATACGTGGCTTTCCCATTTGTGTTTCTGTCTGATAAATCATGCGCCTAACTTCATAGAGCTGCCAGTATTGCCACTTCAGTTCTTTTCCAAAATATGGCAGACGTTGTCAATATAATTGTAGCACAAGCTACTGAAAATCTAACAGAAAATGTCACAAATTCAACAAAAAAACCACCCAGCACTCCTGAAGGTATGGCTGTTGCATATGGAAGCCTTGTAATAATGGCATTGTTGCCTATTTTCTTTGGGTCTTATAGATCTGTTATATACCATAAGGAAAAGGTAAATCCAGCTGTCAATTTAAAAAAATAATTTTTTGTATCTTTCAAACAAGGTTGATTACTCTTTTCAGAAACCAGAAAAAATGACAAAAAAAGATGCTGCCATTTTTCCAATAATGGCATCATGTGCCCTTTTTGCACTATACATAGTATTTAAATTGTTCTCGAAAGAATATATTAATCTATTATTGACTGGATATTTCTTCTTCCTGGGGGTTCTTGCCCTTACACATTTATTAAGGTAAATATTTCTGTAGTTATTCAATCATTTACATATGTTGAGTTGTTTGGAAAAGTGCAGAAATTGCCATTAAAATAGAAACAATACGGTAGTAATAATCTTAAGTATTGACCATGTTTTTAATAAGTGTACTTATCCAAACAATAATTTACACAGTGAAAGCAATTTCTTAGAATAATATTGTTACTCCAACTTAAAGACCATACCTAAATTTCATTCTAGCAGGTACAGAATTTAAATAACATTCTAATATTATTTTAATTGAAAAGCGTCTGGTACAATAGGTGTATTTTTTGTTCGAATAGAATATTATTAAAACAAATTAACAACTGAACAATCTTAGGATGGGGTTCTCTTATCTGCCAATAGGCAACAATAAACTAATTAATTGATGTCACCTTTATATAACACTCTCTGACGACAGAAATAATCATCAAGACCTCGTCAAGTCAAAATTTCAGAGGTACGTTTAATGTCTTACATCACAAATGAATAATAAAGTTGGTGGTTACATTGATATATGCCACATATACATGACATCATCACATACACCTCATATTAGTTCTCAATAGGTTAACCTGTACCATATGTATAGTCGAGTTCATCAATTCCTGGCACTCAAAAAACGCAACAAAAACTTTACGACCTTATTAAAATACCGGCACTCTCTGTACTGCTGTTTGCAAATTGACTCGCTTACCTTTATTTTTAATATGCGTTGGCTTGTTTGATGACAGCATGCCGCTTGGCCCAACGGCGATAATAATTATGTCATAAAGTTTTTGTTGCGTTTTTTGAGTGCCGAGAACTGATGAACTTGACTATACTAAATTAGAACATGCAAAGAATAAAGGAGACAATTATGTTTAATATTACCGACCAAATTTTTTTTTACTTGAATATATTTTAATTCTATTGTGTCTACCTTATTGCCTATTATCTTTAGAATAAAAAATTCTCATTAAATCGTAGATCATTCAAGCACACTGCCTCACTCCAATGGATTGATAATTCATATGCCTCCCATTGTGCTTAAAAGTTTTGACATATAAAAAAAGCTAACAACATCGGTCTCTATATGAATGGAAATTGCATTTGCATTAAGAGTGCTTCTGTACGAGATGACAAATTCTCTTTCAAAGGAGTATTCGGTTACATTGCACTACTGTACTGATTTTGTTGAAATATATCCTGACAAATTCAAAATAAATACAGTGCCAGACTGCAATTGCTTGTGTCATTGTTTATTGAGTTTATAGTTTACCAAATTACATTATTGCGAAACACGATAATAGTATGCTTTCTTTAGGGCCATTTCGAAAAATATTCTTTGGACGTTGATAAAAAAAATTGTCCAAATTTCATCATCCGAACTAAAGTAAATTTTTTCTTTTTGCTTTGATCAAGAAGTCTATAAAAAATTATCACTGATGTCGATTATTAATTTAAATTTAATTAAAATATAAATTTACAGTCAGTGGTGGAATGTACATAAATATGGCAGTGTGGTTAAAACTCGACTAAAGTTTGTTAACATATGCATACTTGTGCACTGTCTCATTTCCTGGATTTCCAGCGTTAAACCAGTGGATATCTTCTCACATAATATTGGAATAGTTTTTGTAAAGGCATTATTTGTCCAGTAGAGCTTGTGTGCTTCAATGATTTATCAATAAAGAAAGTCGTTTTAGACCTAGAAGTTGTCTGGTTATTTTCAGAACAGTCTTGCAAAATATGGCTAGTAGTTAGTTAACAATTAAAGCTCAGCCTATGTAGTTAAATAGCAATCAAAGTATAAGGATTTTTTTTATCTGTCTTGGGTTTTATTCATTTTTATTTTTGAAGGTGTCAATTTGAAATTTTCAGTTGTCATTAAATGTCAACTTTGAACACATTTTTTGACATCTTTCTTTCGTCAGTTTAACTGTAAGTCACATCATCTTTCTATTTTAAACCTCATTTCCAACCTTTTCTCTATGGGCCTCTTTCAGACAGATATGAAATGCAAATATTTTTGAGCGAAATTCCGGTAAATTTGATTTAATAGCATTCGATGCAGGAAATGTCCAACTTTTTTTATGAATCCGAAACCTGCGGACATTTTGCACCATTTAATAAATCTGAGAATCTATCAAAATAGCAAGTATAACCTCAAATCTCTTTTTGCTAGCATTTTAAGCAAAAATAAAGTTATAAGATCTCCCGTCACCCACGAATATTGCATTTCGGAACCACGTAAACTAGGTCATACTCTGCTAAATAAAGTTTGGTATACCGTACTTAATTTAAAAATAATATAAATAAAGCAGTTGTTCTAATTTCCCTAGTTCTGTACCACAAACTGTTTATCGGTTGTCAATGTGGCCATTGCAATGTTGTAATTTAACATTTTTAAACGAAAACGCGAGTATTTTTGAAAATCATTTTAGCGTCTTTATTACAACAAAATTTGTTATATTTTGAAAGACATTCATAGAAAATAAATATTTATGTATTTTGGAGCTTTTTTTTTTCAATTTATTGGCCTGGATTATTAAGGTTGCTTCCTCAGAGTGTCTACCAACTGGAAAAGATGATAGAAATATGAGAAAATTTCAGGAACCCAATTCTTGAATTCACAGGAAGAGAATTAACTCACCATTTTCTCAGGTTTTTGTAACACTTAGGTGCAATCGTATTCTGGAGAAAATTCATAGAAAATATATTTCTTCATATTAAAGGAAAAAATTCTGAATAGTTTCTGATGGGGAATTCGAAAATTCGAAGTTAGTTGCGGTTGAATGAAGAGAACAATATACTTAATAATGATAGTCAAAGATTTATCCATTTCTGTCATGCAATTTTATATATGTACATTTCTGTGCAATGAAATCCTATACACCTATTTTTCGCTATATTTAATCATTCTTTATTTATGTGTCAATGTCATATTTTCGCAATGCCAAAGTTAACTGAACATGAAAGAACTTTAATTCTCTCTAAAGTTGAAGAGGGATGGTCTATCAGAGCAGTTGCTAACCATTATCAATTGAATAAAAATACTGTTATGAGTGTGAAGAAAAGGTGGGAGACGGAAGGTAGCATAAAGGGAAAAGACGGTTCAGGCCGATCGAGAAGTTCAAATCTCATTCAAGATGAAGTACTCCTTGGCTATTTGAGGGAAAATCCGTTTCAAACAGTAGGAGACACTGTTTATGACAAATTTTCCAGCATCGAGGTCAATAACTAGCCGAAGGAATTAAAAACTGTGCAAGTGCCAAGAAGACCATATTAACAGAACAGAAGCAAGACCACATTCTGTTTTGTTTAAATGATGTCTATCACCCGTTGGAGTTTTGGAACAATGCTGTGCTTACCGATGAAAAAGTTTTTCAGTCTTGTAATGACGGACTTCGGCAATTATATCCAAAGAACACCTTCATTTATCAACAAGACAACTGCCCTATTCATACTGCCAAAATAATTACTCAATGGTTTGGGAACAATAATATTGAATTATTACCGTTGCCTTTGCACAGTCCCAACAAAAATCCAATTGAGAATGTCTGGGGTTTGCTAGTAAAAAAAAAAATTATGGACAAAACTTCAGACCAAGAAATGAAGAAGAATTGTTGTGAGGAGCTAAGAAAAAAGAAAACTATTATCATAGACTAATTGCTTCTATGCCAACAAGATTTGATCACGTCTTGGAAGGAATCGGAGCCATGACAAAATATTAAGTTACATTATTTACACAATAAATACATCGCAGTTATGTGCACTTGTATCTGTGAATTTTTTGCCGTCAATCTTTACATTTGTTATAAATCGAAATCATTCCCATCGAATGGTGTAAAAAAGTAAAAAACACAAAAATACGTATGTTTTTCTTCTAGATTAACATTATTCAAATATCTTATGACGTTTCACAATTAATGTCAGTTGTTTATAACCTATATGATAATAAAAAATCTAAATTCCAAAAAGACGGATTCGCACCACTTAATATTAGTAAAAACTGGATTACTTTATTTTTCAAGTCTATGGTATTTCATTGCACACAAGTGTACCTATAACTATGTGTCCGTGTCTTCACCCGACCCTACAAATCAAAGACGGTTCTAGACTAATAATCTGAAAGGGGATAGTAACTTAATTTCCATTTCAAAATATGTTTAATTTAATAGACAGAAACAATTGGGGGCGAGCGATGGTACGTCTTTACTATGTTCATACTTCGATATGCGATGTAAAGCAACGTCAGGCGCGGTTAGTAGTTGGATGGATGACCGTTCCAACGAAGACCACGTCCTCGCCTCACACATCTTCCAGCGGCTTGTATATGAGTGTGTGCGGGGAAGCTATACAACCTTAGACGAGGGTTGTATAGGGGATATACCATCCTTCGGAGGAGATGTAAAGCCGTCGGTCCCAGGTCTATTAAATGTTAGGCAAGTAAAAGATCCCTACTCTTCTTAAGAGAACAGGTTCGGCAAAATTCCTGGTTGGGGATAGCTTGTCTACAGGCGTCAGTGTTAGGAAATAGGCCGACGTTAAATAATATAAAAAAAAAATATGAGAAGCAAGATAGAATTCAAAGGGACATTTTCCGGAGCTGGTACCATTTGTACAAAAATTAGATCCCGACCCTTAACAAGTTGATTTTTTTTATGCTGCTGGTTCAGTCATCACTGTCAAATAAACGTTTTATCTTTTTTCTTCTTATTATGTTAATGTTGTAATGTTATCTTAGAGGTAGTTTGGAACAAAATTCTGTTATTTTTGTTCATGTATTCATTATGTACTTACTACCTACACTAATATTTTTTCGATTTCTAATCCCAGGAATCCCGGGGTCGTATAAATTTGATTCCGAAATTCCGGGATTGCAAATCCAAGTGTATACCTACACATTTTTTTGTTCATGTAAAAGTTGTATTTAACGATTGAATTAATTTAGTTAAAAAAATAATTTTTATCAAGTACACACATTTTAATAATATTTCTATTTTTCAGTCCTATAGTCAGTAAGTTAGTTCCTGCAGCAATCCCAAACATTCCATTTCATATAACCTTCAAGCAGGGAGAAGGCGATTCCGCACAGTACTTAATCGATTATAGGTTTTCCACCTATGATGTCGTTGCGTTGGCTGCATGTTCTTTGGTTGGTGCTTGGTACTTAGTTCAGAAACACTGGGTGGCCAATAATTTGTTTGGATTGGCCTTTGCCGTGAACGCTGTGGAACTTCTACATCTTAATAATGTTGTGACTGGTTGTATTTTGCTGTGTGGATTATTTTTTTACGATATTTTCTGGGTGTTTGGTACGGATGTGATGGTTACTGTTGCTAAAAGTTTCGAGGCTCCAATTAAATGTAAGTATATTTTTAAATATAAAAACAATTTTAAGAAGTTTAATGTAAAAAATCATCCAGGATAATAGTCTAAGAGCTGCCGACGTTTTTGAGACAGAATTTTAAGAAGGCTAGTTTTTTGATACCCCCTCTCTTGCACTATCTGGGTAGGCATGAGGGTGGTCTGGCTATCGAGAGAGGTTGCGTTTACCTGTGTGCCTAACATTTATACAGGTAAAAATTTTAATTTTTAAAATAATGTGTTAGAAGTGATTCTGCTTACATAATGTTAGGTCCATTTTTTTTCATCGGTTTCTGTTGACTTTTAAGAACACAAATTTATTATTGCCAAATATTTTCGTCATTCATATTTTATAAAAAAATATATATATTTTCAAAGAATATGACTAAAATTTTTATATGATGTAATTTAGCTATCAAGATATTTAAAATTAATTTGCCAGACAATAATTCAATTGTTTAATTAGGAGTTACACCGCTTAAATCTAAGAAAGTATGGTGATAATGTGCTAGTAGTGAGAGAGAGATAGTTGCAAAAGAGACAGTCCGAAATCCCTCTCTCGATAGCCAGAGCACCCTCATGCCTACCCAGATAGTGCAAGAGAGGGGGTATCAAAAAACTAGCCTTCTTAAAATTGTCATTTTGGCTGCGTTGCTCTTACTATAAGTTGTAATTTAAACTTGTTTTAATATCAAAAATCTATGCTTGGAATCCTTTGAAACAGAGTTGAAAATTAGTCATTTTACTAACTAATTATTTCCATTCAGGCAACGGGGAAATTTATCTTATAAAAAGTTGGTAAGGTTTGAGATTTTGCAATTTTGTATAGTTTGATGTGCCAAACAATATGCACTGCCTGTGGCATTATACTGCGGAGAGGAAACACGGTGACATGATTTGAATATTTTAGCAGAGGCGAAGAGTAGGTAATTATTTTCCTCTTTTGTGTCAGACAACAGAGAGAACAAGAGTTATTCAGTTTTATTTTTTAATAAATAATCAAGTTTAAATTGCCTATAGAAAACTGCTTACAACTTAGTTATAATAAATAACACCACAGGTAATTACGACCCCTTTATCCCGGAAGGCTCTAGAAGAGCCTTGTGTGGGAGGGGGCTAGACATTTAGAGACCAAGGACACACACCCAATATCCATGTATAGTGGAAAAATCCCTGTCACAGTATTTTCCATTGCCACCACCGGGGATCGAACCCGGAAAGTTTTGGATGAGAGGCAAGTGCGCTCACCTCTCGACCACCAGTCATACAAAGATGAAAATAAAGATAACACTTTAATAACACAATTTAATAGTTATTTTTACAATATGTGCGGGAAGATAGTGATTACGAGATGAATACAGGGTTACAAAAACAAGCAAAGCAAATTTTGGTACCGTATTGTGTCATCTAGAATTTATTTGTAATTTTTTTGATATGAGTATATACTTTCCGATCAAGTCAAGGAATTATTAGATTAAGATTTAGTATACCCTAGTATACTTTAACTTGGCGTGTGTATGTATGAGTTAATATTTCCATACGATTTCATTTTCTCTTGTACACAAAGATCCAGAAATATTGTCCGCGTAGACCATGTTTCTGGACTGTTGCTTTAACTTTGTGTACAATATGTGAGAAAATGAAATCATATGGAAATATTAACTCATACATACACACGCCTAGTTAAAGTATACTAGACTATAGACACTCTTAAAGTTATAGTTCTGTTAAATGCTCCTACAAATTCTTGTATTGTTTCAGGGACAATGTTTCCCTCTATTATGTACGCGTATCATTTTCATATTTTTTGCAACTATGTATTAAAAAGCATTTTGGGAACAAATCACCAAACTTATTGCTTATAAATATTGTATTTATTATTTTTTCTTAATGGAGAACAGAATTGTAATGTTTTTAGATACATTTTTATTTAAAATGCCTCTTACTCACCTTGTAATTCAAAATTCAAGGTTCAGTATATTTGTAAAAAAAAAACTTGAGTAGGCTGATAGATATTTATCTAATAAATAGCAATTCGCTTATCACAGTAATAAATGACCAGTATCCACACATTGTTCTCTATATTGATAAAATTTTATTAAATGTGCATGTACAAAAATTAAAATTATTTTGTTGTGTAGGTTTAAAGGAACTCCAGCAACATTTTTAAGCAGATTTAAATTAGTCTTATTTGCTCAATACCACTTTGCTTTTGTGTGACAAACAAGTTTAAAATATATACAAAACAATGACAATTAACTTTAAAATTACCCAACCATAATGGAACATAAAGTGTTTTGCCAAGTTATTTAAAAAAATCGTTAATATTTTAACTTCAATAGGGTGTTTTAAAAATATATAAAACTGATATTTTTTTGTTAAAAATAGATTTACTCAAAACCTTATATCAACATTAATATGTTTGGCATTTCATATTAGTGTGAGTTAGTTTCGAACAAAGTAAATTGGCCTTGAGTTTCATTTTTTTTCTAAATCCTGTTGTAATGCACTTATTGATCTTAATGTGGGAAAGCTTGTTATAGTTTATAATATAATATTTATTAAATAATATGAAAATATAAAATATAGAAATTATAATATTCCAACCTATCTGCAAGTGCCTTATATAAATAAGGACTCAACAAATTAAACCAAAACAGCTATTCCCTCTTACGACTGCTGAATTATATGGTAAAGTTTACGTATTTTGCCTAAACACAGTTAGCACTAAAATACAATGACTTGGAATGCTTGAATGCTACAAGAAAGATGCGAGGTCACCTTCATCTCAGGATGTTACTATCTGCAGACCAGTTTCGAACTATTTTTGGGTCTCTTCAGTGCAGTGCAAGTGATACCTTCAATACTGGAGTTGTCAACAATAACAGTGTCTATGAGATGCGAACTCCAGTATTGAAGGTATCATTTGCACTGCACTGATGGGACCCAAAAATAGGTCGAAACTGGTCTGCAGTTAGTGACATCCTGAGATGAAGGAGGCCTCGCATCTTCGTCGTAGCATTCGAGCATTCCAAGTCATTGTATTTTAGTGCTAACTGTGTTGAGCCCTTATTTACATAAGGCACTTGCAAATATGAATGAATATCTATGGTTGGAATATAATTCATATATTTTATATTTTTATAAAATCTGTTATAAAATTGCTTATTCAAAAATAATATGAATCGTTATTCCTCAGAGAAACTAATTGTAGTGCTACATGTTTTCTGAACTGGGTCCTATCCTAGCCATTATTTCCCTATGCGCAAAAGATTCCACTCATTTAATAATAATAATAATAAAAGTGCTTTATTGAATTATTACAATTCAAGAGGCCATTGACCGAGGTCCTTCAGCCTATATTCTATGTGTATATATATATATATATATATATATATATGACTATAAAATATTTAATGTATATTAAAACATATTATAATAGTAAGACCACTCATTTAAATTAATAAATATTAAATTTTCCTACACACCTGAAATAGACTCATTTAGCACTTTTTATTTGATCGTCGGGAATATCTTCTAAGATCCTTTGTAAAAAAAAAACAGAGTGTGAATGTCTATAAAAAAATTAATCCTATTTAAACATCATAAAATGTTGAAAAGGAACTACATAATCATTTCGATTTCTTTTAATGTTTTTTTAAGTGATTTTCTCAAAAAACTAGAAAGAGATATTATTCAAGACACTCTTGATGTCACTGGCTCCTATAGAAGCGTGCGCTATATTCTAAAAGGTGCTCATAGCTGCAATGCTTGAAAATGTACGAAAATGCACAGCCATAAATAGAGCTAGTGACAAGACAAAGGTAGGCCTCAATTCTAGGAGCATTTTATAGCCTCGTGGAATTTGCCATTAGTATTTTGCTTTTATTTCCACAAAAAAACATTTTTGAGTACTTTCATGGTTGTTAGGTATTTCTATGTCATTAGACCTATCGCTTTTTGTTATAATAAAAAGTTAGTGGACATTCTGTGAAACCTATAAATCGTCCTTTAAAAATTTTTCCGTCATAACATGGTCAAATAGGAACCACTTGCTCGCACCTAGTTCAAGAATTATAATCGCAGAAATATTGTTTGTCTATTTTTGGTGGACCAAAGGATACTATTTACTGCTTTTGTCATAATTTCACGAAATTTATTACTTAAATTATAATATTGGCAAGAAGTACACATATAACAATAATAATGTATTTTATTCATCATATCAAGTTATACACATAGTATAACTTATTAGACAGATCAATAGTAAAACATACAGGTAATAAGGCATACAGATGTAAAAAAATAATACTACATAGGATCATAATATTAAGTATGGAAACATGACATTAAAATTAGAGATAAAACTTAAAGTGTAGATGTTCACCTAAATAATAAAAAAGCTCTCTAGAAGTTTTAGAAAAATATTTCAAATTAAATAAAAATTGTCAAATTGTCCAACAGTTGGCTAAATTTGTTATACCAATTATACCTTGAATGTTGTGCATTTGTGCAGTTAAATCAACCACGCACCTCCTTATCATATTCTTTTTTGCAATGAAAATTTAGAAGCACGTGAAGAGTTTCCCAAAACATTAATCCATGATATAAGTTAGACTTACCAAACAGAAATAACTAACACATTAAAAGATGATTTTAAATAACTAATAATGAAGCATGATTTATTTAATTTCTTTTATAAATACTCAGTGGGCCTGTCTTCCATGTCATTGTAACGCTTTGGTGCTGCAACTTACACTTTAAACTAATACAGACGGATTTTTGCTTCGAGCGCCAGTTTCTATTTAAAGTGTAGAAACACCGCTTTCTCTATTAACAGTGTAATAGTGGCCCCAGATAGAATCAGTGAAAACGGTTTATTTACCAGGGGTCGAAACGTAAACTGTATTTCTCAAGGAATGGACAGCTGTAATGATTTTATTACTTGTGACACTTTTACTATTTCAGGACAGTACAGATTAGAGTAGAAACTCAAAATAATGCACACAAAACAGTTTAATAATATATTGAAAATATTTACAGTTCAATGCAAAAATCAAATTGCGTTGTGGTATGTATTTTAAGAAATGTGTATATACATATTTACAGGAAAACAACAAAATGGTACAGATAAATTAATATTTCAAATATATTAAAATTTTTAATTACCCAAGTTTCTGAAAATGTTCAAATTTTTAGTATAATTATAATTTTCCTCCTTTTTTATTTATCTAATTAAAATTTCTACTCTACGATTGTTGACCAGGTATTTGTACAAAATGAAAGCAAGCGAGTAAATGATATTAGGTAAATGAGAAATGAAAGCAAGTGACAGGTATGGGGCAAGCGAAGCAAACCAGCCTCTTGACACGTGCAACAGTAATGTAATTTGGACTAACTTTATGACATACAGATTATTATTAAAATTTTGAAATGTTTAACAAGAATAAAGTGATTTTTTATATTTATATAACAGCTAATTTTACGAACTTGACGTGGTGAACACAGTGATGGAATGTTTAATTATTGAAAATAACGGTACGTCTCTCAGTTTGAGTATCCCACTTAAAGACAACGTCTCCGACTGAGAATTTCGCGGAAAATAACCCGTTAAGCTAATTTAGAAATGTTAAATAACGGTACATCTCAGGTGGAATGTCCTACTTAAAGGCAGCATCTCCGACTGACACTTTCGCGGAAAATAACCCGGTATAACTACTACTACACAGAAAATTTTACTAACAAACAGGCTCAAACGTCTAGTGTTATTTTGCTAGAGATTAATTTGTCTTTGCTTATTTTTACAATCGGGTATGGTATTAATGTATTACAGTTCGATTGTGGTGGACTGTCCCACTTAAAGGCAGCGTCCCCAGCTGAGAATTTCACGGAAAAATAGTCCATTTGCAAAATTTAAAATCAAAGCACAATTAACAGTGTCAAAACTTCGACGCAATACCTCTGGAGTGTCCCACTTAAAGGCAGCGTCCCCTGAGGGTATTATTCACGGTAAAATATCTTCCCGGATTTACTAGACATGATCGGTTTATTGGAAATTACTACAAGTTGCTGAAGGCACAATTCATCAAAATATAACAAAGGCTAATTAAAATTATTTACAGAAAATACCGGAAGTTTTCTAAGTCCAAAATTACCACGAAATAAATATGAATTTAAAATAGTGAATTTTACCAAAAAGTCGACTGGTCAGGTCGAGCGTAGGAAACCAAAGATACCTTTTCAGAAAAAGAATGAATTTAATAGCCCCCATATTAATATTGTCTGAAAGTTATTTGTGGCATTCTACGAATATTCTTTCCTGTTATTTGGGTTCTATTATTTTGTAGATTCGGTGATTTGTTTTTGAAGAGGATAATACATGTGGTAGAAACCCAAATAACAGGTAAGAATTTCCCCGTATTAATAGTTATAATTCGAAATCAAATTATTGTTTTTGAACTGTCAATCCCAGGAATTTTATCTCATCTGTATAATCGACTGATGGCCAGCTTTTATTGAAACACTAGAATTGCTACCAATATTCTTGGATGAGACATGCGAAGTGTTTTCCCAGAATTTAGAATCAAACTATTGCTCAAACACTAATTAGAAAACATAATTTCTGATTTGTTAATTCTACTGATTGTCAGCTCCAAGTAACTAAATATTAAACAAATCCCTGTCTGCATTAACAATTACAGCTATGAATTTAAAATATGTTTAAATTAGTATTTTGTAATCTATAAATAGCTTGTGTTAATAGAAGAGATATATACATTTTTATTCTCATCTTTCTTTATAATATAATTAATATCTTTCTTCTCGTTATTTTAATGTTTTTCTTTTATTATTTTTAGTGGTGTTCCCTCAAGATCTCTTGCAAAATGGATTTTCAGCAAGCAACTTTGCGATGTTAGGTTTAGGAGATATTGTTATCCCTGGTATTTTCATTGCACTTTTATTGAGATTCGACCACAGCCTAAAACGTAAAACAAAGACGTATTTCCATGCCTCAGTTATAGCATATTTCTTAGGACTAATGGCTACAATTTTTGTTATGCATGTGTTTAAACATGCGCAACCTGCTTTATTGTATCTTGTGCCTGCATGTATAGGAACGCCCCTAGGACTCGCGTTGATTAAAGGCGATTTGACTGCCATGTTTAAGTAAGTCAAAGTTTTACACTACGACTACCTTCTTTAATGGAAACATAAATTATTTAGTTCATAAATATGAACATTAAACATTTACAGTTCAAAACTGGCTGTTGTTAAAGTCATATTCTAGTGAAAAGTTGTACTACTGTCAATTTAAAGTAGGTACATTCACAAATGCATTTGAATTCAAATTAATAAATAGTAGTTACTGCTTTACATTTAAAAATGTCGGTCTTTGTATTTCTAATTATGAATAGTACAGTGATAAAATATATTTTTTTTACAATGTGCTCAACAATTTAATGATCAAAATTATTTAAATTCTTGCTGATATTAGTAATTTTATGTGAATCACAACAAGAAGTTAAACTTAGTTGTATATAAATGTGCATTTTGTTTATTTCTGCAGGTATGAGGACTCTCCAGATGATGAAAAATCTGAAGAAAAGAAAAAAGAAGAGAAACAGGCAAAGCAGGAAGCCAAGAAAGTCAAATAAAAATACTGAATCGTTTCTGTAATTGTTTATCTTTATCAAAAATCTTCCAACATCTAAAAAAAAAAAAATGTGCACAAAGACTGCATAGAGGTACACAATTAGACATGAGAGACGCGTTTAAACCTTTTTATATTCCATATTTCCAAACATTTTTGGCAAATGTTAAAACTACTTTATTTGTGTATTTTTGTTGTTTTAGAATTAATTTATAATTATGTTTTCTATTAAAATCATTTTTTTAAAATGAACTGATTTTTGTATAATTATTGATGTAGGAGCTCCTTATTCCTGACACAAGTAAAACCAACCAGGAGCAATAGTAGGTATGTGCAATTTACGTTTATTCAATGAAGAAAGGATCTAATCACGATTAGGTGTGCGACTGTGCGTTTTGAACCCGAACTCGAGTAACAGAAATAATGTGAGTTCTGCAAACAATAAATTTGATTTATCAAAATAGTGGAAGTAGACCAGTTGGAAGTGAGGAAACAAATATTTAAATTGTACTATCAAAGTCATATTGAGTTATAAGCGTTTTTTCAGTAACATTCGTTGGTAGACTCTACACCTCTATCTATGCTGCATAAAATAATCCAAATTAATTAATAATGTAGCTGTGTATTTCCCTCCCAATATGAAAGGCCCCTGCTGCTATAAACACTAATAGCCAAATGCTATAAATTATGGTTTGCCTTATTGCCAACGAGACTCAAACATTTTTCAGTTTCAAATGTGCTTTTAGAGGGCAGAATATTAAAACATGAAATTTCAGTCGCAAAACTCCTCTATAAAATCCTTATTTTACTATAAGGTACATAACCAGACTGCAACCAACAGCTACTCTCCGGGATATGCGCCCCGCCGAGCGCTGAATTACAAATTACAAACCTGGCGCGTTAAGTGTAATAATTGCTAATGCTTCGATTGCAACAAACACCAGCCGAAAGACTGATCCTACTTAAAGGAGCTCTCGTGCCAGTCGTCACACACCACTTGCAGACTGCAGTGTCGAGCTGTTGGCTCTCGTCAGTGCAAGGTAGGCATATGACGACCGACACGAGAATCACTTGACTATTTAGTACATTTCGGTATTTTTGGGATAGCGACATGTAAAACAGTGCATTAAGTGTAATAACTGTGTATTATCAACAAAACGCTAATGCTTCGATTACAACAAACGCCAGCCGATAGACTGATCCTACTTAAAGGAGCTCCCGTGGCAGTCGTCTGTGGGACGACTGCCACTTGCAGACTACAGTTTTGATTGGCTCTCGTCAATGCAAGGTTGGCATGTGACGAACGACACGAGGGTTCTTTGACTGTTTGGTACATGTAACTTGTAATTCAGCGCTCGGCAGGGCACATAGTCCGGAGAGTTGCAGTCTGGTTATGTACCTTATAGTAAAATATGTATTTTATAGAGGAGTTTTGCGACGGAAATATTATGTTTTAATATTCTGCCCTCTAAAAGCACATTTGAATTATGCGAAGCCCAGTCAGGCTATTTATTTTTCGATTGCAGCCGACACTGGACCGGTAGATGGCGCCTGTTGACTATTTTGCATGTCGTTATCCTAACGATACTGAGATGTACCAAATAGTCAAAGGCTCCTCATGTCGTTCATCACATGTCTACCTTGCACTGGA
Organism: Leptura quadrifasciata; assembly: GCA_963675555.1. Lineage (NCBI taxonomy): Eukaryota > Metazoa > Arthropoda > Insecta > Coleoptera > Cerambycidae > Leptura > Leptura quadrifasciata. The sequence goes on from OY776674.1 coordinate 128,924,054, forward strand.
GCACGGGAGCTCCTTTAAGTAGGATCAGTCTTTCGGCTGGTGTTTCTTGCAATCGAAGCATTAGGGTTTTGTTGGTAATACACAGTTATTACACTTACTGCGCCAGCTTGTATCTTGTAATTCAGCGCTCGGCGGGGCACATAGCCCGGAGAGTAACTGTTGGTTGCAGTCTGCTTACATGCCTTATAGTAAAATAAGGATTTTATAGAGGAGTTTTGCGACTGAAATATTATGTTTTAATTTTTCAGTTTGGTTGTCCTCACCACAATCCGTTTCAGTTCAGCAATACCTGAACCATATTTGATAAACTGTCTAATAACAAGAAGAAAACCACCCTGTGGACATTAAAAAACCTACCTAAATGCACCAAATATTATTTTATTTTAGTGTACACCATCCAACAATACTTAAACCAATTATTATGGGATGGGAAAATACAACGGATAATACAACACAAATACAAAAATCAGCAAAACCAAATACGATCCGTGACAGAATAGATAGATTATTTATTTCATCAGATACATATACATCAGAACGATTGTACATTTGAAGAAATACGTCACAAAAATTTTAAAGTACATTTCACAAACTAATAATAAAACTAACAAGTACATAAATAATTAAATACAACATAAATATAAAAAACATTATGTGGAGAAAAATTCATTCAGTGTGTAACAGTTTCTGTTTATTAAATATTTTTTGAGCAATCTTTTGAAAATATACTGATTTACAGATTCCTTAATTTCCAAAGGTAAAAAGTCAAATAATCTACAGCCATGGTATAGAATGCTCCTTTGATATAATGAGGTAGAGTGAGAGTCAGGTTGAAGCTAAAATTTATGACGAGGATCATGATCAAGTTATATTTTGAGTATATATAGCTCTGTTTTTGAAAACAAAGCAGCAGACTTCATAGATATAGATATCAATAACTGTTATAAAATGTAAATTGTTCCAGGAGTTATGGACAATCAATTTTGTTATTAATTAATTTACAAAGAAATATCAACGAGTGTGCCTTTCTTTGAGCAAGCAAAGTGGGTACAGAAAATTCCCTACTAATTGTGTATGACGTATTCCGACTGCAATGTATATGCCATCCGGCTTGTATGACAGAATTTTTAAAAAGCACCTCTGAATATTCTCCAAACTATCCATATATATGTTATAGCCAGAATGTCATACTATAGGAACATATTCTAACTTAGATTTTACTAGTGCATTAAACAGCAGAATGATTTCTTGCATATCAGTAAAATCCCTAGTATTTCTTATGATGAAACCTAAATTCCTATACGATATTTTTACAGCAATCTGAGATATTGTTTATAACACAAATTTTCTTTTATATATCGTCTGCATATAATAAATAATTAATATCATTTACGAATAATATAAAAAAGAGCTGTCTAAGAATGGACGCTTGTGGTACTCCAGAAGTCACAGAGATTTCATTAGAGACAAACCCATGACATTCAACGTACTGCTTCCTATCTGAAAGATATAATCTAAATAGATTCAGCAAAGGCAAGGACATCCAGCTTCTTCTAGTCTTAAAAGTACGATATTATGATTCAACCTATCGAAACCCTTTGAAAAATCAGTATAAATTACATCTACCTGGCTATTTGCGTCCATATGCTGTGCAATGAATTGAGTAATACTAAAAAGGTTAGTAATTGTGCATTCGTGGATCTCCCCCTTATGAACCATGTTGTTGGGTTGTAATCTGTGTTTGAAGGTACGGATAAATTATATTATTTCAAAAACTTTGACAAAATTGCATATTATGGCAATAGGAGCATTTATCACACTTATTGTATTGAATTTAAAATATTTGGAATTTTACAATATGAATTTTAATAAAGCGGAACTTGTAGATATGACTTTTGTTTTGGGCGAGTCAGACAGAAATTGTTTACTTGCCAACTTGAATTTATCACCAACGTTATCCTGAAAGAAGAATTCCTGCTGCAGCTTCCAAAACCTTCTCAATAGATTTCTGGAAATTGGAAATGTCGAATATAAAAAAAGTGAAAGAATAAAACATTGTTGTGAACGAAGAAAATGAATTTTCTGTGGTGCTGGCAACGGTTGAGAATCCCCAAAGAGAAGTGAGCTCATTAGTAGGAATAAGTAGACGGTCTGTGGGTCAAATCTTAAAAACAAATAAGTTGCATGCATATCATATTCAAATGCACCAGGATGACGATGATGATAACGATTTTCAATTTTGTAATTGGGCCAGAGGTAAAATGCAACATGATGCCAACTTCTTCAATACTGTTTTATTCAGTGATGAGGCAACTTTCATTAAAATAGATTTGTTAGTAGGCACAATTTCCATTATTATGCTTCGGAAAAATTGCCCCGGGAAAATCCTCACTTTTTTATGCAAATTGATAACCAACACAGATGGTATATAAATGTTTGGGGAGGACTTATTGGAGAAGATGTAATAGGGCCACATTTCTTTGATGGTACATTGACTGAAGCTATTTATTTTAATTTTTTGGAAAACTACTGCCACAATTATTGGTAAATCTCCCCGAAAGAATTCGAAATAAGATGTGGTTTCAGCAAGATGGTGCTCCACCACATTATTTAAATGCAGTTATAGACCACTTAAATAATACCTACCCTCATCAATGGATTGGAAGAAATGGACCCACTAAATGGCCTGCTAGATCCCAGATCTTACAAAAATGGATTTCTTTTTATGGGGATACGTGAAGGAAATTGTTTATAGAGACACACCAACAACAGTACAAAATATGAAGGAAAGAATAATAACTGCCTTTACATCTATCGCACTGGCAGTGTTAGGAACAGTGGGAACCTCATTTCAAAAGCGCATAGAGATGCGTGTGAATCAAAATAGGCAACATGTGGAACATTTATTATAATTTTTTCTACTGAGTTATTTGAAGAAACCTCTTTTTTTAAGTTTATTTTTGAATTTTGTAATTATTGCTCAATAAAACGAAATTGGTTGCAATTTGCCCTAGGGAAGTTCTTACAAAAAACGTTCGTTTTCATTTCTACATCACATCGTCGAAAAATATACAGGGTGTTCCATTTGAAAAAATTGAGAAAATTCAATTTAAAAAGTTCTTAATTGAAAAATAAACACTTATTTATTTATAAAACGAAAATGGTTGCAATTAGCCATAGGAAAGGTACTTACAAAAAATGGTTCGTTTTTCATTTCTACATCACATCGTCGAAAAATATACAGGGTGTTCCATTTGAAAAAATTGAGAAAATTCAATTTAAAATGTTCTTCATTGAAAAATAGTTTTGGCCACCCTGTACATTTTTAGGAAATGAAAATGAGTCAAAATCATTAATTATATGTCTTGTAACTGGTATTCATATAAGTTTTTCTTAAAACCCATAATTGTGACTGTGGTGATTTTTTTAATATCCATCTGCAGATTGCATTATTTCAACAAAAAAATTCATTACATCCAAGTGTTGAGAGATATTCAATGCGAATATAGGAATGAATAGAGCCTAGATAGAGGCTTAAAAAAATCATTTTAAATAAAAAGGCACTGTAAGTTCGAGAATAATTTCCGGTTATAGACTTTTTTATCTAGTTTACTTGCAATTTTTAAAAAAATTTCTAGCTATCGTAGAACTCGAGATATTGAGGTCCGACGCACTATTGCCCCACCCTGTATAACGAGAAAGATTAGACGAGATTCCCTTCATCCAGAATAGTAGGAAAATTATTTCATGTGGTATAGTCAGGGAATATTGAAATAAATAATAAAAATAATGAGATTTTAAAGTAAATCAACAGGTTTTAAAAAATTGAGATTTAAACTTTTCAATTTTAAAAATGTGGCAGGCTTCTTTATTATTTCATCGCTCTCGATGAGCTATCATTAGGATTCGTCTCACATATTTAAGATATTATATAAAAGACTCCATCTTCATCTAATTTAAATGCATCTGCCGAGACATTATCGACCTCAGCATTTGTGAGTTTTTACCATACCCCAATCAAATGTTTATTTGTTGACATATTTCTAATAACTGTAACGAAATATTTTCCAGTAGCAAATGAAAAAATACAAGTGCATACTGAGAATACTTTTATTTAGAGAACAGATATAAAATTAATATTAATTTATAGTTAAGTTTGCCAAGGTAATATTTGGCATATCACGGATGCCATTTTTATCAATAACTTGGACTTTAAAATTCGGCAAATTGATAGCAAGTCTTTTGTGGACTTCCTGAACACATTTTTTTAGAAGTTCATAACCTTGGTCTTGATTTAAAGTCTTTACATAGTTACGATCCATAATAGATAAAGAAAAGTAGCCTCCATAGCCATGGGCAGCATAATCAACATTAGCTGCAGAAGCCAAATAATCCAGGTAATACAACTGAGGACCATCTTTAGTATCATATCCAGCTAATAACAAGTTTACGTGATATGGAGACTAAAAAAAATAATCTATTAGTTCTTCTAAAATCATTGTATTTTTGTAAAAGTGGTAGTGTTTGTTTAGTTGGAATTTATTTAAAATTGGATAAATCATTTTTATTCTTAGAAATAAATCTCACACAAATCATTTGATTTTACAAATGACAGAATTTAAACCAAAATTCTGCTATAATGCTATATTTGCCAAATTGATTGTGATTTACAATAATATTTATTCACTTAAGGATGTTCCCAAAAGGCAGGTTCTCAACCTACAAAAGGATCTCCTCTATGTAAACTATGGAGTGACTATTCGTACATGCAAGATGTATGAATAGTGTCAGGACTATTCGTACATGCAGTATGTATGAATAGTGTCAGGACTATTAATTTCTACATGCAATATTAGTGGAGTAAAATTAGATTTTCATAGAAAGTTTTACATGGAGCAACACAACATAAAAAAATTAGTTCGTTGTGGTGAAACCAAGAATATTCTGAATTTTCCGCTTCTGGTAGGTGGGGGAACTTTTTTTTCGCAAAAAAAAGAAAAATTGGTCATTTTTAAGGGTGGTTTTTCAGTTTTATTTTATTTTGGACCCTTTAAAATGCTAGTTAAGAAACGAGAATGGTGCCCTTTTATTGCCGATGGTGAAGGAACCTTCAGTTCAAATTTCGTGAAAATCAGTTCACCGCCTCCCACGATATGTATACCTATAAATAAATAAACAAATAACTTCAAAAATTGAATTACGGCTAACTTGGATAAAATTAAACCGAATTTGATGAAATTTTAAATGAAAGTAACCTACATAACCAAGAAAAAGCCCGCCAAATTCTAACAAAAAATATCTAACAGTTTGGCCGCAATTCCATTTTTAGTCCAAATTCCACAAAATTTTCAAAACTTTCCTCAATTTGCCCAGATGATCGAACGAAATTTTTATTTTACCAAAATGAAGGTATGTACTTTCATGTGATGTCACTAAAAAATAACCTTTTTTTAATTTAGCCGGTTTCTTGCCATTTTTGGTATATACATGCGCGCGGCGATTTCTCGTCATTTTCGGTATTATACGTATGCGCGCACAAGTATATGTGTAATTATTCATTATAAAAATTACAATATTAATAATAAAAAGTGTTTATGAGCAGGTTTTAAATTTTTAGATAAAAAAACTCTCAAAGGTAAGATATAATTTTTTTTTCTCGAAAATTCATTTGATTTTTACTAAACTTTTTACGTATATTGATTATTATTTTATTTTATTCATGTTTTCTTTTTCTAGTAGTAGTTATACTAGATGTGCTACTACAAGAATTACTACTTCCGAATCGGTAATTGGAGTTTGGAATATTTCTTCACCCCCGTCATCGCTAAAATCGTTTACATCTGAGATATTCTCTGAAGTACAAACATCTTCTAAATAATTATCATCTTCTTCGAATTCTTCAATATCATAAATATCAGAACTAATTTCTAATTGCTTGTCGACAATATTATCTGTATTTTGACACAAAGTATTCCTTCCATTGTGGCTTAAATTGCTGCATGTGACGCCAACGGTTTTGCATGAGAAACGTTTAGGTTTGCAAACGATCTTATAGAAGCAATTAATTGAATAATTCATTAGGAAGAGGAGCTTTATCAGTCCTTATTGGCATCAGTTCATTATCTGTTGTTTGCTGCCATCCAAAATCCTAATTTTGGTACTTCAGAAAATATCTCAGATGTATACGACTTTAGCGATGACGAGTGTGAAGAAATATTCCAAACTTCAGTTACCGATTCGGAAGTACAGTTACACTTCTTACAGTAGCACATCTAGTACAACTACTAGAAAAAGTAAACATGAATAAAATAAAAATCAATATATGTAAAAAGTTTAATAAAAATCAACTGAATTTTCGAAAAAAAAAATATCTTACCTACGAGAGTTTCTTTATCTAAATATTTAAAACTTGCACACAATTACTTATTGTAATTTTTATAATGAATAATTACACGTATACTTGTGCGCGCATACGTATAATACCGAAAATGACGGGAAATTGCCGCGCGCATGTATATACCAAAAATTACAAATAAATTAAAAAAAAGTAATTTTTTAGTACATCATGTGAAAGTACATAAGAATACCTTCATTTTGGTAAAAAAAAAATTGTTCCATCATTTGGGCAAATTGGGGAAAGTTTTGAAAATTTTGTGAAATTTGGACTAAAAATGGAATTGCGGCCAAACTGTTCTATATTTTTTGCTAAAATTAGGCGGGCTATTTCTTAGTTACATAGGTTACTTCCGCCTAAAATTTCATCAAATTGGGCTTCATGTTGGCCAAGTTAGTTAATTAATTAAATTTTTACGTTTTTTCAGTATATTTATACACATATCCTGGGAGGCAGTGAACCGATTTTCACGAAATTTGAACTGAATGTTCCTTGAACATCTACAATAAAACAAACTTATTTTTCTATGTCGCGTTACTCCATGTAAAATTTTCTCTATCGCCTTATTTTGGGCTATTTTTACTCCACTATATGTGACGTATTGATATTTTAAAAAGTATGTAGGTTTCTCATCAGCAGTCCATGGTGTAGTGGCTAGGTTGCCCGATTCTCACACGTGAAGTCGAGGGTTTGAATCAACTTGTTACAGTTTTCTTTTTTACTACATTTTGTTAACAACTAAAATACGTAATACGAATATTTCTTTAGGTATATCAGAAAGTAGCACGAGAAAGGGATATTTTCCTTCTTATTCCTCTCATGTATTTTAATTTATGATATTATTTAATACATACTGCATGTACGAATAGTCCTGACGCTATCCATGTAAACCGCCATGCTTAGAATAACAACTTGTTGACAAGCACTGCATTTTTACCACCACTCCCTCTGGGCATAAGCACAGAAATAAACTTACTGCGTCGCTTGACTCAATCTGGCAATATCTCGTTTTTATACTTATCAGAATGTGAGTTGTTGCTTTGGTTTAGAGAGTGCATTAATCACATTTTGTGAGGTTAAGAATATATTTGTGATTTTTAACAAAGTATAAAAAAATGCGTTCAAGAACAAAAAATGGTAGAGTTGCCATAAATATCAACTGTTATTCTTAAGATAATTCATATTTTCTTAATATCTGTAAAGTACTCGCATTTATTGACATAAACTGTGCATTGACAGCATTTTAAATATTACCGCGTAATTGCAACATTGCCACGTCATGAACTCCTGCTCACCAACTTATCTGAGGCAAGCCAAGAGCGACTGAATTTTCAACATATTTTACAGAAAAACGATGCAGTAATTTTTTTAGAAAAAATATTCCTCCCTCCTTCTTCTAATAGCTCTCAGATTTTGAAGAAAATCGTAAAAAAGTTATCATTGTAATTAAATGAAACGTAAGTGAATATGAGATTTATAATAATAATAATAATAATAATATGTCTTTATTGTTTTCTTATAAATTACACATAAAAACAAAATTTGAAGAAGAAGGGTGGCGATATTCACATTAGTGCTCTTCCATATAACCACCCTTGTAAGTAAATTAACTAGAGTACAATGTAGCACAATACAGGCGGCGAAAAAACATTATATATGTGCTCAAATATCACGCTTATTCATGATAAAATCTGTGATCTGTTTTCTGAATGCAGATATATTGGTAAGGGACTTTATATTCTGGGGATGTTAAAATGGGGATTTTACGTGCTAATATTTACAAATTTAGTACCACAACAGTTACTCAAATTTTTCCCACGTATACAGAACATTAATAAAAATATACGTATACATTTTCAAGATAATCGTAAGAAAACTTTTTTTGTTGGGAACGTCCTTAAGCATTGATTGAATGTCAAATATTTAAAATATAAGAGATATGCAATATTTTTAATTAGACCAAAACTTGATTACTTAAAGCCACTTTACAGTTTGCAATTTATCGCTAGCAATTTCTTGCCAGCAATAAATACTCTTGCGAGTTTACGCACTTTTGCGTGTTTTGAACAGCTGTGGCAATTAGGGCATCCAATCCCGGGATCGCGAAATTTCGGGATCCCGGGATCCTGGAACTTTTTCTCAGGTATTTGATACCCGGTATTTACTTTTCAATACCGGTATTTTCGGTATTTTCGATGGAGCCTAGCAGATAGTACCCTTGATGCACTGTTATTATTAAGATCATATTTTAATGAAAAATAGAATAGTGTAAAATGTAAGCATTAACTATTAACTGTATTGACTATACTTTCTATTTACTTATTAAGCTTTTTCAGTGACAGTGCTCATTGCCTAGTGCCATTGACCATTATTTTAGTAGTTACGTTAGGAATGTTTGTTTAGGATGCAACCCCATAAATAAAAATTAATTATGTCATGTATTTATTTTTGGCTTATTTCTGTTTTACTGCGATTAGTGCACTTGAAAAATAAATTGCCCGTATTTATATTTTAAAAAATATATATAAAATATCAATACTTTTTTATTAAAAGTGAATTATCTAAAATCTCCTGAAATTCGGTACTGCCGGTATTGAATACCGGGATCCCGAAACATTTTTTTTAATACCGATATCCCGGGATTGAAAATTCAGTCCGGTATTGCATGCCCTAGTGGCAATGTTCCTTGCATTGCAGAAATTAGAACCTGTCCTAATTTTATTGTGTTGCGGTTGCAATTCTAATGATATTTTTGGTGATTTTTATGATGCCAACGTTATAGAAATTAGAAAAATGGCAGAGAAGTTTTGGTAACATTTAGATCATTGCTACGTATAAATTCTTCGGGTAAATTAATATTGCTCCTTTTGCGATTTAACAAAGGTTTCACCCACCACCTTCTTTCTCTCAATTTTTTTAGTAATAGTGCAGAACAGGCTGCTGCTATTTTGAAATCAACATTGCAAAATCACAACACCAGACAACCTATAAATATCCTTCCTAACAGCAGTCAAAAGAAAATCAAACCTAACATCAGTTTCTGTCTCTTAAGATGGTATACCTGTTTATTTCAAAGATATATTTTAAAACAATTGCTACTTTATTCCATGGAATTGCCAAGTGTAAAGTCAAGTCACAAGAAACAGTGCCGGCAATGAAAATTGTTAACTGTAAAGTGTGCTTTAATTTATAATTTTATGTTTTAAGTAGTATGTCACAGTTCGATTAATGTTCCACTGGCACGGGATAATCAATAATATTCTTGGATACCTTTCACGGTTTAACAGTGACTATTCATACAGACAGATGTCATTGGATAAATGACCATGATGGAATTAGGGCAAGTTTAAATATTTTTATTAAAAATCTACCTAATGAGAATATATCATTTATCCCAAACTAATAGACCAAGAGGTACTGAATTTTTAGTGAGAGTCTGAGAATCTCCTTACAACTTTCATCGTGTGCAGTCGTGTTTAAGAAGGCAATGTTATGCTATGATGGCTATTTTCTACAAATCAATATTTTTACAAAACATTTGAATACTACACTCGAATACACTACTTGTCACACGTTTCCCTAACCATGTTAACATCATCAGGAAACCACTTTTATCCGTCTCCCGATGATATTGATATGGTTAGAGATACGTGCGTTGAGTAATGTGTTCCAGTGTAGTGTTCAAAAATGTCTTGGCATTTAGTAAAAGTGATTTTCAGACACCAAATATATTTGATTTGTCACAAACAGCCCTCACACAAATACTTCCCACCAGCAGGACTTGAACCCCGCATAGGGTTGTCTCCTTAAACAGGACTATACACCATAAAAGCTGAATGAGGTCTCAGATGCTCATTAAAAAAGTCAGTAATAGGTCTTGGTCTGTAATTAAACATAATTTTATTCTGTAAATGGACTTACGGCCGGTTTATCAATACAGGGTTAAAATTTAACTATAGGTTAAATGTCAAACACAACAATGGGTATCTATTGTTTTGTTTGACAGTTATCCTTTGGTTACGAGTTAACCTTGCATTGATAAACCGGCCTTTAAATATTCAAATAAAATATACTATGGCATCTAAAAAATCGTTCTAACTTGAAGTTAAAAACTTATAATATTTATTAAGATTAATTAAAATTGGCTTGGTCAGCCATACATTAGTTGGATATTTTACTGTCAGATGGCAAGATAAAGTAAAGTCACTCTTCTTTGCTGTGGTAACATTGTAGAACCAGTGTGCATCGAGAAGTGAAAGCGTACGGACGTACACCGAGCCATCAGAGTGCACAGTGAAGTGGAAGCCCCACAGACAGTGACGTCGATAGTGTTGAAGAGGAAGTTCACACGTCTTTTTCAAGACACCATTTTCTGTTATTAATCATAACTTTTTCCCATAATAATATAGGTATTCCCTTACAGGAAACCGACAACGACGTTACCGTGGAGGACGGTAACATGGAGTACAGTGAAGACGAAACATCCCAGAGCGGTAGCTTCCGAGGGGGCCCCCCAACCCCAAGGGACGACAAGGAGACGATAAAACGCCTCACAGAGGAGAACAATGCTCTCAAGAAGAAAATAGACGAGCTCACCGAAAGGTTGGAGCAGATGCAAAGGGAACAGAAGTCCCAGCATGAAGAGCTTCTGCGTGCGATTCGGGGAGAATCGCAAACACGGAAAAGAAAAAATCCGCCCGCTGCCAACACGGACTCAGACGAAGAGGCCCCTAAGGCGGCAAAGAAGGTGGCTGAAGAGCCCCTCAAGTGCCCCCCCGAGTCCGAGTCACCTAGACAGAGCAGATCGGGATCCAGAGCCCCCCAGCAGGAGGCTAGCGTCCCCCAACAAGAAACCCGGAAAGAGGAGACCGAGGCCCCTCAAACAAGGACAAGAAGCCAGCGTGTACCCCCGGTAGTGCTGCGAAACAGAGAGACGTGGACAACGGTGAGCCGTCGTTTAACCGAAACCGGTATAAACTTCAACAAGGCCAAAGTTACCGGGGAGGGAATCTCCATCGAGCCCGCGACGTCCGAGGACTATCGGAGGATGACAAGGATGTTCGCAAATGAAAAGAGGGAGTACCACACGTATGCCCTGCCAGAGGAACGGCAGCTACGTGTGGTCATTCGAGGGATCCCGAGCGGCGTTACCTGCAAAGAGGTGGCAGAAGACCTCCAGGACCAAGGATTCGCACCTACCGCGGTCCAGCGAATGATGTCAAGACGGACAAAACAGGAGGTGCCCCTCATGCTTGTCCTAGTCCCACAGGACCAGGACAAGATACTCCAAGTAACGAGGTGCTGTTCTCTAGTTGTAAGGACTGAGAGACAGCGAGCCAAGGTAGCGGCATCCCAATGCCACCGCTGCCAGCGTTTCGGCCACGGCCAATCCAGGTGCACCGCGCAGCCGAAATGCGTGAAGTGCGGCGAGGCACACCGGACGACGGAGTGCAAAAAGAAGGCAGACGAACCGGCCAAGTGCGCGAACTGCCAGGGGGCCCACCCGGCCAGCTATAGGGGATGTCCAAAGTACCCCAAACAATCAGCCAGCGCCACCCAAAGGCCGGTACAGAGGCCAACGATGACCTCAACACAGAAGGGCGGCGTAGCGCCAGGCACAAGCTACGCCAGAGTAGCCCAGGGCAAGGCAGGACAGAACACCGTCCCAGCCGCAAAACAACAAGCATCGCCAGAGGCCAAAAACCTCACAGCGGTGCTCGCACAGATGCAACAAATGTGCTCAGCGATGAGCGCATTTTTTGCACAAATGCCAAATTTAACTAATCTGTAATGCATTTACAGGTTAAACCGGAAGTCCTGCAGATGGCGGCCTGGAATGTCAATGGCCTGCGAGAAAGGAGACTTGAAGTCGAAGAGCTCCTGACCAGGTACGACATAGACGTCATGGCACTGCAGGAAACCAAGATGACCCCGGCCAAGGAGATCAACTTCCCAGGATACCACACCTACAGGATGGACTGGGTAAACAACCCTCAGCGACCCGCGAGAGGAGTGGCCCTATTGGTGAAGAAAACCATAGCCCACCATCCGACAGTACTGCCTGAGCTAGAAAACATGAACGCCACCGCCGTAGTAGTGTCCACAGCACGAAATGGCGACATACAAGTGGTCTCATGCTACCAGCCACCCCGCAGCACGCTTACCGAGGGGGATCTGGACGCAATCTTGCCCGCCAGGACACAGGTCGTCGCAATTGGCGATTTCAACGCCAAATCCCAGGAATGGAACAGCGGCATAACCAACACTCGAGGACGAGAGCTGCTGAGGTTCCTGGGACAGCACGCCGGCGAACTGATGGTGGTAGGACCGGACCAGCCCACCTTCGACAACGGCAGACACAGGCCAGACGTACTGGACATCGCGATCCTAAAGGAGATGACCTTCGAGGTAGAGATCACCACCAGAACGGAGGGATCTACCGAGCACAACCCGATCTTCCTAACCCTAGGAGGACAGGCGAGTGAGGACAACGCCACCTTCACGAAGAGACGAACGGACTGGGAATCGTACCGGCAGCACCTGCAGCAGTACATCGCACAAATTCCCAGGCTAGAAACCGTGGAGGACGTTGAGAGGGCCATCATTACCCTAGAGGAGCAGATCCTGGAAGCGATAAGGGCCAGCACGACGGAAATAGAAGTAAGAAGGCACCCAGCACCGATGGCAAACCTCCCAGAGGTCACCAGACAGCTGATAAGGGACAGAAGGAGCGCCAAGAGACGGGCTCAGAGGACCAGGCTCCCCGCCGACAGAAGGGAGTACAATGTCCTCAGCCGAAGAGTGAAAGCCGCCCTCCAGGAACACCGTCAGGAGGGGTGGCAACGCCACCTTGAGTCACTGGATCCACAGGACAGAAGCATGTGGAACACACAACGTGCCCTGCGAAACCGAAGGAAGCCTATGCGCCCGATTCACGGAGAGCGAGGGATCGTCTACACTAACCAGGAAAAAGCCGAGGCGTTCGCCGACAGCTTAGAACTGCAGTGCAGAGAGAACGAGCTCGATGACGAGGACGAGGACTGGGTGGACGACGTCGAACGCAGAGTACGAAGGATCCGTCGCCTACCAGATGACAACCACATCCGTCCGACTACCCTCGAGGAAGTCAAGGAAATCCTGAGGAGCCTAAAGCCGAGAAAAGCTCCGGGATGTGACAAGATAGGAAACATCGCTCTCAAAAAGCTGCCCAGGAAAGGAGTAGCGGCGCTAGTCAACATCGTAAACGCGATGTTAAGGTTACGGCACTTTCCAGCCAGGTGGAAAAAGGCCGACGTCATTATGATCCCTAAACCAGGGAAAGACCTAATTTTCCCGTCTTCTTACAGGCCCATCAGCCTCCTCCCAGCCATGAGCAAGGTTGCAGAACGGGTCATCTTGAAGAGGCTAACAGAGAAGACAGAAGAGCTGAACATCATCCCCGATGAACAGTTCGCATACCGAACAGGACATTCCACGGAACTCCAAGTGCTTCGCCTCACTGAGGAAATCACCAAGGGGTTCAACCAGCGTCAAGTCACCGCGGCGCTGTTCCTAGACGTCGCCAAAGCATTCGACACGGTCTGGCACGACGGTCTCTTAGCTAAAATGATGAGTATGGGTTACCCCATCGAACTCGTCAAACTAGTGAGATCCTACCTACACTGCAGACAGCTAAGGGTGAAAATCTCGGACCAACTCTCCACCTACAGGACCGTGGAGGCGGGAGTTCCACAGGGATCGGTGCTGTCACCGCACCTGTTCGCCATCTATACCTCGGACCTCCCCCGGACCGACCATACAGCCCTAGCCCTGTATGCAGACGATACCGCCCTGATTGCCAGATCCTGGAAGGCCAGAGACGCAACCAGAAAACTCCAGGAAGCGGCCACACTCCTGGAAGAATGGTGCACGATGTGGAAAGTCGCAGTCAACGCCGACAAGAGCCAAGCCATCCTCTTCAGACGAGTGCGGAAAGAAATTCCCACAGGACACGTCTCCATGAACGGCGAGGACATCCAATGGCACGACACCGTCAAATACCTTGGCGTGGTCATGGACAGAAGCCTAACATGGAGACAAAACACGGACGCCATCACAGCTAAGGCCCGACGTACGAGAGCCCTAATCTACCCAATGACGGGAAATGGGAGCCGACTTAACTTGAGGAACAAGCTCACGCTTATCAAGACCCTCATCAGGCCGCAGCTGACGTACGCCTCGGTAGCGTGGGGCTACCAGGCGAAGTCCTACATGAAGAGAATCCAGGCAGTGGAGAACATCGCCCTCAGGACGGTAGTTGACGCCCCATGGTACGTGAGAACCGCAGACATCGTCAGAGACCTGGAGTACACCACGGTCACTGAAGTCATCCGGGAACGAGCGAAGAAGCTGTACGCCCAAGCCGAGGAGCATGGGAACCCGCTGATCAGACAGGCCACTGATTACGACCCCGCCGACGCCCCGAGGCACAAGCGACCGAGGGTTCAGCTACTGGACAACGGGTAAGTATAACCTTTATTTCCCGCTAACAGATCTGTTTCAGATACGCCAGGACGGACCACCACTACCAGAGACATGACGTTTTCAACCCTAACCCAACCTCCTTGCGGGCGTCGGACAACATACCGTCCAACGCCCGTTGTCCTACCTGCTCCGTGGAGACCGAAAGTGCTAAAAGAAGCACTTAGGTCTCCACACTCCCGAGCTACACAGCTCATCCTTACCTTTCCGACGATCCGGGGTAGGATATCAATTGATGTCCTACGTACCGGCAGTCAGTCCCAGCCAAAACTTCCTTAACCCAACTCGACCGATGACTACCCCCGGGGGTGACAAGCTGGCGAAGAAAGAAAACATCAAGACAAGAAGAGCGCCAGAAGAGACCTCAGCCAGCGAGGTTCAACAGCCAGGACCAGGGGAGGTCCGCAGAAAATACCACGACACATCTCACATTTGTGAGCTGGGTCTGGTAGAAGTACGCGGGCCCACCTATCACGAAGGCCGGTCCAGGTCTACAGAGATAATCTAGGTGCAAAGAGTAATAGTCCTACTCGGCCCTAGTTATCGAGACCGACATCCAGCCAATGGATATTGGCGCGCGATTGTAGAACCAGGCGTATAGAGGTAGACTGCGTGATTAACAAGAGGAAATACTAACAGAACTTAAAGGATAGAAGATATTGCACATTACGTCCCTCTTTGCCACACAGCTAATCAGATCGTCTATGCAGCGAAGAGGGAGACAATGCACGTATCTTTTGTTGTTTAGGTCTTGTTGGTATTTCATCTTGTCGATCATGCGGTCTGTCGCCATACTTATATTGATAGACTTAAACAAGGTAAGATGACTTACAGTTTTCTATTTTATCACCATGGTGATATAATTCCATTATTTGGCTAGAAACGTGTCCTTACTTATTACAAGTTTAAAAAAAAATTGTATGGGTAGTTGCAAGAATTTAAACGAATTAATTAAATACTTCATACCCTGCTACGCAATGTGTCAGCTAGATTACGGCGAGTGAAATTCGCAGCTTCCTTTGGACTCAATTCATATGTATTTCTCATTTTGTACAGCTGAATATTTTTTGCAATATATTCTGCAAATTGGGTGGTATCTCCAGACTCCCCAGAAACTGCCATGACGAGCTGGTTGGACAATTTATGGAGTTTATTTTCGTCTGAAAGGTAAAATAAAACTTACACCATGGGAAAATGAAAATAACAAGAGGTAAAAATGTATTGAATATTTACCTGTTTTCATAACAATAATGCTCTGTGAACTAGTCATATCAGCAGCAATTATAACAAAATCATTAAATTTAATTCCTATTAAACACTCCATAATGAATTAATAATAATTAATAATGTAGTTTAAAAAACGCTTTGTAATAACACTCACAGGTTAGGTTACGCTTTGTCTAATGTCAAATCGAGAAATGTCAACTCATCCCGTTAAGCGAAGTGCGCTAGCGCAATAATTGTTGCCATATTTTTCTTTGATCCGAAATATTGATATCATTAATAAAGAACACGTTTATCTAATTAGTCAGATTGTTTTGAAAAGCTGTCTCGTAGCGTATCTCGTATTTATTATTTTTCTTTTTGCATTGCTTTTAAATACCAACAGAATGTTCGCATGCTAACGCCATTTACTTATTGCGTATAAGCCTTAACAATTTTTCCGCCAAAATTTCCCTGATTCAAATAAATTCAATAGAAATGGTAGGAACTTTTGAATTTTAATGTTATATAACGAGAACAATTTCCCACTATTTCCTCTTCTAAGCTTATTTATTCTTTGGCTTCAACTTTCAACACATGCAAATTTGAATTTTGCTAAATGTCATATTTAATAGATATAGAAGTCCCTCCAATGAGTATAATATGCTCATATATAGTTTATTGCATAAATCAGTGAGTAGACATCTTTTATCAAAAATTCAAATTGCATGTAGAGGTAGCTTATTTTTGCAAGAAGCTTCAGCATTTAATGGGCTGTTTAATTTTAAATTGGTGAATCACGTATTTTAACTGTATAAAAGTAAGTTCTCTACAATTATTAATAAAAAAATCCAATCGGTGGCCAATCATAATCATATTGCTTTCCGCAATTTGCAAAACGCTGAAGCATAAAGGTTTATTTGCAGAAAAGGTAGCGCAGTGATGCCAATTTTACACTTGTCAGTGTTATGTTTTTATGGTTTTGTTTTGTGTTTGCTCTTTGCTAGCGCTTTTGCGCACTTTGCTAAAAGCTGTCATTGTGGTTTAACATATGTAAAAATTGTCCTCGATAACTTGTAACAATTTAATTTTAATTTCACGACTAGTGCAGATGTAATTTAGGTGAGTGGTTTTATAGTTTCCATTGCACTTTTTCACGAATCGCTTTATAGCATTGGTAAAATTTTACGTTCTAGTGTGTGTCCTTCAGTAAAAACTTTCATTTGTCATTCATTGAAAAAATGCATATTGTAGTTTTTTTGGCAAAATTTCATACATTTTTCATGTTCATTCGTAAAATCTCTATCGTTTTTGTAAGAAACTGAATCAAACCTTGTGTACACCCCTTTCAAGATCACAAAAGTCTTATGAAATAAAATGAAACGTAAAAACATTGGTAAAATTCCATGTTTTATTTTTAAACGTTTTTTGTCATTTGAACTTTTTTCAGTTATGGGTACGGACAATTCCTCTTCTTTTGGAGATTGCCCAAAAGCAAAAAAATCGAAAACCTCAGAAGAAGTTACATTTAACTCATATTGGGCTCATTTACCCTCAGTATTGTTACATGATATTTTTGATTTATTAAATAAAGAAGACAGGAAAAATGCGTCAGCTGTTTGTAAACATTGGAGGCAGAATGTTTTTCACCCAAAGTGAGTAAAAAACGATTATGTTTTTATTTCATAAAACCACTTTCATTTTTTCACTTTCAATGTGTAACCAATATTATTAGGAATTTACCACATTCCTAATTAATTATCAAATCATTGTGCTAACTGCTACTTAATGTCTTACATAAACTTATTATTTAACTAAGTACTTGACAATGCGTATTTAACAACGGCACCCTAGGAAGATACCATTCTAATATTCCGAATTTGCAAATACAGTTTTCACTGGATATATATTACCACTAGCCTTCAAATTTACAAATTTTACTGTCACTTTTAAGGTCATGTCACACATTCTCATCAATAATTTAATGCAAACTACAAGAATATATCAATTACTCTGTTATGTTCATCAATAGGGAATATGGATCTATAATAAGATGGTAATGATGATGTGGTTGAAAAAAAAAAAATGTCCTAGCCTATTTAAAATAGGCAATCGTGGCTGTTGTGATACTTGAGTATATATGGCTTCCAAAAATTTTGTTGGCAACAGCAATTAATGTATAATAATAAAATGAAAATTTTAATTTAATTATCGTACACACTATTCTTACTTGTCAAATGTGACATTTGTTATATATAATAAATGGAAAATCCCTGTCGCAATGATTATTTCATTTATACAGGCGTTAATAGAAGTTTTAGTGCTAAGTGAAATATGTTTAAAAACACATTTCCTATGTGAATGACTAGCCCAGTTGTCAGAGACCAATTTTGATAAAAAGTTATAATTAATTTTTACCTTGCTAATTGTTTCATGAAAGGCTAGTTTTTTGCTAGTAGAAAGTGACTTAAAAAAGTTTACCAAAATTTACCCCTGCGAACCCTAATAAAAAATCCTCTGAAACAGAGAAATTCAATTTTTTGCTATCTCGAAAAAAAAAAAAAAAGATTAGCACCACGTAAAAGAGCGGGAAATTTTAAATTTTTCTCTTAGCATGAGAAATTATTACAGTTCGCTCAATATTTCAAGTGCGTTGCACAGGGCAATGAAGCATTTCTCGACCGCCTCTACATAATAAAGACAATTTACATCCATTAAAAGCAAAAAAAAATTATATATATAAACGAAAATATTTTTTTTACCTACAAGCCCTTTTTGACCGTTTTAGACAAGTTTTCGAATGAAAATTTCCTAACTAAAAAATTGAAAAAATACCATTGATTTGAAAGCAAAAATTTTTTGCCCTGGATAGAGCATAAAAATTAACTTAGATTGAAGTTTAAGGTATAAACAAGCTATAAGGATTTTTTTTTAAAATATTATTTTATTTAATATTTATGTTTTAATATGTGGAAAAAAATGATAAAGCTTAACTTTCACGTGCAATTTATAAGAAATAAAAATTAAAAGTAAGTATGCCATTGGGAAGCTGAATTCTTCCTCTTTAAAATGCCACCTTTTTTTTTTCGTTTCTAATGGGTACAAATTGTCTTTATTATGTAGCGGCGGTCGAAAAATGCTTCATTTCCCTGTGCGACGCGCTTGAAATATTGAGCGAACTGTAATAATTTCTCATGCTAAGGGAAACATTTATTTAAAAAAACTTATATACAGTGTGTCCTTCGTACTAAGCTAAGGCTATTTGTGTTTGGATTTGTATATATATTTTTTACAGCACATAATACCCAGGTTGGGGTTAGTTTAGAGCATCCAGATTGCTATGAATGTCAATCTGCTTACATCAATTATTGTAAACACCATAGTTGTCAATTTTTACGACAAAATGCCTTTGAAATTAACAATTCCAGAAAAGTGGAAATTATTCGTCTCGTAACATCCCGATCGTCCTCCAGTACATCATTGCACCATAGCTGCCCTTAATAGGAAATTTGATCAAACCGGCACTATTGTCAAGCTAAAATTGAAACCTACCAAAAGGCATCCAGATGATGATGATATTATACTGGGTTTTGTTAATGGAAACCCACGAACCAGTGTAAAAGAAATTGCGCGGGAATTAAATTGATCAAAAAACAAGATCTGGCGTTGCCTTCACAGGCACTAAAATCCTTCAAGCCAAAATTTCTTCACACGTTGCATAAAGGGGACCCAGAAGGAAGATTAGAATATTGTTATTGGCTGCAAGGCAATTTTCTAGAGGACCGTCGTTTTATCGATAAAATACTCTTCACCACATTTACCACTAATGTCGTAGTTTCATCACAAAATTGTAGATATTGGGCTGCGGATAATCCAAATTGGGTAATCACATGCAAAAGTCAGTTCTTTCAAAAAGTGAATGTATGGTGTGGTATCCTGGGAACCCGGCTAATTGGTCCATTTTCCTGACTTGCAATATTTTTCAAAAAATAACTAAAAATCAATATTTTCAAATGAAAAAATTTCATATTTGAACTTACTTAATTTTTCTGAACGACTTTTCCAAATACATGTTTCCCCTATCTCAATCGCTAATGTTACTTTGCAAAATACCCATTTTAAGAACATCACAGTTGGCTTTGAAATAGAGATTGAGTAACAGTTCTACCTTCCAAAGGTAGTTCATTATGGGTAGGTATTATGTGCTGTAAAAAATATGTACAAATCCAAATACAAATAGCCAAGTTATAGGGGTGGCTTAGTATGAAGTGGGATACACTGTACTATTTTTTTGTAAAATTTCCCGCTCTTTCACGTGATGCTATCTGGTTTTTTTTTTTTTTTCATTACTTTTCGAGATATTAGCAAAAAACTGAATTTTTCCGTTTCAGAGGGTTTTTTATAAGGGTTCAGGTTCGTAGATTTTGGTAAACTTTTTTGTCACTTTCTACTAGCAAAAAACTAGCCTTTCATGAAAAAATTAGCGAGGCAACAGTTAATTCCGACATAAAACCCTTGGCAACTGGGTTAAACATTAACAAAACAAAAACAATATATTCTTAAAATTTTCTTCCCTTTAGCTCTGAGAATGCCTTTATTCTTTCTGGATTTTAGATATTTTCCACAATTCATGTTCTGTTGAAATGGTTGCCAATAAATTTACCAAACAATCTTGACCCAAATTACACAATGTTCTTATTTATATTTTAACTTTATGGTGTTGATATACTATTGTTTGAAAATAAATTCAGTAAAGTAGGGTTTGATTAAACTTGTTATTGATGGATTGCATGAAAGAGAAAACATGAAACTCCACAGTATGGAAAAGGGAAAAATTACTTTATAAAGCAATTTAATTGCTTTATTGCAAATAGAAAGTTCTACAAACTGTATCACCTAAATTACATTTAATGGTAAAAGCTTTTAAATTCGAAAACGTCTTTTTTGGAATTTCATCCACAGAATAGGGGGACCTCGCTACTCGACAGAATGTATTGAGACGGAACGACATGTAAATAGTACCACTTTTAAGAACCTGTCTTCCCATAATGTCTCCTTCATATATAAATAAATTGATAATTTATGAGTCATACTTTCCTTTGACTAGATTTTTAATAGTATAGGACATACCGTCTGTCTATTTTACGAGGGTCACACCAAATATCTCGCTTAATATCTATTGTAGAGGAATAAAGTTTTAGAAACAGTTATCCAATTTTTTGTGAGCTATATTTCAGTAAAAAGATATTTGAAATCCATAGCCTACTTTGTGAGATATATTACAAAAACCTGAAAAATAGGAAAACCACAAAGGGTTATAGCTTCCTTATTTGAGGAGATACGAAAAAAGTTAAAGGGATGAAAGTTGACGGCAAAGACAATAAGAATAATAATGTGTATCTAAAAATTCGAAAAACGCAGTTGGCTTTGACCATACGCTCTTATGCAAAAATTAAAAGAACAAGTCTCAAAGTAGGCCATGACACCATTAATTCCGTTTTTTTTCTATTGTATGTTGCGTTGTCGAGTTCTAAGATAAATTTTATATCAGTAATTATGGTGTACACCAATAATAACAAATTCGATATGATTAGCATTTATTGTCAGTGCAATTTTGACATTGATATGGCAGTCACGGTTTAAGGAGATAGGTTACCAGATGCTCTGCAGCCAAATCGAACCATGTTTAGGAAGTTAGTTCAAAATCTAAAAACGCATGGTTCATTTTCAAAAAAGTAGTAAGGCGAGGGCATGTTGCGGATAATGTAAGAAAAATGAATAGAGTATTGAATTATGTTAACCAAAATGAAGAAACCTCTTTGAGACAAATTCAAAGAAACTGTCGCATAAAAAATGATAGTGCAAGAAAAATATTTAATAAAAATACGGATTTCGATGCTACAGAATGAGGAAAGTTCAACATTTAAATGAGGGAGATAAGTTGAAGAGAGTAAGATTTTGTAGATTGTTGTTAAATAAAAAAAGAAATAACGTGCTGATATGTAGCAAAATTCTTTAGTCAGAAGAATCAAATTTTTATAATAATGAATTTTTCAATAGAAATGTGCATTATAAGTGGACATGAGAAAATACACATTGGTGGAGAGGGACTGCTTTCCAAGAAAGATGTACGAATGTTTGGGTGGGTCTTTTAAGGACTAAAGTAATTAGACCTTATTTTTATTATGGCAAATTAACCACTCTTAGATACCTTAATTTCCTGCAAAACGAATTTCAAGATTTTCTTTATGAATTAGCAGTGGCAGAAAGATTAAATTATTCATATTTTCAACAAGATGGGGCTCCAACTCACACTGCTGTAGTATGTACAAATTATTTAAATCAAGTTATGCCAGATAGCTGGATAGGCACCTACGGATCCATTCTATAGCCAGCTCGATCACCAGATATTACTCCCTTGGATTTTTTCGTCTGGGGTTACATTAAAGACAAAGTATTTCAAACTGCTCCTGAAAATATTGGGGACATCAAAATCAGAATTAGAACCGCATGTGAGGCAATTACTCCTGAAATGCTCCAAAATGTAATGCGTGAGGTGTCTCGTAGAGCACGTTTGTGTATTAGAATGCATGGTGCACAATTTGTAGTTAGAAAAATAAATGCACACATTTTCTTTTCAGTATGGTGTAGGTAGTACTGTTATACATAGTTTTTCGTTCTTTTGGATGTTCATTTTGTACTTGTATTTTTATTTATGAGATATTTGTTTGTTTGAATTAAATTATAATAAATAATTACCGAATTATAATTATTATAAAGTGAATTTTTACTATTATGGCATAGCTGATTTTTACAATTCAATGATATGAATTGTGGTTTTTGTAAAATATTAAATATTGATGCTAACATTTAAAATTTTTGTGACATGTTTTATATCTGTTTTATGTTCTATTTTGTACAACAACTTACCAGATGATATCAGAAATATTAAAAATACATCGATGTTTAAAAATAAAGTAAAAAATATGTTGATAAATGGGGGTTTTTACAGCACACTTGAGTTTTTGGGCCAATAATTAACTCTTTTTATATGGAATAGAATTATAATATATAATCGTTTGTTAATCTTGTATTTATGTTTGTCTATTGTATTTATACTTTTACTTATAGTTTATATCATATCATATTTTTATTTATTTATTTTTTAAACTGTTCTGTTTTTGTATTGACATGCCATATGTACTTCGTGTATCTTTTGGTCAGTAAATATTATTATTATTATTACTATTATTATTCATTTATCGTTGGAAAGAGAAAAAATAAATGGTGTCATGGCCCACTTTGAGATTTGTTCTTTTCATTTTTGCATGTCAAAACCAACTGCGTTTTTCGAATTTTTTAATACTCTTATTGTCTTTGCCGTCAACTTTCATCCCTTTAACTTTTTTCGTATATCCTCAAATATGGAAGCTATAACCGTTGTGGTTTTCCTATTTTTCAGGTTTGTGTAATATATCTACGAAAAATTTCCGATTTTTTACATACCTTGATTTGTTGTTAATAATTTTTACAAAAACACGCGAGATTTCTTGGACTAAATGGCAAAGAAGTGAACTTTTCTGGGTGATAAAAATATGGAGTCTTTGGGAAAATATAATTCATATTCACTTTAGATCCACATTTATATATATTTTTAATAAGCTCTTTAAAGAGAAACTGATGACCTAAAAAATATGGGGCCCTGCATTTAACAAAATTGTAGGGGTGGCTCTGAGGGTGAGGCGGTGGAACTAATGCTAGATCTGTTCGTAACAAAGTGTGTCCCCCTGGTATTTCTGTCTAAGGTGTTTTTGTGTTCTTTGCAAAAATCAATGTATCCAAATTTATCTTTGACCTATCTCAAATGTTAATAAATTATTATTTCCTTACTTCAAAGTACCTGCATATATACATAGGCCAGGCAGCAGTTGAGAATAATTTTATCACAATGCAATTTGCAACGTTTTTTATAGCAGACTATTAAATAATCAAATATTTATGTGCAAGCTTTGTATGAATAAAATAAACAATTGTGTGCTGATTCAGATAAAATGAAAATATTTGTTGCTGGATATAAAATATAATTTAGATAACCCAACAATAAAATAAGTGTTAAATAAACGGAAACAATAGAATACCTGTCCGTTTGAAAATACAGGGTGGGGCAATAGTGCTTCAGACCTCGATATCTCGACTTCTACGATAGCTAGTAGTTTTAAAAAAAATTGCAACTAGATAAAAAAGTCTATAACTGGAAATTATAAAATACATACAGGGCGAGCCAAGACGAAATTACAGGACCAAATGCCTTTTTTTTTTAAATGGAGTGCTATGTATTCAGTAAATTTTTTGAAGCCTCTTTCTAGGCTCTATTCATTCCTATATTAGCATTGAATATCTCCTAACCGCTTGGATGTAATGAATTTTTTTATTAAAATAATGCAATCTGTGGATGGATATTTAAAAAATCATCACAGTCACAATTATGGGTTTTAAGAAAAACTTATGTAAATACCAGTTACGAGACATCTAATTAATGTTTTTGAATCATTTTCATTTCATTTATTTTCATTTTTTCAAATGGAACACCCTGTATATTTTTCGACGATGTGATGTAGAAATGAAAAACGAACATTTTCGTTTTATAACTAAATAAGTGTCAAATTCAAGAATAAACTTAAAAAAAGAGGTTCCCTCAAATAATTCATTAGAAAAATTTATAATAGGTGTTCGACGTGTTTCCCATTTTGATTGACACACGTCTTTATGCGATTTTGAAATAAGGCCATTTAGTGGGACCATTTCTTCCAATCCATTGAAATGAGTAAATAGTATTTAACCGGTCTTTTACTGTAATGTTTTTTTGTACGTTTTTTTTTGCTGTTTTCGTTATTCAACAAGCAATAAAACCTCAGTTTGGTATAAATTGTCGTGTACAAAGGAGCATTTATCACACTTATTAGTCACAATTTGTATTGGATTTAAAATATTTGGAATTTTACAATATGAATTTTAATAAAGCGAAAGTTGTAGACATGACTTTTGTTTTGGGCGAGTCAGACAAAATTGTTTATTTGCCAATAGAATTTATCACCAACGTTATCCTGAAAGAAGGATTCCTGATGTTAGCAACTTCCAAAACCTTCTCGATAGATTTCTGGAAACTGGAAATGTCGAATATAAAAAAAGTGAAAGAATAAAATGTGTTGTGAAAGAAGAAAATGAGTTTTCTGTGGTGCTGGTAACGGTTGAGAATCCCCATGTTAGTCAAAGAGAAGTGAGCTCATTAGTAGGAATAAATAGACGGTCTGTGGGGTCGAATCTTAAAAACAAATAAGTTACGTGCATATTATCATATTCAAATGCACCAGGAATTATCTGATAACTATTTTCAAAAGTGACTACAATTTTGTAATTGGGCCAGAGGTGAAATGCAACATGATGTCAAATTCTTCAATACTGTTTTATTCAGTGATGAGGCAACTTTTCATAAAAATGGATTTGTTAACACGTTCAATGCCGGTCCTTCCGCTCTCCACTCCACCTAGGTACACACGCGGGCGCCTATAAAACCGCTTTACACCATACACTAAGCAGAAACTAGACACAAATTAAAACCCGCGCACGGAAAAATTTTTCAAAGTACTTTACTTAGGTGCCGACACATACACGCGAACGTATGTGCCGAACCAGACTGAATAATACGCATTAGTATCAGGTTGTTTCGGACTCTTTAAAGCGTCGGCGGCCCTCGCAGTTAGGCACACGCGGCCGCTTATAAGCGTCGCCGGCATTGAACGTGTTAATAGGCACAATTTCCATTGTTATGCTTCGGAAAATCCTCACTTTTTTATGCAAGTTGATAACTAACACAGATGGTCTATAAACGTTTGGGGAGGAATTATTGGAGAACATATAATAGGGCCATATTTCTTTGATGGTACATTGACTGAAGCTATTTATCTTCATTTCTTGGAAAACTATCTGCCACAATTATTGGTAAATTTCCCTGAAAGAATTCGAAATAGGATGTGGTTTCAGCAAGATGGTGCTCCACCACATTATTTAAATGCAGTTAGAGACCACTTAAATAATACCTACCCTAATCAATGGATTGAAAGAAATGGACCCACTAAATGGCTTGCTAGATCCCCAGATCTTACAAAAATGGATTTCTTTTTATGGGGATACGTGAATGAAATTGTTTATAGAGAGACGCCAACAACAGTACAAAATATGAAGGAAAGAATAATAACTGCCTTTAGTTTTGAATACAAATTTTTCTAATATGTTAAGGGGTAGATGGCGTTGCGCTACAAAGAATTTTTGGGATGACAGGAATTTAGAAATGTTATCTGTGTTGAGGAGAATTTAATTTGAATTAGATTTTGTTATATGGAAAAAAATTGAGAAATTTCAGTTAAAAATGTGGCTATAAAACGTTTTTTTACAACTTCCGGTTAAACCAGAAATTACATTTACATTGTAAATTGCTCGCTCCTGTATTTTATTAAACAATGTTGAACAAAAATATGTTTCATGAATTTTTTCCCGTGCAACCTAGTCCAGTCAATGAATATATTGGAGAGTGCATGTAATATGCGAGACTTTTTGACTTCAGGACTTTGTTAGGAGTAGTTAGAAGGTAAACATACTAAAAGTCCCCGCTCCTGGGAGGTGAACTTACGGTGGAAAGGGGGGGAGAGGTAACGAAGTTGTAGAGCATTAAATATCCTTCACTTTGATATACACTTTTGCTACTTTATCTTCAACCAATCAAAAGTTATAGAATTTTTAACGTGTATGCTCAATTTCGATGTTCTCTAGAAATGAGCATGTTGACGCTACCATGATGATTAACAACATTTTAACAATAGAAATAAGGTAGTTGCAGATGTTGCAATTGACACAACACTTTTTTTATAATTATAGCTTATATTATTACGAATCATATAGTGAAAGTATTTACATGGACTGATAATTAAATAATGAAAAAATAAGCATTCAAGGTGACATCTTGGTTTTTTTTGAGGCCGAAGGGTCGAGTCTCATTCATCTTCATCAGCAGTAGAGACGTTGTCCAAGATTGGTAGTGTATCGATGTCGTTGTCGTCGCCTTCTTCCTGAATTAAGATAGATATCTTTATTAGTTCCAATTTGCCAGCAATGGATAGGACAGGTCAAAAATAGTACATAAAATGTGGTTACTTATAAACTAAACAGAAGTATACAGTATGTAATAATAAAATACAAATATAATATAGGACACAAAAACAAAACGTTTAAAATCTGCAAGAATGGTACACTTTCATGACAAAAGAAATTTAAGTATTGAAAGAAAGAGCCAATAAGCTCATATAAAACTTAACAATAGTTGAAAATAGTTTTGATATAAAATTTTACATATATCATGATCTGTCTAATCGTTGAAATCGAAGAATTCTCGTAGGCTATAAAAACAATTAGTTATAAGAATTTTTATTAAATGTCTTTTAAATTTGTGGACACTATTTTGGAGATTTTTATTCTTTGTGGTAGTTTGTTGTAGATGGTGGCACAAGTATAGTAAGGACTCTTCGTGAAAAGTGTTAGTGAATAGTGGTTTGTATGGATATCATTTACCAATCTGCTGTTGTGAGAGTGAATGTTACTTTCAAATTTACTTTTATTGTTATATACGAAAATAGCGAAAATATTCCAACTCCATTGTTGAACTGCCCTTGCAACTCGGACATGCGACAGAGCAGTTTAACAATGCTTCTCTACAACCACACATGCCACTGTCACATCCTTTCGTGCATCGGCAAAAATCATCTTCAAGATTTTGTCAGGAACAGCATCCAACCCTGAAGTTTAGGAACTAGTTGGTCATTCCTCCTCTCCCAACTCCAATTCGGCACCCCACCATTGGGTTCCTCCCCTAACCACAGATGTACTTGGTGGTACGTCCGGAATGCATGCTGCTTAACAACTGCTTCAGTTGGAGGAAGAGTTGAGAGATCAGACTACATGCAGCTGCTTTGACAAATGATTTGTAGCGGAATTCATTGAGGGATTTCTCTGTGGCTAGAGTGCCATACCATGAGAGAGTACTCATGATCCCAGCTGTCGGGGGAAGTAGAACCGCTGGCAAATACCTCAGCTGCATGTTGTATGATTTTGGACTTCTGGTGCATTTTGACAAAAACCCACTTTACTCTTGTGGTACGCTGCGGATGTTGAATCACAGCTTGTGAATGCATGTAAGAATAACAAATGGGCATTGTCCTTCATTTTCAACTCCTGCTGCAGCTGTTGTGAGGAATATACAATAGTCTTGATCTTTCCTCTTCCAGGTTTTACCAGCAGAATATCACGATGAGTTGGGGTTTTGGCTACCAAGAGAACAGCCAAGTTGACTTCCTCTCCGATAACAGCTACCGAGGAATTTTGCGTTTATCAGCTGGCTCTTATTTTGAAAGTTGGAAAGGAAATTCTCTTGTTTCCATTTCATTTTTCAAACTGACATTGATGTCCACACATCTCCTGAGCCGATATCGTCGACTCTATTCAGCTGCTTTTGTGCTCTCTGATGTGTTAGTGTACCCATCAAAAACCACTAAAGGGAAAGAAAAAAGTGCGGGAGGACCTCATTCCTCTCCACCCAGAACTTTTGAAAGAAGCCAGGTGGACGGCTTTTGTTGTCCCTTGAGGGGCCTCCCCAATCCATTCCCGGAACCGGCAACCTTGGTGGGTCGTACACTATTTTTTTCTACATTCAATACATAATATAATAATTAAAGTTATAAGGGAACAAACTTGCGAATATCTGCGTACCGACGTTTTAATAATATTGTTACGTGTTTACAGTCTTCAGTAAACACTCTGTGGGTTCAAATAACTTGCAACAAGAATCTTCACTAACCACTATTTTATTGATCACTAAAATTACACTAGTAAATACTTAAAAATCACACAACTAATAATAACTTAATCTAATATAAATTCACTACTTTTAAAACACTATGTACTTTACTTTTCTTCTTAAACTTGTCAACTCTTGCATAACCTAAAAACTCTCTCTGTATACTTCACTGAACTGAACTGTTCCCCCATCTGCTGGATTCACCTCTTTATATCCACCCATAGAATGTACCAGAATCCTATTCCATAACATTCTGGAAACCTACAGAGTTTTCTACTATGTGATAGATGACTGTTCGTCAATTGGCTCATAGATGGCACCAACCCACCTACTGGTCATCATCAGAATAACAGGTTTCCCCTCACTTTAGCCAGGGACTTAATCACATCTTTCCCCGTTAGAGGGCAGCACATAACAATATTATTTGATAATAAATAACTTTACGTTTTCAAAAATTATCGATTTTCATTGACGTACCTACACCTCGAAAACCGTTGGGAATTTAAGAGATATGAAAATTTAATTAGCTTTCATTTTTTGAAAATGAACGTACACATGTTAGAAATTCTATAACTATTGACTGGTTGAAGATAAAGTAGCAAAACTCTATATCAAATTAAAGGGAAATTTAATGATCTTCAACTCTCTCTGACAATTTTTCTGAGAAACAATCGTGGGGGGTACTAGAAGCAAATGTTTGGCAAAAAGAGTTAGGTAAAAATGATTTTTTCGAAAATTATCGATTTTCAATAACATATATCCCGAAAACCGTTGGAAATTCTACAAATATGTATAGAAATAATTTATCGGAAATTTATTTAATTAGCTTTCATTTTTCCACCGTTTCCGAGATATAATCGAAAAACCCAAGAATGGGACCTTCCCCATCCCCTCCCTCCGCCATCCAGGGACGGGGTCTTTTAATATGTTTAACCTACTAACTACTCCTAACGAAGTCCTGAAATCAAAAAGTCTCGCATATTTCATGTACTCTGCAGTGTACTCTGCAGTCTACACCCTTCTTTTGAGCACTCATTGACTGGAGTAAACCATAGTAGTAACTTTAGCAATGAAGGAAATAAATAAAATAAACACCACAGAAATTAGACAGAATAATAATGAAATAAATAACTTCTTTTTATTATATTAAATAAAAACAAAAAATATACTAACAAGTAACAACTTATGCAAGAATGTGTTCGAAATTATTGCCATTTTCACACGTACACATATAGAATCTGTTCAATAGCTCTCAACTCCACAAACTTTCAGTACTGTATTCCTGTTGATGGCTCCAGCACTTGCATACGTTTTATTATAAAGGTCAGCCATGTCTATGATTGGTTCTTTATAAACCTCACTTTTCAGATAACCCCCACAAACAGAAATCTAATGGGGTAATATCAGGAGATCTAGCTGGGCACCTGAGTACCCCTTTTATAACAATCCATCTTCCTGGATATGTCTGGTTTAAATAATTTACCACAGTATTGCTATCATGTGAGCCAGCGCCATCTTGGTGAAACCATTAGTATCTAATTTAACCGGTAAATTATTCAATAGTATAGGTAAATCGTCAGTGTAAATAATGTTCACCATTTAAATTTTCGTGATAAAGATATGGACCAACAATGTATCCATTTACAATGTCACACCAAACATTTACCCCAAATCTTGTTTGGAATCCGGTTTGTCTCATCCATTTAGGAGTTTCTTTAGACCAGTATCGACAGTTATGTCTCCAGGGTTAAAAAAAATAACTTTTAAATCATTTGTATTTTTTCAATTTTTTAGGGTTAGGGTTTTTAGGGTAATTGTTTAATAAAATACAGGGGCGGGCGGGGAGGGTGATAAATGTAATATCCGGTTTCACCGGAAGTTGTAAAAAAAATCGTTTAATATTCCATTTTTTTAAAAAGCTTTTGAGGATTAGTTATGAGAAGGATAGAATGGTTTAAGGTGATCTAACACAAATGTCAGTAAATATATCAACGATTTATTTGGATTTCACCATCTTTTAGCCCTAATAAATGATTAACATTTTAATATTTCCAACAATTTTATGATGCTTTTTTTAATTTTAAGATGGTGGCCCACAATGACATTCAAAATAGAACAAAATAATATACCAAAAGCAAGGTTTTACATCTATACATTCGGCAAAATTGTATCAGAAGCAAAAGTGATATTAAACTCATTGTCAATCGAATGTATGGAGGAATTTGTTAATTTATTACAGTTATTAAGTGAAAACAATAATTTAAAGAGTCTCATCATGGAACCAACACATTGCCGATTTGAAGTACCTACCAAGCTTCTTGGAAATAGGTAAGAAAATAATTTAGTAATAGTTCTAAAGGTATAATGCCTGTTTGTTTTTAATATGAGTAACTAAGTCAATCAGTGAATATCTGGTAACTTTAATTATTCTTGTACTTTACAAATCGGTGCGCCGCATAACTCTGTTCAATCTGTGTCCTAAATAGTATGGAGCCATTATATATCACAAAATACTTTTTTTCCTTAAAGAGTTTAAGTTTTGGTTTCAAGATATTTTTACTTACCTATTTTTAATGAATAAAGTTTAATTTGCGTTAAATACTTAACTAATAAAAAGGAATTATTGCCCTTTCGAGTTTATCAAATACATACAATAACGTATAAGTGCCAAAACTACCATGATTTGTTAAGAAATATCATGAAGTTTCATCACTGTGCCATGGGAAAATCTCACACATCTGACACCACTGGTCAAGCAGTGTGCATTAAATTAAGATATAATCCGCCGAGTGTCACCAATAAAGTAGCGGCGATAGCAGCTACCTTTGTGTTTTTTACTTTTGTGGTTTTATTATCTACCTAGCCAGAATACGTATAAAAAAATGCACCGATATACCTTCCAATTTAAGTTATTTAGCCAATAGTATCAGTTAATGTGAACTAAGAACCAATAAAAAACACTTTAAAAGGTAGAAGGGAAAAAATGTTCCAAACTGTTATTAGAAAAGTCTACTTTAGTTTAGTTAATGTCGGTTACTTGATTACGTACAATCACGCGGTTCTTTTGTGTTATTGGTTCGGTTTTTTTTTTCGATTTTGGATCACGTTTTTCTGTATCCTTAGTTAGAATTTATTTTATTGACTTACTTTCGTTTAGTATAGTATTTTGAAATGCTGTGTTTAAAAGTGAATTTTGAACATTATGGAGAAAATTACACTTATTCAAAGCTCGCGGATATGCACTTGTTGTATGGAGAATGTCGTGGAAATGCAGCTGCTGCAGAACGTCTTAATGCTCAAAGATTCCCCAACTGACGTCATCCTTGTCCACAGACATTTGTTAATATTGCCCAGCGTCTTCGGGAAACAGGTCGTCTCGATGGATATGAGGGAGAATGAGATCCACAACCCGAGAATAGGGTAATTGAAGCAGAGGTTAAAATTTTGGAATTTGTAGAAAAGGATCCAACTTTAAGTACCTGTTATATCGCAAACCACGTGGAAATGTCCCATTTTGTGATATGGAGAATTTTTTAAACGCCTTGTGTTTCTCTGATGAGTTATGTTTTACCAGGAACGGGGTGTTTAATAAAAACATGCATTATCGGTCTGATGAAAACCTGCATGTAATAAAAAGGTCTCACTTTCAATGAAGTTTCTCTGTTAATTCGTGGGCAGGAATTTGTGGTAATAAAATAATTGGACCAACAGAATTACCCAATAGATTAAATGATGAAATCTATTTAAATCTCTCGCAACAAATAGGCCAGGAAATGAAGACATGAATTCAGAAATAAACAGTGCTCAATGGATTATTGTTTTAAGTTGTAGGGTTGACCCTTAGGAGTAACATACCAAAAGTCCCCAGTCGTGGACCTCATGCGTTAGGCAGGAGTGTGGGTGGAAAGGGCCAGTTTGTAGGTTTTTCGTTATTATCTTGAAAACTAAGCATCCCAGCAAAAAGGTCCATTCTATACAAAATGAAAGTAAATTGTCTACAAAAAGGTCCTATTCATTTTTTCGCTAGGAGCAGTAATTGAGGGTGTACTTGAGCTTGAAAATGCTAATAGCTGGAAAAAACTGTATTGTGGGAGGTAATGTTTAACAAGTAGAAAATTTTATAATATTACATGTATTTACAAGGCCATATCAAGTAATTGGTTGAGTTCATCGTCAAGCTCATCATCGTTATCGTCGCCGTTGATGCTGACGATTGGAGGGCCGTTGGTACACGAAGCACGGCAAGTGCTGCACACAAGTGAGCAGGGTATGCCTACTTTGCGGCACCCGCAACTGCCCCGCGATCAGTTGTGCACCCGCAAAATATGTTATTTAGGACGGATTCTGGCGCAACTGGGTCCGTGCTTGTGATAAAGGTGAGGAAGCCATCCGACCCTCTCATCCATCCCCAAGCAGTTGGCTCCTGCTGCTGATCTCCGTATAGCCATTGCTAAATCTGCAAACAATAATTAGTCCTTTGTAGTTTAAAAAAATGTGACACAATATTGTCTAACCACTCAATACAAAACTAAGTTAATATAAACAAGCATATATTGATACAAACCTGCAAATGAACTCTAAGGGAGTGTTGGCGAGCAGCCCCTCCGGTGGGTGGAAGTGCCGCAAAATCAGGCTTTGGCTTTGTCGAGGCTTTAACAAAGGCCTGGTGTCATACCCGGTTCAGGTCTGCTCCTTCTGGGGCCTGATACAATGCCAAAAAAAAAACTGTTCCTTGGCCTTCATAAATACTTTCACCACACCTCCCTTGCTCTTGTTGTAAATAGCGGAGGTAATATCACAACCGCTGAACGAATGGAACAACAGAATGGTCTTTGCAAATGGCAGCTTTTGGAGGTTGGCCACATTATACCAACGTGACTCCACCTTTCCCCTGCTTGGCTTGAAGAAAAGCATCTCTTTCTCAAGGGGGGGTTAGTGCAACAAGCAACACCAACAGGTCTATATCCCCCCCTATGGCTGTGACAGTTTGGTGCTGGTCAGCTGCCTGCAATCCACAGCTAACGATTTTAGTGTCAGCATCTCCTGTAGCTACTACTGTCATTAGTTCTTGTACTTGTCAAAGTGGATGTTGTCTAGTTAGCTTTTTCGCCGCAAGATGTCACTCGCAATACAAACTTTCATTTTTCGTTGAAATTAGGTGATACACCCTTAATTACTGTTCCTAGCGAAAAAATGAATATGGCCTTTTTTGTAGACAATTTAATTTTCTTTCAGTTTGTATAGAGTGACCTTTTTGCTAGGACGCTTAGTTTTCAAGATGAAAATGAAAAACCTACATACCGGCCCTTTCCATCCCCCTCCCGCCTAATGCATGGGGTCTACGGCTGGGGACTTTTGGTATGTTACCTCTAAGGGTCAACCCTACAACTTAAAACAATAATCCGTTGAGTACTGTTTATTTCCGTATTGGGGGATTTTCGGTCTTCGTTTCCTGGCTTAAAACATTGCCATATTTGTTGGACACAGACGTATATGGTATATGCGAGATGGCACATCGGTGCATTTTAGTCTGGCGGTTCAAAATTTTTTAAATGCACAATTTCCTCAACGATGGATTGGACCGGTTGGATGGCCTGCTAGGTCACCCAACTTAAATCCAATGGATTTTTAATTTAGGGGGCATCTTAAATCACTTGTTTACCGTGATCCAATTGACACTTTGGAACAATTGCAGCAACGCGTTTTAATGTGCAAAGAGACCATAAAAAATTATCGTAATTTACCCAATGTGTTGAACAGAGTGTGTATGTCTTTACTTCGTCATGTGAAAAGTATATTAATGTAGATGGAGGACATTTCGAATAATTTATGTGAATAAATAACACTGGTAATAAGTTATCATTTATTTTGTTGCCTGACACTACAATTTTTTTTTCGTGGAAAATTATTTTATTTTATTCAATTTTTAAGAACCAAGAAGTCGGTACCCTTTGTCTTCTTTGTTAATCCAAACCGCAAATGCCGGCACTGGCGCTCGGCTCAAGAACAAAAGCCTTTTTCCACTTTTATGATTTTTTTAAAACTGCTCCATAAGGCAATAGTAAATTATATTACTTTGGCCTCTTCCCCACAGGGCGCGATCGGAACGCTTGTGATCTCGTGTTATAATTATCACATTTGTACTCAGTATATCCCCTCCAAAAGATTCGAACCTGATCGTGATGATCTCGGTGGAACGAGAACACAGATTCCGCTCTGTGTGGAGGGGATGCCTTATGGAGAAGAGGCCTTAAGAAATCAATCCTGTGAATAGTTTTTGTGAGCGCTAAATTAAAAACTCCTAAGTGCCAATAATGATCATAGCTACTGCATTAATAGTAACCGTTTACATACCATGTAGCCAAAAAGGTGTATTTAAATCAGAGATCTACCACTCAAAGCTGAAGTTTATTTTACATCATGCTATAGCGGGATTTGTATAGGACTTATCCATACGTTTACTACATACCAGAGGTTCATAATTACTCATATCAAAAACAGTGGGTATTAAAATAGTTGTAAAATAATTTTTTTTAGTGATGATCCTTGGGACATAATGACTTTGTTGCGGCCCTGCTTACCGAAATTAAGTAAATTTAGCATAGGTTGTATAGAAGATTTAACTTATTTTCTCGATGATATTTTAAAAAATCTTTCACCATCGAAAGTAACTCATCTTGGACTAGCATCTGTAAAGGATGACCCCGTCAAATATGAGGTGTCATATTTTAATCCTGACATGATTGTTCCGTTTACCAAATTAAAGGTAAGCATGCCTTAATAGATTTATTTTTAGGCCACAGTCATGGATGAATGATTGGCATGCTGCTGCTCAACTCATACTAAAATTAGAAATTAATAGTGACATTACTCACATTTCCAAAAATGGGAATAGGTTATTTTCGTCTTTTTAATTTGAAACGATTTATTTGCTACTATATTTAATTTCATAGCTGATTGAGTGTTTTAATAATATATATTCTGTTTAAAAATATGAAATGTGCTTAATACCAGAGCTGGGTAGGATTCGAATCTTTTTTGAGTATTCGAAAGCGATATTCAAATACTTTCATATAAAAGGACTTGATCCGGGATTTGTAAGATAAATGAAAATTGATTCGAATCCTTTTTTATGGTTTTAGGGAACGTGAAGCCGCACGGAGTCAAGCTCTTGCCTATTGTAACATATTGACAGGCAAATAGCATGCATTTTGGTAGATACTTGTCTGTGTTGCCAATCGGTGGACAATAGTCCTATTTGCAGTTTTTTTTTTAGGTGTTGTAGACATATTTCGGACAATTTCGGATATTTTGTCTGTTCTTAAGAAATAAAGCGATTGCCTTCTCTATCCATGATATTATTTTTCAATTTTTAAAAAATCGATGTTTTGTTGTTATTTTAAGATATCCTCAAGACTATTTAATTTAGATTTTCCTTATAAAATTTAGTTTTAAAAGTTGTAATAAATGTGGAACACTTAATGGAAATGGAACACATAAAAGGCAGCCTTATTTTAGGCATTCAACTTCCAACATTGCCTAGAATCTAATACATATTGATTAAATTCTAGCTGATGTTGCAGGTTTAATGCCTAAAATACTGCTGAGTTCTATGTGTTTTATTTATGATACAAATTTTAAAATTAAGTATTACAATAAAAACATAAATTAGATAGTCCTGAGGATGTCTTAAAATAAAAAGGAAACATCGACTTTTTAAAAATTGATTTTATCGATCTTTTTATCACGCCCCAACTAATTCAATAGCGTAAGCTTAATGTTAAAATATAGTGCAATTTATTAATTTCTTTTTATTTAATCAATCAATCAGCTACATATATTACATAATCAAGCAAAGTACTAATCTATTCACCATAAAATTAAAATAGAAAATAATTAGTATAACTGTAATAATAATTCTGAAGTTAACTTGAGGATTCGGCTCCGTGATCCGAAAAGAGGATTCGAATCCTGTGATTCGAATCATTTTTTTCTACAAAAAGGATCAGAACCTAGTATCCGTGATTCGAATCCTTTTCGATGATTCGAATCCATTTTCAGAGGATTTGACTCAGCTCTGCTTAATACATAATAATTTTAAATCACAGAAATTATTACTTTGCATTAATAGATTAATGACAAACCAAACAATAATAGTTCAGATAATTTGTGAGATTAGAACCCTATTTCAAATTAAAAATCATTTTATAATGATGTTATTGTAAGTGGCCTAGAAAATAATGAAAAAATTTAAAAATCGTACTTTTCTGTTGTATTTTTAGGTATTAAGTATAGATTATGATCAATTGTCGGATGAATTTTTAAACAGGCTTGAGGCAGCTAAAGAATTAAAAAGATTAGTGGTGCATCTTCATGTCATCCGAAAAAATCACCCCGGCACAACAAATAAGGCATGGAAAGATTTCCAAAACAGTCATCCCTCGTGTGAACTCCGTCTGACAGTTATACATGCTTTTAAGGATATTGAGAATATTCATGAGACAGTGATGCGGCGATTCATGCCACTTTCACATCTTAAAGTGTTTTTCTGCGAAAGTGTATGTACCTTATATTTGCACTTTTATAGTCCGTCTTATTGAGAGAGAGTAATAAATAATAAAAATAATATTTGTTGGTGTCGATATGCTTGTATAGTAGTTACACACAAATCAATAACACTTACATAAAACAAAATGATAAACAGTAATAAAAAACACACAATTACAATTTAAAAATTAAAATCCGTGTTTAAATATTTATTTATGGACGAGCGTAGGTGCGTTTTTACTATGCACATACTGGGTGTGCCAGATGAAATATTTCTAAAACAACTAGAGATATTCGAGTTCTGTTAAACCCATTGCTAAAACATAAATGGGTTTAGTTTTGATTACAAATAGTTTTTTAATATGTTAAGAGGTAGATGGCGCAGCACTACGAAGAATTTTTTGGATGATAAGAACTTAGAAATGCTATCTATGTTGAAGAGAATTTAATTTCAATTAGATTTCGTTATATGGAAAATATCGAAAATCTAACCGTTTTCGAGAAATTTGAGTTTAAAATATTTAATTTTAGTCGATAGTTTGTTTGAAACTTTCTTCATAGAAAGATAATGTGAGGTGGCGGAGTACTTGTGGCAGTGCATCATAAAATTAAAGCCCATGTTATTAAATATGACTATAATATATGTGCTGTCAAATTTGAAGAACTTTGGATTCTAATTAATTATAAAAAAAATGGAAATGGTGTTAGGCACAGTAACACGATTACAAATGCTAATAATGTGATGCTAGACTTAATTTTTTCTAACAATTCTAAATGTATCTAGTGCTTTTGAGGAACTCATAAAATGTGATAAATATCATCCAGCAATTGCTTTATTTATTAATTGTGACCATTCATACGATCATTTAGAACATGAAGTTTTTATACAATTTTAAAAATAGCGATTTAATGCTATTAATGAATATCTCTTAAATGGTCACTGGGATCTGGTCTTAAATGCTGAGACAAATATTGCCATGGAAGTTTTTTTGCACATTGTTAGTGCAGTGTATTGACAAGTTTGTACCTAAAATTAAGTTAAAAATTAATTAATTTAAAATTTCTGATTTGGTTCGATGATGAATTGAAACAAAATGTACTAAATAAACGAGCAGCACACAGGAAATATAAAATTATGAATTGCCAGGATGATTATAACGATTTTAGCATCTTGCGTGTACTCTGTAAAGAACAGTCAGTTAGAAGTTATAACTACTATATAAATAATGTACAAAGCAGTATATTATCTGACTCCAGAGTCTTCTGGGACTATGTACGTGTTAAGAATAAGGAAGATCTTATTCCTAGTAATATTAGATATCTTGAAGAAATTGCTGATGAAGGGCCCGCAATAACTAATCTATTTGGAAAGTACTTTTCTTCTTTCTACTCAGACACTATCACTTACACTGTTCCTCCAAATTATAGTCATTCGCAATATAAGATTAATTATGTCAATATCAGTAGCTTTTATATAAATTTATCTGAGGTTTTAAAAAAGCTGAATAACCTTGATTTTAAAAAGGGGCTGGATCCGATGAGATCTGCATATTTCTTAAAGTCCTGTGCATTTGCTTTATCTAGGCCCTTGTGGCTACTATTTAATAAATCTCTGTCAGAAGGAACTTTTGCAACATTTTTGGACAAAATCATATATCGTTCCTATACCGGGTGTAACAGGATCATGGTATGCCTCCCTTTTCTCCTTTAGTTTTGAAGATAATTGATTGAAATTTAGGATACCTATATACTTACATAATAAGAGGCACTTTTTGACATACGATTGATTTTTTTCACTTCCGGTTCCGCCGGAAGTGACACTAACTTTTGATTTTTAAATGGAACACCCTGTATATTATTGCATTTTTGAATTCTGCATAATTTTCTGAATCCAACGATGCCAAATAAGTGACATTTCAAACATCAATTTTTGTACAATATAATTTTTAATTTTTCATTTAAGTGTGCCACGACGGTTTCGATTTATTCTAAATGACCCGTGTAATGCTACAAAAATCGAAATCTCTTTAAAAACACTAAATTATGTGATTTATGAGCAAATAAAATTCACCAATATTGGTTTTGGGGCAAAACTCAATTTTTTCAAATGGAACCACTTATCAGTACCATGGTACCATTTATTAGTACTATTAATAAGGAATTTATTCATATGTCGTAATAAAATGCGCGATAAACACAAACGAAATTACAGCTAAAAGAAAATACAATTTTGTTCTAATTAAATGTTGAGAACTAAGGTGGCTTTGAAAACAATAAAATATTTAGCTTGCCAAACATTTGTTGGTTTAACGGTGTTGTTATTGTGTCTATAAAAATTGTTTAAAATTCTTGTTAATTGTGTTCAAAATGCCGCAAATTTATACAAGAGATGAAAAAGTGGACATGTTAATTATTTATTGTGAATGTAAAAAAATGCAGTTGTGGCTACCGACCTTTATACCCAACGATATCATGATAGATAATGTCCAGCGAAAAATTATTTTAAACGTGTTGAAAACCAATTCCGAAGAGAGCCCAACAATGATCCTGAAGAAAACGCCATTATTGACGAAGGAACGGAAATTAATGTTTTAGAAGTTGATAAAAGACTGTTTCTTTAAGGCAAATTGGGTTTGAATTGGACATCAGTCACCAAACAGTAAGCTGAATTTTGCACAAATACCACTATAAATCGTTTAAATACCAATTGCACCAGCATTTGTAGGAAAGTGATTACGAACGTAAGACGGAATATTGCAATTGCAACCAAACAATGATTTTTTGGGACTGATTTTATTTTCGGGCGAGTCTAAGTGTAGAAATTTGGGATTATTTAACTGACAAAATACAAAATATTGGTCACAAGAAAATCAAAATTTATTACGGGAGGGTAACTTTCAAGTGCGGTTTGGTTTGAGTGTTTGGCTTGGAATAATCGGTAATAAAACATGATACTTCATATAAACCGAGATAAATTAAATATTGTTTTAATTTATGAAGAATGCCGTAAAAATTCATCTGCAGCTGTGATTTTATATGAAAGATGTTTTTCTGAGAGACCAGGACCCTATCAAAAAACTTTTGTAAGTTTATGTGTTAATTCAGATAATTATGGAAGTTTAAAAAAAAAACGAAAATCCTTAGAAGAAATAGAGTAAAAATACAGTGTTAGAAACAATATAAAATGATCCCCACATGTTGTTACGTAAGTTAAATGAGCAAACTAATATTTCTGTAAATTCATGTAGAAGAATTCTAAAAAATAATAAACTTTATTCATATAAAACTCATTTGGTGCACCACTTAAAACCAGGAGGTAATCGATGCAGACTAGATTTTTTGGCATACTTTTCCATTACCTTAGAGGAAAATCCTACTTTACTAAATCAAATTATGTGGAGTGACAAATCTAGATTCCACAACAACGGAGGAATAACCAGACATAACTGTCGATACTGATCTAAAGAAAATCCTAAATGGATGAGATAAACCGGACTCCAGACGAGATCGGGTGACAATTAACTGGCATTTTTTTCTTCTCTCGTTTACTTTTTATCATCGATGCAATGTCTATTAAAGAAAGGGAGATAGATGTAACTCGCAAAGAGACCTTGAACTTGGTTTAGTTCTACAGTTGTTACTGACCTCGCCAATATTATATGTTGCAATAAAACAAGAAAAAGTTTATTATCGTTTCAATTTTTTGTGTACTTTTGTGACATTAAAGAAAAACTATATAGGTGAAAAAGTTGTACCCATGAAATGAATGTCATACTATAATTTATTACTCTCTCTAAATAAAAATCACTCTAGTAACGTTAATAATATGGTAAATCTAAATTATTATCAAGTTTACTAATATTAATTCACCTTATTTTAACTTTTGTTATCCACTTTTAGGTTAACTTGGAGCTTGTTCAAAACCTTTCATCTCACTACGTTGATACTCTACGTAGTATTATGTGGGTAGATTCTCTCAGTCACAATGACAATAGCTGGATATTTGTCAAACCTCTATTTGACGAGAGCCCCGATCCTTTTGTTCTTACCGCTTGGTTGTGTAAAAATTTGGAGGAATTTGTTTTGTATGGTTATAAATACTGGGAAGAAAATCTGGTAGCTATTGGCAGACTTCGCGGGGAGAACTTGAAAAAATTAGAAATAGCAGAGCACGATATTATTTTTTATCCTGGACCTGAATTAGAAGATGCTTTGTTGGTAAGTTATGATAGATTAAGTATATGACTTGTTCGTTCCATGTATTTGAATAAAATTGTACTGTATGTACTACTTACGAAAATAAGCAAAAATTACACCCAGAAGTTAACTTTGTGCAGTTTTTTTGGAATCTATATTGATAGTGAATTTTCCAAAGATCATCAAAATCTGAATTAAATAATTATCATGTTTTTAAGAAGTATTTATGGTAAATAGAAAAGGAGGGTTAGGTTTATAGTTTTATAGAATTTTTAAAAATTGGTGTTCTTAAAGATTTTGAGGTGGTCGTGTCGAATTTAAACTTTATCACCTTGTATTTTTTTCGAGAAAGCAACCGCATTGGAAAAATGACACCAAAAACGAGTTTTTCGCGAATATCTCTTTTTAAGTGCACTTTTGGGAAAAAATAGTTATATAATAAATTAAACTAGACAATATAATAATAATAATAAATGATTTTATTGATGGAAAATGGGTACAAATTAACAAAGTAATGTATAAATCATTGTAGTAGTAATTGATTGCCTATCAAATGGCAGAGATCAAACAGTCTGTCCAACGGACAAGGATTTGCTCTTCCACTCAACCATAAACGCACCTGAATAAGACAAGGACAAACATCAGTTCGAAATTGTATTTTATTGTAAAGTCATGAAAGTTTTTTCGACAATAATTTTATGATATAGCATGCAGGCGTGGACTAACCGTCTTTGTTCTACATTTAGCCAACCAATTCCCTTTCAATGCCGAGAGGTACGATCCCTTCTTCTGAGCTTACATATGAGACGAACACATGAATTTTGTATGGTCTGAAGTCTACAGGAATCCGAATGTAATAAGCAGGGTCCGTAAACTACATCCGTGTAGTTTAGATACAGGAGAACCAGGGCGTTACATAATTGTATTTTCAATTTTTTACTTGACATATATCAATTTTAAATTATAGAAAGCACTGCTGAAAATCATAACTACATGCGTGGAGTACCTAAGAGAGTTATCTAGATAAATCTCAAGATTTTTTGAGCAGTCTTTTACAGGAATGATTTCATTGTTCACAGAAATTTTAATTTTTTCGGATCATTTATTGCGTGCTAAAGTTCTGCCGAATAAAATTAAATTCGGCTTTGTGGGGTTAATAGATAGGCAAAATCTGTTCGAGATGGAAAGCAAGGAATTCAGATCGTCAGTAATATTCAGGCAAGATTGATCTACTGTATTTTCGTTAAAAGAATAGTATAATTGTGTATCATCAGCATAGAAATATGGGGAGCAATACCTTAAATGTCTACTGAATTCATGGGTGTATAAAATAAAAAGTAGCAGCCCAGGAATGGACCCTTGAGGCACCTCACTTTTAACACAAACATACTCAGACAAACAGTTATCATACATCACCGCTTGGAGGTGACCTACTAAGTAATTTTTTATTAAATTCACTGAGTTATCTGCAAATCCAATGTAGTGTAGAATGGAAAGAAGGAGTTTATGGTTGATACTGTCGAAGGCTTTGGTATAATCAATCAGTACAGGAACATATATAACTTGCTCTCATCTAATGCGGGTGTATGTCATCCATGACCTTGAGAAGGGCTGTGACACAACTGTGAGCAATTGCAAAATCCAGACTGATTAAAAGGTAAAATATCAAAAGTTTCCAAATAACCTGGATTTGAGAATTGATTATCTTTTCAAATACTCTTGATATGGTATATAATATGCTAATCTGAGATCTTTATTAGATTCCGGCAGGTTAGTTTTAGGAAGGGGAATAACTTGTGTTAGTTTCCGTGCTGAGGGATATACATTATTTGTTATACAAAAATTAAAAATATGAGTTATGTATGGTAGAATATAAGAATAACTGTACAACAAAATGTTAATAACGATATTGTCAGCGCCAACTGCTTTAGACTTAATTGAGTGCAACGTACTGTATACCACGTTGTCATTAGTTGGGCTAAATTTGAATGTACCAGTGCCCTGCCGAATGTTTTGAGAGTTAATTAATAGTTTCGTGGTCAACAACAGTATCGCACTTAGATGCTCTGATAAAGTAATTGTTTATATTGTTCACATCTTTCAGATCATTAGGTATACGTAATGACTAGGTGCACTCCAGAGTGCACACTATTTTCAGCCTTGGGTGCATCCTAGGATTTCTGTCACTTTTTATCTTTCCCGTTCCCAGGAAATAACAGGCGGGATTTCCCGGACCCGCAGGAATAAAAATAAGTTTTAAAAATATTAAATTTCGTGCTCTCATCACGTAAATTGAATCTGCAACGAGTGAATCACCGATTCACCCGAAACGTGGAAGAGTGCGCGGGCTCTCGAAGTTTTACCAAGCGCGCGCGTCGGACGTGCTTTCACTTATTCGCATTATTTCACGTTTTTAAAATCATTATTTGCCACAAAAACATAAGTATTATTTTTTTCATTTTTTATTTTGTTTCGTGTTTTGTTATTGTACACGTTATTTTTTTTTATAAAAGTTTAAAAATGTTTTTTATGATTAAGAGTGTATCTTTGGTTCCTAACAATTTTTA
This sequence comes from Leptura quadrifasciata, assembly GCA_963675555.1. Taxonomy (NCBI): domain Eukaryota; kingdom Metazoa; phylum Arthropoda; class Insecta; order Coleoptera; family Cerambycidae; genus Leptura; species Leptura quadrifasciata. The sequence goes on from OY776674.1 coordinate 128,968,386, forward strand.
TTTTATATTATTTCGTTATTGTGTTATTTCCTGTAGTTAGTATTGTTATGTTTTTTCGATTATAAATAAAACAAAACCTGCGGTTTATTTTTTGATCAAAGGAAGAAAAAGAAAACAAACGTTTTAAAAAATTAATATTTGAATGGCGTGACATTTTGAAACAAAGAATCGGCCCGGGACAAACTTTCCCATTTAAGAGTAGACTGCCCCACAGCTTCCTTCCCTGCATTTTCTAGGAGCAACTGGTCATGCCATTTCATACTGGTATTAGAGGAGTGTCCATATGCCAAATTTAATCAAAATCGTTAGAACCATTTTAGAGGAAAAAATATTTAATTTCTTACTCCCCCGCAACCTCCCTCCCTATATTTCTTAGGTACAACCGGTCATGTTACCTTATGCTACTACCAAGCATTCATGTGTTAAATTTGATTAAAATTGTTAGATCCGTTTGAGAAAAAAAAATTAAATTATTTAAAACTCCCCGCTTCCCACCTGGTATTTTCTAAGAGCAACTGGTCATGTCATTTCATATCGGTACTAGGGGAGCGTCGTTTTAAAGAAAAAAATAATTTTCTATTTTTTTCTTGTTTTAAGGGGATTACTTCGCCCACATTTGAGCTAGGATCGATGATTTTGCGATTTTGCCTCGAGGTGTGGCCGTCTTGAATACACATGTAAAATTTGGACAAAAGCGATCCACTAATTTGGGCTCTAGGTGCAACCACAGAAGGCAAACAGAAATATATGAAAAATTTATTATTTCCCGGGAATGGCAGTTTTTATTTCCCGATTCTCGGGAATGAGAAAAAGTCGGGAAATCAGAAACCCTAGTGCACTTCAAATCACGAATGCCTTGGATATGACGTCTTTCACGCCGCTCATGCGCGATTAATGTTAAAACATTGATATAGTAAGAAGTATGTAGGTTTCTCATCAGCAGTCCGTGGTGTAGTGGTTAGGTTGCCCGATTCTCACACATGAGATCGAGGGTTCGAATCAACTTTTTATTTTTTACATTTTGGACCAGGAATTTTGCCGAACCTCTTCCCTTAAGAAGAGTAGGGATCTTTTACTTGCCTAACATTCAATAGACAAGGGACTGACAACTTTACATCCCCTCCGAAGGATGGTGTATCCCCTATACACCCTCACCTAAGGTTGTATAGCTTCCGCGCATACACTGATATACAAGCCACTGGAAGATGAGTGAGACGAGAGTGGTCTTCGTTGGAACGGTCACCCATCCAACTACTAACCGCGCCTGATCTTGTTTTACATCGCATATCGAAGTATGTACATAGTAAAAATGCACCTACACTCGCCCCCTTACATTTTGTTGACAACTAATATACATAATAAGAATATTTCTTTAGGTTAGTTCATTAGGTGAGATATGTTAATATTATTTGATGTAGTATAGTTGCTTATGATAGATAATTTCCATTGCCCTTGAAATAGGGTTTTCCCACTAATTTTATTTTAACAATTTGTGTCGTGAAAATGATATAATAAAATATTTTATTAATTTACAACAATTTACTTTTCTAATAAGAATTATTTCTAAGAAAATATCGTTAAAACAACTTGCTGATAATTTCACTGCTTATTAAAATAGGCATTTCTACGCGCCAGAATTACGTATCTACCCGAAAAACCAATGAGATTATGGATATAATTAGTTTGTAATAGATTCTAACTGTGTGTTAAAGAAAGCTTTCCTCTAAAACTTCTCAGAATTTCAATTTTTATTGCTGTACTGTGATCGGTCTAAAGCAGTGGACGTGTAAATATTGGCCAATCAGAATCCAGGTAAATGCTGCACAAGTTATTGGTGAAAGCGTCGGACGTTAATATTTTGTACTGCAGTTTAGGTTTAACCTTCACCGATATTACACATCAGATGACTAACCTAAAACGTTAAATTTATATTTTTGTTTGTATTGTTTGGAGTGAAACTATTATTTTATCAGTTTCTGGCTTATGTTTTATTAATTCTACCATCAAAATGGAATCAAGTGGAAGAGGGATATGTTAAAGGTGCCGCTGATAATTTACCTAAAGTAGAAAAGTGCTGAGTGCTGTCAATAAATAGAGGTTATGTTATGTTAACAGAGACCAAGATTAATAAACAATCTTGAACAGAGACAACCTCTGTGATTGGATTTCAGGGTGTTGACGTCACAACGCGCCAATTTATGGCTGTTTAAAATGAACCCAATATTTTTCAAACTTCAAGTTTTTTTTTGTTACTATTAGTAAAATTAATAAGATAATAAATATGCCATAAATCATTTTTTTACGTGAGTTAAGTATTTCAGCAATAATTTTTTTTTCTGGGAAAACCCTATTTTGTTAACAACTAAAATACGTAATACGAATATTTCTTTAGCTTAGTTCATTAGGTTAAATATGTTAATATTATTTGATGTAGTGTGGAGTGGCCGCGCTCTGTGGGCTCCCACCAATTGTAGCCCCGCATTTATTTCCCTATTCTGTACATAGTAGGATCGCTGGAGTGCACCCAACGCTGAAAATAGCTTGCACTCTGGAGTACACCTAGTCATTGCGTTAGGTATAAAGCGATTTTCACGAATTCCTCCAGGTGTATCGTGGCGTAACTACCAGGTGTTATTAAAATTACTGATATGATGTGAATAAATTATAAGGTCATTGTAATTTTTCTTTATTAATTGGTGGCGAGAGTTCCTTCGGAACTTATTTCACCCACCAGTGAATATAGAAGTTTAACTTAAATACAGTACCTTGTACAGATGAGCTAATATCTCGATGTTCACTGAGGCTGCTGGTAAATATCTATACCAATATACTGGCCACGGCTAGACAGTTGTTCTAGGAGGCAAAGGGTCGTGAACAAGGATGGTAAACCACTTACTAGAGTACGATACTTAATGGGATAATTTAGAGATGCTGGGGCGCCAGAGCTATAGGAGCTCAGAAAGATAAATATGATAGAAACACACGAGATAAAATAATAGATTTAATCTCGTAATAAAAGATATATAACCACACAGTAATCACAAGCTTCAAAAAAAAATATTCTATAAGTGTGTGAGCAAACTACAATAATATTTAAAAAAACAAACTACTATATGACTTAAAAGAACAAACTACAATAATAAGCAAAAGCAAACTACAAGGATAAAAAAACAAACTATAATATGCAAGAAAAACAAACTACAATAATAAGCAACTACTCAGACACTGCGTTATAGTAACTATTAAAATAAAAAAATATTAAGTGAAACTTTCGCTACCACTAAATAAGGTGTCATTGACACACGATATCTACTTATAGATTTTTAATCCAATATTTCACCGATTGAACAGTATGTACTCTTACCCCACTGAGGGCCTACAAATTGGTACTCTCTAGTTTTAAAACTTATTCCTTTTCCAGAACCAGGAATGTCGACACCGACTAAAAGTTATTAAAACACAAAACTACGGTCCACATGGACATGTATAGCCAAGCTATAACTTTGTGCTAACTAGACACAAAATAAATCTACCTAAAGAAAAAAATTAATCGTTACCAAGAACAAAATTTCTTACACAGAAATTACTTTAAGTAGAGCTTTGTGGTACCAATAATAAAAAAATATGACACATACAGTACACGGTGAAATATAGGTATTTATCTTATATATCGAGCAAGGTTGAATAAATGCTAATGCAGTTGCTAGGATAAAGTAAAAAAAAATACACCAAAAAAAATAAGGCAAACTACAAAATACACTCTTCGTTGGGAACCTGGTGTCCGGTAAATGTATCTGACAGGGAATTTAAGCAATCATGTACGCAAAAGTGAGGTTATGGGAATACTTATCTTTTGTCTGTCGGTCTGCAATTGGACTAGGCCTGAATTTTCCTTACTTTGTAATGAATGAATAATGTGTAGGAATCCTCCACGAGGCCACCGACTAAATTCCGTTTTTTTTCTTTAAAAAAAACCAGACTTCCGACAATGGCTACCCAGCTATCGGGCGATTAATACATTATTCAACTCGAATTCCTCCAACTAGATAATATAGTCTTCAGGTCTTAAAGCGTAAACTCGAATATTGAATTGCCACATGTATATTAGTACTAATATAATTGCAAATGATTCCTTTATAATCTAACTGCAGAATATTTTAACTGCAAAATAATAATTTACTTGCACCATAATAATGATGATAATAATGATAATAATTCAACCAGAATGTCACGAGGACGGTCTCCAACCAAGATAATTGAATTATGAGATTATAAGTACAAGCAACTGCTTCGCTTGAGGTTTCAACGAAAAAGAAAGTCGTGGTAGCCCGCTTCAAAATTGAAGGTCAATTACCGGCACATTTGCGTACTACAAGTAGGTGTAAGCATAGATCTATATTTCAAGAGACGTACCCTTCAGTGAGCTGTTATTCGAATGCACTAAATTTAGACTCTATTATTTTAAATGACAATTGAACGATAAAGAAACTATAGACATTCTGTTGACGGCTACTACTTCATTAGTTTGCAGCTCTACGTTACTAAAATGTACGAATTAACAGTTGTAACTGAGATAAGATTATCTCGTTACAAATACCCGGTCCCCACAAAAAAATTAAGCAGACTTGCTTAAATTTTAACACAGCAACTCACAAGTTGCATAAGCACTTACACAACCCCAAACGATATAGGTAAAGATAAATACTTAATACTAATATTCGCGAGACTTAAACACTAACGAAAGATATAACGATATATGTACAATAGGTAACGTATAACAGATACAAATATATGCAACAAATAAATAATATAATACAATATACAAGAAAGATAGATATCGAAAATACAAGATAAAAGATAGATAAAGAATAAAAAAATATGTCATCAGTTACATAACATAGTCATCAGGGAACCAGGTTACACATGATATAGGTACTCATAGTTATGACAAAAATTGTGAAAATGAACAATGTTCAAGAAATACTAGCAGCATTTTCGTCTGGGGCTTCCTTTAGATCTTTAGTGTGATAACGACCAAGATTTTTACCGTTCTCATCCTCTAGTTCATAGATAATGGGAGATATCTTTTTAGTAATGAAACATTTGATAAACTTAGGAGCAAGTTTGGCAGAAAAATAATTTGCTGCATCAGATAATACATAATTTCGTTTATATACTGTGTCTCCAACATTAAATTCGATTTTTCTTTTTCTGAGATTATAATACTTTTGATTTTTTTTATGTGACTGTGCAATTCTAGTAGCAACATCTTTATATATTCCTGGTAATTTACTTAGCTCAGTAATTAACTTGTTTCGATCCTCAAATTCTACAGGGGCATCATTTTTAGAAGATATTGTACCATAATAATCACCTGAAATAGGCATTTCTCTACCAAAAGTTAACAACGCTGGTGAATACCCAGTAACCTCATGGACTCTAGTATTAATAGCATTTGCTATCTGCGGTATAAGTTGGTCCCAATCTCTATGGTTTTCTTTTATATACGATCTAATAGCAGTGCCGATAACACCCTATTTGCACGCTCAACATTATTAACCTGCGGGTGATACTTGGCGTTATACCAGGTGTGTTCTATGTGATACTTAGATAACAACTTTCTGACTTCTTTAGATGTAAATTGAGAACCATTGTCCATAACTAAAATTTGAGGTACTCCGAAAGTTAGGAAAACTTAGGGTTCGAGATATTTACAAATTTCATTAGCTGTTGCCCTTTTCATTCTGTGTATGAACGTAAATTTTGTAAACCAATCAACCACTACAAGCAAGTAACAATTGTTTAGTTTAGACTTCGGATAAGGTCCGGCAATGTCAAGTGAAAGAAGCTGGAAAGGCTGATTCACATTTTTAGGAGAACCCATGACTCCGATTCTTCCTAACTGAGTAACCTTTTGTTGGTTACAAACTTCACATTTATAAACATATTTTTTGACATCGGACCTCATACTAGGCCAATAAAATTTACTACCAATTCGGTGGTATGTTTTATTACAGCCTAAATGAGATGCCAAAGGATCATCGTGACATTCTTTTAAGATATTTAACCTATTATCCTTGGGTACGACAAGTTTCCATTCCTTAATATTTGTCTTAACATGAACTTTACTCTTAACAAATTTATATAGTTTTTTATCATCCACATACCAATCGGGATACAATGTCGGATTTTTAGTAACACGATCTAACATTTTCTTATACCACTTATCTGATATATTTTCAACACTATTTATGCTAGAAATAGCTCTACTTAGTGCATCAGGGACTACATTTAATTTCCCAGCACGGTGCTCAATATCAAAATCAAATTGGGATAAGTGTACAGCCCACCTAGCTAAACGTCCGGAGGGATTCTGCAAACGTTTTAACCAAAGGAGTGAAGAATGATCAGTTATGATTTTAAATTTAACACCCCGAATACAATCGCAAGAAGTTCTAATTCACTTACGGTATAGTTACGTTCAGGTTTAGTTAATGTACGGGACGCGTAAGAAACAACTTTTTCATCGTCTCCCTCTCCTTGAGTTAAAATACATGCCAATGCATAGTTACTTGCATCGCACTGTAACACAAAAGGTTTATCAAAATCAGGGCTAGCTAATACAGGTGCAGTTATTAATCGCTTTTTAAGTTCCTTAAAACAACTATCTGCGGTCTCAGTCCAAACTATACCTTGGCGTTTGTGCCTACCTTTAATAAGTTCTGTTATAGGAGCAGATAAATCAGAAAAATCTTTTATAAAACGTCGGTACCATGACGTCATACCTAAAAATCTTTTTACCTCGGTGGTATTTCTTGGTCTAGGGTAGTCAACAATAGCCTTTACTTTATCGGGGTTAGTATGCAACCCGTTTTTATCAACAATATAACCTAAGAATGATAGGCTTGATTTGCAAAACTGACATTTGGTAACATTTACTGTTAAATTTGCCTCTTTTAAGCTATCAAAAACATGTGTAAGTGTTTGGATATGTTCCTCAAATGTCTTATTTACAACAATCAAGTCATCTAGATAAGTAAACACATGTTCAATGGATGGATCAAAGAGCCTGTCGATAAGTCTTTGAAGTTGTTGAGCCGAGTTACATAAACCAAATGGCATCCTGGTGAATTCGAAATGACCTTTACCTATCACTGCGAAAGCTGTTTTCTCACAAGAGTTAGGTGATAATTTTATTTGCCAAAAAGCATGCTTTAGATCAATAGCGCTTAAAAAGTGAGCATCCCTAACTTTATCAAGTGTTTGAGTTAAATTAGGTAAAGGATAAGAGTCTTTTTTAGTGATGGAATTTAAACGCCTACCATCAAAACACAATCGATACTCCCCGGAGGGCTTTTTTACCAGAATTACATTTGACGAATAAGGGCTTTTAGAGGGGCAGATTACTCCCAGTTCAAGCATTTTGTCAATTTCTGAGTTTAAATGTCGTTGCATATAAGGCGACATAGTAAAATTTCTTTGCTTGAAAGGTTCGGCTTCATTGAGCTCAATTTTGTGTTCTACTAGTGTAGTACACCCTAATTGTGAAGTTGAATTTGATGATATTGTTTCAAACTTCCTAACTACTGAATTCAAAATGTCTTTCTGAGAAGTGCTTAATTCACCCTCACTCATTATCGAACAAATAAAACTGTGATTATGAATAGGTAAATTGCCAGGTAGGTTATTAATTTGAAATGACTCTGAAACAAAATCTACACTAATTCCAAAACTTTTGCAAAAATCTATTCCTAAAACAATGTTGTTTTTAATGCTAGGTATAATGAGAGCTTGAATGGTTCTTATTTTATCTCCCAAGGTAATGGGTAGTTGAACAGTACCTACAACCTGTTGTAAATTTCCGTCGGCGGTGGTAGCATTATAATTTGTTGAATTATATTCGATCTCTAAGTCCAAGACTAAGATTGATTGAAAACCTTGCTTCCCAACTACAGATTGATTTGCTCCTGTGTCTAAAAGAGCTTCGGTAGCAACATTATTAATGAAAATTTTCAAAAAAGGACGGTTATCAGATATTTTCTTAATGAAAAGTGGAGAAATTTGACTCTGATGGTAAAAATTTTTAACTACTTGTAACCATTCGGGCCATTTGTTGTCAGCTAATGCATTCTTAGAAGAATAACTAGGGTTTATATTAACATATTTTGACCTATGCCTGAAGGAAAAATTTCTATTTTTATTATTAAGATGTGAGCCAAAATTATTGCGAGCAGTATTACTCTGACATTTACAAATACTATTAGAAAATTTGTGGTTATGCATTTTATTTAAAGTTCTGTCGGCTTTTAAAGTTCGACAACAAGATCTTCCGACTGCAGACCTGTTCTGACCTCGTTTTTTGAATTACATTTAACACATTTAGGTTTAATAGTATTTTTAGTTCCACATCCATAACAAAATAGAGATTTCTTTTTTGTACATTTGGTATAAATGTGACCAGGTGTATCGCAGTTCCAACATTTAGTTAACCTAACTGCTTCTATGGCAACAGATACATTACTAATATTATTTTCACAGTCCGAACTAGCTGAAGGTAGTTTAGGTGTCTCTAACACAGCACAGTCTGCAATAATTTCATTTATTTCAGATTTTATAAAGCGTTTACTAGCCTGATTTCTCGGAAATGACAATTCTGGGCCCAAAATATTAGAGTAATCGTTACTAGACTCTTTGAAATTACTGGTGGTAAGTTTAACGTCTTCTAAAATTTTACACATACGTTTAAGCTCAGAAATGCTATGGGGGTAATTTAAAGCGAGACGGTCTTGGTAATATGGTCTCAAATTTTTAACAATGGTTCTTAGCTGGACATGTTCTTCTACTGGATAAGTGAAACGTTTGAAAAGATTTTCCATTACAGCAATAAAAATAAGAACCTTTTCTGAACTAGCTTGCTTTCTTGATTTAATTGCCTCCCGAAGGTCATTTTCAAAATCACCAGGTAAAAATACCAGTTTAAGTTCATTAACTAAATCTTGCCACGTTCTACAGTTGGCACGAATTGATCTAAATAAAATTAAAACATCACCCTCTAATAATTCATGTGCAACATTTAAAAGTTCATCTCTATTTACCCTATGAGCCATACAAAATTCTTCGACTCGTTCTAAGAAATTATGTAAGGTTTGATTTTTGCCATCAAATTTTAATATACTACGGTGAGCTTGAGATAATCGAAAATATGCCTTACTGAAATCTACATAGTTGTTATTAGGTATTGAATAGTTAGCGTTGACTGGGTTTACATTAAAACTATTACCACAAGATGTTGGTCTAGACCCAAGTAGGTGATCATTACACGATATAGGCTGTTGTGTAAAATCACTAATATTATAATAAGATAAATTAGGTGTGACACTATACTCTTGATTTCTACCATAGAAATGTTCACGTGGTATACCAGGTATAAATTGAGGTTCATTGAGGTACATTATTTACCAAATTTGTTGAATGATGAGCGGGTAAGTGAGATTGGGCATTATTTGGAAAATGGAATGAACTTGATACTCTAAGTTGATTATTTTGGTTATCGTTAGGTACTTGATTAACTATTGGCACATGGTGGCTGGCTGAACTAAGTCTATTATTTGCTATTTGACCCAAATTTTGAAAATTATTTACACCATCAGCTGGTATTTCATGAGATAAGCTTGAATTTAAATTTTGACTAGGTAAATTATGATGACTTAAATTTTGAGGTGGTACTGATATTTGCTGTTCAGGCAAATTATTAGGTAAAATATTTTCCTGAAGGTTATTTGAACTTACATGCGGATTATTATTATCAGTCTCCAAACTAAGAAGATCTACTTCTACTAACCTAGTAGCTTTTGTCTCAAGAGTATCAAAAAGTATCATAATCTTAGTATAAAGTTCTGTTTTAAAATTTGCAGTTAATTGATCAGTAGCTGGTATATTATTTATTCTATTTTTAGTGTGCAACAATTTAGATAAAATTCTTTTATAATCTGGATGACGTTTATCAAATGAAAAAAATGTTACCAAACTTTCCAAACTACTTATTTTGTCTTGACATACAGTTTTCTCCAATTCCATATCAAACTGAACGGGGGGATAAGAAACAGGTACCATCTTCTCGCTCTGTAAGTGACCTCTAAGAATACAACGTTTCATCTGACAGTTGCCCTGAACGACCGCCCCTCGCACTCTCAATTCATAGTCAATTTCTTCTACAGACAAATAATTTGGCTCCATGATGCAACTATATTAAATAAAAGAAACCTAGGGAAAACACAAATTAGAAAAAAGGAAGCGAAAAATAAAAAATCTCTAAATTATCCACAGATAGTACTCTTTGCCTCTGATTTAAATTAAAACTTTACAGGAAAGCATGGCTTACAATCAGGCCCCACACGTTGGTCGCCACTGTAATTTTTCTTTATTAATTGTTGGCGAGAGTTCCTTCGAAACTTATTTCACCCACCAGTGAATATAGAAGTTTAACTTAAATACAGTACCTTGTACAGATGAGCTAATATCTCGATGTTCACTGAGGCTGCTGGTAAATATCTATACCAATATACTGGCCACGGCTAGACAGTTGTTCTAGGAGGCAAAGGGTCGTGAACAAGGATGGTAAACCACTTACTAGAGTACGATACTTAATGGGATAATTTAGAGATGCTGGGGCGCCAGAGCTATAGGAGCTCAGAAAGATAAATAGGATAGAAACACACGAGATAAAATAATAGATTTAATCTCGTAATAAAAGATATATAACCACACAGTAATCACAAGCTTCAAAAAAAAATATTCTATAAGTGTGTGAGCAAACTACAATAATATTTAAAAAAACAAACTACTATATGACTTAAAAGAACAAACTACAATAATAAGCAAAAGCAAACTACAAGGATAAAAAAACAAACTATAATATGCAAGAAAAACAAACTACAATAATAAGCAACTACTCAGACACTGCGTTATAGTAACTATTAAAATAAAAAAATATTAAGTGAAACTTTCGCTACCACTAAATAAGGTGTCATTGACACACGATATCTACTTATAGATTTTTAATCCAATATTTCACCGATTGAACAGTATGTACTCTTACCCCACTGAGGGCCTACAAATTGGTACTCTCTAGTTTTAAAACTTATTCCTTTTCCAGAACCAGGAATGTCGACACCGACTAAAAGTTAGTAGTAGTAGTAGTAAAAGTGCTTTATTGGTTACGTTACAACAACAACCAAATGGCCATCGACCGAGGTCCTTCAGCCAGTGTGAATTACACATTTCTATAGTTTATTATAATATTTACAATGTGTCTTGTTTCTATAATACATTACATATGTAAAAAAATAAAATAAAAAAAAAAAAAAAATTGACATGACATATGCGGTAATTGAACATTTCTAATGTATTTTATTCAGTGAAATAGTTCCTTATCTTCTTTGCGTCAGTGCTTTTAGGATTTCTTGAATAGTTCTTACAGGATGTTTGCATCTTGGCCTAACTTCTGACCTAGGTATTAATAGTGGTTCCAGTTTTTCCATGTTGTGTGTTTGCTTGGCAAATTTGGTGGTTAGAATTAGCAGTCTTTGGGTGATCGGATGAGTTTTGGTTTTATTGTAGAGTAATCTGTTGGATGGGTGATGTAGTGGATTTGCTGGATGTCGAATTTTTGTGATAGCTCTAAGTGCTGATGTTTCTGCTACTTGTATATTCTTTAAAGCCGGGTTTCTGCAGTTCAGGTAAATTGTGTGTCCATATTCTAGGATTGGTCTGCAAATTGATTTATATATTTTAGAAGCAGCAGCTATATTAATCCCTTTATTTTTGTATGTCAAAGCCCTAAAGTGTTTTGCTCTGGAAACTACTTTTCTTTTCATAATTTTTGTATGTAGGTTCATGTTTAGTTTGTTGTCTAAGTTAATTCCGAGGTATTTAGCATTTGCTACTGGATGAATTGTGATGTTGGAAATATTTACTGTTGGAGAGGTGATCGATGGTGTGTGGTTAAATATCATCAGCTGTGATTTAGATGGATTTATCTGGAGCCGCCATTCATTAAACCATATCAAAGTTTCATCACAAAGCCTTTGTAGTTTCTCTATCGCTTTGCTCGATGTTTTATCATGTGCCACCAAAGCCGTATCATCTGCATATTGCAACATGTATCCTGTCTTGTTAAAGTGTTCTGTGTAGGTGAATATGTCATAACAGTAAATATTAAATAATAGAGGGGAGAGTGGAGATCCTTGGGGCACTCCTTGTTCGGCAACAAATTCTTCTGACAATGCATTGTTTATTTTAACCCTTAATTTCCTGGCATCTAAGAAGTTTTTGACTAGATAAATGAGATAATCCGGTGTACCCAGTTTCTTTAATTTATATAGCAATCCTTTGTGCCATATGCTATCGAATGCTTTTTTGACGTCGAGGAATAAAGCTGCTGTTTTGAGATTATTTAGTCTGGCCGATTGGGTATTGGAGACCAGAGCCGTGAGGGGAAGTATTGTAGAGCTTTTTGCTTTAAAGCCAAATTGGTGTTGTGGGATTTTTTCCTCTACTGACTGCAAAATATTGTGCTTAATGATCTTTTCCAGTAGTTTACCGAGGACGGGTAATAGTGTAATTGGTCTATAATTACTAGTTTTGGTGTGATCGCTGTTAGGTTTTGGAATTACTATGATATGCCCTTCTTTCCAATCATCAGGAAAATATGCATGTGATAAACAGAATTGGAACATTTTGATGATGTGTAAATGAATAGTGTATTCTAATTTTTTTACTATTTTCCATGGTATCTTATCATTACCGGGTGCTGAGTTTTTTTGGGCTGATATAATTTTAAAGTATAGTTCTTCGTCAACGTTGATTTCCTCGGGTGTGAGTTGATCTTGATCTCGAAAGTAATCGTTGTACCAATCATTAACTCGGTTAAAATGTTCCTGATCGTAATTGCGATGTGGAGTATCTGAAAAATGTGTTGCGAATCTCTCCGCAAACACTTTTGCTTTTTCTTGATCTGTGTGATGTTCCTTGTTATTTTCCTGGATAGTGGGTACATTCTGTTTATTATTGTATTTCGTCAATTTATTGATTTGTTGGTAGAAATTTTTTCCCCGTGCTTTGTTTATTTCTTCACATGCATCTAACCATTTGTTTGTTCTATACTGCAGTATCATGTTATGTATGTTTTTACTTAGTTCATTTATTCTCGTTTTACCTCCTGGAAAGGGATGTTGCTGATATTCACGGTACATTTTCCTCTTGGTTTTAATTAGCTTAATAATGTATGGCGGCAGTTCATGCAAAAAATTTTTCCTTGTATATAGGGGTGTGTTCTCTAGGACTGTTTCTTTTAGTGTCATATTAAATTGCTTTAATGCTTCAATGGTAATTGCTTTGTCTGCCATACTCGATATGTACCCAAGCATTTTATTATTTACTTTTTCCATGTCACATTTGTCAAATTTATATTTAGCATTGTTTTCTTCGTTAGTTGGTGCGATCACTTTATTTAAGTCGAATTCAATTTTAATTGATAAATGGTCCGATCCAATATCTGGAATTAGTTCAACCTCTATGAAATTGTTGGAAATGTTATTAGTATGTAGTACAATATCGGGGGTCGAATCCGGATTATTAGGCATGATAAATGTTGGGCGTGTATCAACTTTCATAAAGTGTGAGTTTTTTAAAAATTGATTTAGTTGTTTTTTCTTGGCTGGGTTGATATTAAAGTCTCCAATAATCATAGCATATTTGTATTGCATGGCCATGGTAAATACATTTTCATCGATTTTTGATGATGGGTGGATATAAATTAAAAATATATGCAGTTTGTCACCTTGAAATGGTATTGTGAAGTGCATTGCATTATTAAGGGGGTTGTTTATTTGTGGAGCATTTGCTCTTCCCATTTTTAGATTTGGGTGCACCTGTACAAGACTTCCTCCTCGTATATTATTATTTAAAACATTACCATTACTTCTCAGTATTTGCCAGTTTCGGTAGTTAGTATTTGCCTCTGGTTTTGTTTTGGATTCCACAAATAGGGCGCAATTGATGTTGTGATTTTCAATAGTATGGTTAATAATATGTTTCTTTGGGGTGTAACTATTGACATTTGTGTATAAAATATTCAGTTTAGATGTGAACTTGAACATTATTTTCTCCTAGTATAGGTTCTGTGGGTGATGCATTGTCGGTTAGGTCCATATCGAACATCAGAATATAAATTCTATTGCCTGAAAAGAATGAGACTGTGGTGTCAATATTGTACTCTGTGATAAATCTTTTCCTCAGTTTCAGTAGTAATTCCTCCCTGTTTGAGTTTTTGGGTTTGTTCAGTTTGTTCACATAAGTGTTTATTATTAAGTCGTGGATTGTGATTGCACTATGGATTTTTGTGTTTTTCTTTTGGGCGTCTGTAATATCCTTGGATTTTCTGTTTAGGTGTTTAACTGGTATATTTGGGATTCCTTCAATTGGATTGGTCGGCCGTTTAGGACATTTAAATGACCAGGCTTGGTGGTCTTCTGCCCCACATGCATTACATTTAGGGGGAAGGTTACTTTTGCAATTAGTGGTGTTATGTTTATCACCACACTTTGTGCATTTTGGGGGCGTAGAGCAGTTTTCTGTTGTATGTGTAAACTCTAGACATTTATTACAGGGCAATGGTGCCGGTGGTGGAGGGGTGCTGGGGTATACCGAATAATGTTTACATTTATAAAAGAGACCATCATTTAGTAATTTTTCATATGCCGCAATTGAGGCAGTAATTATCCTTATGTAAAAGCAAGGTTTGTTGGTGGCTTTTGCAATGATTCTTTTGCAGTATCTATGATCTATGTTTTGATCAGAGAGATATTTGCTAATTTCCTCGTCACTGATGTCTAGTTCCACAGAGGCTATTACACAAGAAAACGATTTCTGGATTGTGTTTGATTTTTGTGGAATATTATCTGATGGGTTGGTCTCTGCAAAATCTAAAATTACTTCATTTGCTTTGAGTTTCCGTAGTGTGTTGTTTAGTATGGTCTTAGGGGTATCTGATTTCAACAAAAAGCCTTTCTTGGTTTTTAATATAATATCCTTATTTGAGGGCCTTTCTTTTACCCAAATGTCAGCCATTTGTGTTCTGCTTAGTGTGTCATTTGCATTGATGTAGTATAAATTATTATACGGTTTTTGTTTTATTTCAGTCATTCTTGCAGAGTAGTTATTGTTTTTTGTATAATTTTTAGTTGGTGTTTGGTTTTTGTTAGACTGAATAGTTTTTGTAGTGTTTTGTTTATCTGAATTTCCGATGATAATAGTATTTATGTCTTCCCTTGATATGGTTTTTGTTTTCTTTTTTGCTACTGGTGGAGAATCCAGCTCCCTCTTTTTCTTTTTTTTCTTTGCTGTTTTCCATTCCTCTTGACTTTTTTCACTCTCACTGTAATCCATTTCATTTCCATCACTTTCGTCACACATGTTCAATGATTGAAATAAATAGTAATCTGCACAGAATAAATACAACCTAGCTGCTTGACTATCACTGTTAGACTGACTAAAAGTTATTAAAACACAAAACTACGGTCCACATGGACATGTATAGCCAAGCTATAACTTTGTGCTAGCTAGACACAAAATAAATCTACCTAAAGAAAAAAATTAATCGTTACCAAGAACAAAATTTCTTACACAGAAATTACTTTAAGTAGAGCTTTGTGGTACCAATAATAAAAAAATATGACACATACAGTACACGGTGAAATATAGGTATTTATCTTATATATCGAGCAAGGTTGAATAAATGCTAATGCAGTTGCTAGGATAAAGTAAAAAAAATACACCAAAAAAAATAAGGCAAACTACAAAATACACTCTTCGTTGGGAACCTGGTGTCCGGTAAATGTATCTGACAGGGAATTTAAGCAATCATGTACGCAAAAGTGAGGTTATGGGAATACTTATCTTTTGTCTGTCGGTCTGCAATTGGACTAGGCCTGAATTTTCCTTACTTTGTAATGAATGAATAATGTGTAGGAATCCTCCACGAGGCCACCGACTAAATTCCGTTTTTTTTCTTTAAAAAAACCAGACTTCCGACAATGGCTACCCAGCTATCGGGCGATTAATACATTATTTAACTCGAATTCCTCCAACTAGATAATATAGTCTTCAGGTCTTAAAGCGTAAACTCGAATATTGAATTGCCACATGTATATTAGTACTAATATAATTGCAAATGATTCCTTTATAATCTAACTGCAGAATATTTTAACTGCAAAATAATAATTTACTTGCACCATAATAATGATGATAATAATGATAATAATTCAACCAGAATGTCACGAGGGCGGTCTCCAACCAAGATAATTGAATTATGAGATTATAAGTACAAGCAACTGCTTCGCTTGAGGTTTCAACGAAAAAGAAAGTGTCGTGGTAGCCCGCTTCAAAATTGAAGGTCAATTACCAGCACATTTGCGTACTACAAGTAGGTATAAGCATAGATCTATATTTCAAGAGACGTACCCTTCAGTGAGCTGTTATTCGAAT
Source organism: Leptura quadrifasciata (assembly GCA_963675555.1). NCBI lineage: Eukaryota > Metazoa > Arthropoda > Insecta > Coleoptera > Cerambycidae > Leptura > Leptura quadrifasciata. The sequence goes on from OY776674.1 coordinate 128,984,931, forward strand.
GCACTAAATTTAGACTCTATTATTTTAAATGACAATTGAACGATAAAGAAACTATAGACATTCTGTTGACGGCTACTACTTCATTAGTTTGCAGCTCTACGTTACTAAAATGTATGAATTAACAGTTGTAACTGAGATAAGATTATCTCGTTACATCATCATTCTTTAATTCCCAAATCAAATCAACTCAAGGTCATACAGAATGGCACGCATGGGCGTATCAACGTTTGCAAAACAAATATTTCATAATAAAAATATATAGACAATAATAAGCATGTGATACAATGAATTTTAACATCCGTTGCCGCATATAATTTTACAATTCACTTCATGGATTTCTTGCAAATGTAAAAGGGAACATATACATTTATAAAACGCATCGTTACGCTTGGAACTTCTGCCGTAGCCTCAGCAGACGTGACTTTCTGTTATTTACATCCTATGTGCTTTGATGTTTACAAAGATAGAAAAATTGCATGTCGATAAGTACATAAATTTATGACGTGAACGACGACATTCATGATTTCAACTGTAAATTGCATGTTTCCATGTTTTTTTTTTTTTAGGATATACCAAAAAGCTTGCAGAAGCCTTGGAAACCAACAAAGCAAAATGACCTGCACCCAGTTATTTGTAATCCAACGGATGGTGATTCGGATGAATACCTGTTGCCAATAGTCCTAGCAGACTTACACTAGTTAAGTACTACATCTGTAAAATAAAACCTAAACATCAGTTTTTTTAAATTTAAATTTTATTTTTTCTTTAAAATGTAAGATAAAGAGGCATTGCAGGGCCCAATGTCCACCTTCTTTTATATTAAGTATATTTTATTTTGTTGTTGCGTATACGATTAGAAGTTATTTTGTTCTTCTTGTTAACCAAGAAAAAACGAACATTAATCAGTTAATGGACATAAATTAGCCGATCATGTTAATGTTTATTTTTTATTATTATTTATAAGAAATAATATCGAGAACTTTGCATATTCCAGCAGATTTTAGACTTGACGTGCAAAGGTTGACTTTTTTTATTTAAAAAAGTAGAGATAAGAAGTAAAACATCTGTGATATAGAAAAACTCTTATTGAAAAGCGAACGTAACAACGATTGTTAACACAAATAAAATAATTATATTTCCACATAAAAAAAACTACTACTAAGTACCTGTGAGATACAAGCTGCTCACTTAAAGAAGTGAGTGTATAATAACTTTTTAGGATCTGAAGTCGCGATTCAAATATTTATTTTATTTGCGTTTATACTGTTTATTTTGCTAACCGGGAAATCAAAATGAATAAATCTGAGTGATGATGGTGCTTATCTATTTTTTATATGAAGTTTGTGATTGTTCAAGTTAATAGCAAAAATTTTGCAAATATAATTTCCTCAGTCTTATAGATTGTTGATATGCTTATTTAAAATTTTTGGTATGCAGTTAACTTTATTTGAAAATAGATAATATCTTTGTTTTGTAGATCTTTTCAAGAGGAAAGTAAAATGACTTGAATATTTTGTTTTTAAATTGTTCAGTCTTGTTGAAGGAAAAATTTCAGTATTAAGATGATTTTAAACAAGTAGTTAACTTTTTTTTTAAAGAATAACAATTAGTAGAGTTAATACCATATTTACCAAAGATTGTAACAGCCAAATCCAGTTGATATTTGTAATTATTAATCTAGTAATAAAAGACAAACGTGTAAATGATATTAAAGCAACATTTTTAGCATTTAGCAAAATTATGGGAAACAGTACTGAAATAACAATATAATGAAAACTAAGATAAAGTTAACAATCTACGAAATAAGAGTGTGTATGATCTGCGATGGTTAATTTGAGGAAAGGAGTTATGCATTTTTAATTTTTTTGTCTGTTGTGCTTGTTAAAAGATTAATTTAAAAGTATTATGATCTTAAGACCGTTATGTATTTGTTTTTTTTCTGTAATTGTATTTGTCAACTTAACTCGTTATAGATTTATTTATTTTTCATATTACACGTGTAATTGTTGACAAACGTGAGATATTTTTATTTAGCAACTGTGTCAAGTATTAACAAAAAGACACGATATCGCCATTTACCACCGTTCCTAATATTAAGCCACAAGAGACCAATATAACGTGGATCTAGAACAAAATAGCCATTCCAAATAATTATACTTTATTCCTTAGATATTTTATAAAATAAGGAGCAAATATTTTTAGACAAAGTCTAACGCACGGTTCAGATAATGCTTCTTCGCATACCCAACTTGTACTGTGATAGAAATTTAAGATATAACCAAGAATATTGTCCCATCCCCTGATATCAGAGCGGGTCAGTGAAATTTTTTATTTAGGACTGAATATTTTCAATAACCAAGGACTCAAAAGAAGATAAGAACTGATTCCTCAATTGCGGAAAGCTATTATATCGAATCTCAGAAATAAAATCAAGCTATATCAATTACAATGAACTGCCACTTCTGCTAAATTCCCTTAATATTGTGATAATTCAAGTGGAAGAAATACGTAGGAGTTGTTGCTGTAGAATAATCTCGAGTAACTCAACTAATATTGTAGTTCCTGGAGCCTTTATCTGCCATTTGTAATTTCATGCCCATAGCAATTGGTTATGCATTTGAATGAAAAGAAAAATGGCTTCACTGCTTAAGCCTCATCTGTAAATAGCAGAAAATGACCAAATAAACGAGTATTACATTAGCTCGAATAGGAAATCTGATTGTGCACATATATTAGAAAATGTAGAAGAGTAGTAGAGAGTATCATAGTCGTGAATATTGTATTCGACATATCCTTGCACTCCTTTATTATGAACCATGACAAGGTCGTTAATTTTAATTCGCACGACGAAGTGATAATGTCGTAGGGCTCACCACAATAACTCGCTTGAATAATTTTTGTATATAATTTTTCATTGACCCACTCGAGAGAGTATTAGCCGAACCGTGCATGCATTCAATATGTGAGAATTGTTAAAACAGGAAGAAAAATATTTGCTCTAAAATTGTTAAGAACTTTGAAAAGGATTAACTAAGATATGTATATAAGAGTGTTACAAGATCGAGTACCTGAATAACAAGTGATTATAGCAAATCTTTAGCCTGCTATTGTAACTCGTAAACTAGTCCAAAGCGTTAAGCGTTGAAAAAATAAATACTTTATATGTATTATAGTGTGTGTGTGAGTTATTAAAAAATCTTTCTTTGTGAGCATTTCCTTGTTACTATAGAGTGACATTTACAATTTGAGGATAATGAATGGTCAACAGAAAACACCTTGTAACGAATTCGTTATATATTTCTATATCGTAGAATTTTAAAACCTGACCAATATATCAAAGCTAAAAATATAATATGGACTCGCTGAGAGTTGATAAAGCAATAATTAATCTTCGCGTAATAGAAACTACGAAGATATGTAGGAATATATTTGTATACCAGATATAAATGAATGCCTATTTAAATTAGATTTTTTAGAAGAAAATAATTATTTTGAAATATTGGGGTTATTGTTATTGAAGGGTAAGGTACAGTAAAGAGTTCTCAGCAGAATCAAGTCTGCTTCACTCACAGAAACCACCTCTATTGGCAGTTTTGCAGGTTTATTCACAAAACAGTGGATCCTTTGTAGACCAAACATTGTGTTCTCAAAAACTGCTTGTAATGCAAGGGCAATGCATATGGATATTATTGTAGAATAGAAGTTTCTATAAAATGCTCTCTTGAAGGTTTTTTAAACAATAATTTTACACATTATTGCAAGCGGAGCCCAAATGTGCTTCGTATAAATTAGTTCATATTTCTAGGCTACCCTTGAATTATGACTTGAGGCAGGTTTTTAAATGTTGTGTCAAGTGTTAATTTTTGGTGCAACTGTCATCGTGGTAATTTTTACGGTTGATTGTATGGTGCAAACAGGCAAACTTCACATCTTTTTGTGTATTATGCAGATAGAAGAAACAAACATTGAAATAGTACTAGAGTTAATATCAAAATCGTGCAAAGAGCAATTGAATATGAAGGTCGACTTTAGTGTTCAGTGTGTTTGATCCTTATTGAAGTCTACAAAATGTTCTTCTAATTTTTTTTTAGAGAATATCTTACACATTCTAGCAAATTGAACCTAAACGTGTGTTTCTTAAGAAATAATTAATTTCCAGGCCATGCTTGAATTATACCTCAAGGCATGTTTTCAAATGTTGAAATAGTCAAGTGTTTGATGCAACTGTCACTATAACAAATTTGGATGATTCTGCAGCATATACTGACAAACACACCCGAGTTTTTCTGTGTGTTATGCAGATAGAAAAAGAAAACGTTGAAACAGTAGCTAGTGTTATTGTGTTTACACTTGAAGAAACGTGTGACGGAAATGCTGGCGAGTCGCAAATAAAGTTTGCGAAAATGTTAACAATGAACATAGTGTTATTTGCTTTGCTCACTAGTTTATTACAGCTCATAACCCTTGCGAGATTAAGAAAATGCACTCTATAGAATCAAATTTCAGGACGAAAGAGTGGAATACAATTTTTTTTTTGGAAATTCATATTTTTAAAGGTATAACGACCTGAAGATGGCGATTTTAACAAAGAAAAATCGGTATTTCCAGACGGTTTTTCGTATATAATTGAAAAATTATTACATGTAATGGGAAAGTGGCATACCACAGAAAGGAAGCTTTTTATTCTTTCCATAAATTACGTCACACGAATTTCATGATTTTTTGAGCCCCCCCTGGTCCTTGTCACAGGTGGCACATTTGTGTGAGCACTTCCCCCACGCCCAGGTGTGACACGTCACATATATTGCAATTTTAAATTTAGAAATTATTAAATTAAAACAGCACTTTCAAAATTATTTATATATATTTCTATTAAAAATCTTTCATAAAATCAACAATAAATCAAACATTTTAGAAACTTTACAAAACATAACATATCAAACGATACAAAATTTAATCATCTTGTGTTCATGGACTTTGAATCCATTCCTTTAGATTATTTATGACTGGCATAGTAGTCACTTCGTTCTCGATTTAGACAATGTTAGGAACATTCGATATGTCAACGTCTTCTTCTTCCTCCTTAACGTGTGATGTAATTTATGGATGGCCCCCTAAAATGGAATAGTTGTATATATATGACTGTTCAAATCTTAGGTATCTCATAAACAATAAGTCGGGCGTTAAAAATCCTTTCAACAGTTTTTCCTGTGTTCCTATAGTTAGGAAAATAATGAAGTTATGATCAAAACAATCAGTCTTGATATTTTCTAAACGAAACGTATAAGGTTTTCCTGCTGCCTTTGGTCATAGAATAAAAATTTTAAAAATCTGTGCCTACTGATTCTTGGTAATATGCGGTATTCCTTTTTTCTTGAAACGTTAAAAGAGCGTGACTTTATTGACAAGTTTCATGAACTTGAACTGTCATTTCTGTCACTCCATCTGAGCTGCATTAAATTTTTTTTTACTGTCGCTCGTTATCATTCATTCGCTGTATTCACTCATTTCGAATTATTATAACTTGAAAAATACCAATTTTCACCCTTCTTCTTAAAAGTTAGTTCTGTATCAGTTCCAGTGATTAGTTCTTTATTTTTTTGTCCAATGCGGATTTTTTAAATGGTACGCTTTGTTGCATAATATATATTAAACATATTCCAAATGGTCTTACACAGATCTTACACTGATTTGGTGTCTAGATGAATGTTCTCTGACATTTTTTATATCAAGAATAGTTTGTTATTTCTCATTACTCATAAAAACTTGAGGTACTTGCAGAATCCCATTGCAGTAGAAAGTCTATGTGCTATTAATTGCAGCAGTTATAATGTAAAGAAATAAAATTGATTGTAAACTAGTGAACTGTAGAAATTTTTTTACATCGACATGAGTTTCCCAAAGATATGGTCAAAATAAGTAGATGGATGCTTTCATCATCACCCATCGGAAAATTTCTTTGAAAATTTTTGTTATTCAAGTGTCCTTTGTTGGTGTGAAATATAAATATTACTGAATATTAAAATACACACGTTTGGGCTCCAGTTGCGATAACAGGTAAAACTATTGTTCAGATAAGATTTATGCGGGAGCATTTTGTAGAGGACGATCTGCTCTAAAATATTATTCATATGCATTGCCTCCCTACAAGTGGTTTTAAATATACAGCAGGAGTTGTGAAACTTGCTTTGCAAGTTTGGCCGCATATTGCTGGAATTCGTCTAGTTATAGCCTTGATAATCCTAGCACATTGCATGAATGAATGCGAGAAACCACCAGCAGTATGATTTTTTAAATAAAATTTGTGAGGAGGACTACGATTAGGAACTTGTTTTTACTAAGCTTTACCAATCAATAATCACAATCATGAAGTTTCAAGGCAAAATGTTCCTACTATTTGCCTGTTTTTGATCTTATTTTAACGATTAATTTTAAAAAATTACCTACAAAAAATCTCACTTTAGTATTCAAGTAATCGTTTGCTGTTAGTCTTGTCCTCTAGAATTTATACCTCTCATTCGCAGTGCTTCCACCACAAAGAAATGCTCATAAAGGCAGACTGTTTGGAGTTAAGTTGCCATCTTATCAAGTAACTATCTGTGATGAAAAAAAAAACGGACACATTGTTAACAGCGTACATATGTTAATAAACGCTCATTTGTTACAATGTAGGTCTCTTACAGTCCTAGCGCAAGTACTCGTGCTATCGACTGAAATAATGCAGTGTTGCCGATCACTTTCTGACAGACAATGAATCCCCCAAATGAAGCAAACTTAAAATAATGAGACAATAAGTGGAATAGAGAGGCAACACTATGAATTGACCATCTTTTGTTTTAGCCTTGTGTTAAGCAGGGACTAAGTCACGAAATCGTAAAGACGTCAAGGTTGGTTTTAGCTACTCGGCTACAATAAAAGCGGTCAAATAAAACTGTCCTTAAGTTAAAACAATATAAGTGAGATTTTAAAGATATGGGCAGTGTAATAATACAATTGACTGGTAATTTTATTTCGACATTATTATCGTGTTCTTGTTTAAGTTATGATCGTTTATCTTATATATATTTTTATATTCTCTTTATTTAGAAATAAGCTGCAGGTTCTGAAGCTGCTTCTAAAGATTTAATAAATACAGTATATTTTTAACATGTATTTAATTTCTCATTGTATTCCTACTATTAAAATATATATCTAAGTGTATTGGTGTTATTGTTTCCTATGATAAATAATATTATAGTAAAATTAATATTTGTATCACTTCCTACATTTAGGCATCATATTTAGCACAGTTATAGTATTTGGAAACTATATAATTAAAAATATCCTTCAAGTGTTTCTAGCTATGTCTATTTAAAAGAAAAATAATTTTTAGGAAAATATAAAATTGTTATATTGATATAAAATCCAGTGATGTTGTGAACAGGCCTTTTTGTCCTAGGAAGTGAAGTTTATTAGATTTTTATTCCTTATGTGTTAGTTATAGCAATTCAAATTTTAAATATGCACCATTTTACTATTAAAAAAACAGTAGCACCAATGTTTTTTTAAACTTATGTAAATCTTATGATAAAAATTTGACAACAGAAATTTGAAATCGTTTTTTTGTGTAGTTTTTTAGACTAGTAAGATAAATACATAAATGTAGTTTCCTTTTATAGTAGTAATAACCAAGTGTAATTTTTCTTCGATGTTTAAAGCGAAAATGTCAAATTTACTATCTATCCATTTATATTGGGTGTAATTTAAATTTAATTTTGTTTTCAATGTGAAAATGTAACTTAATTTTAATAAAACATTTTTTGGCATCTCATACCTGATTTTTTTTACCCTTTAATCAAAATGAAAGTTCAAATTCAAGAATGTTGTCTGTCATTCATGTCAACATTTGTTAATGTCTAAATCAATTCAGGGTCAAGTTTTTTGTAATGAAAATATATGAATGATAATTCATAGTGTGCAGTACAATGAATTTTAACATCCACTGCTGCATTTAATTTTTTTTTCCGTTACATTTTTTCCGATCGAAGTGCTCTAAGTCTTTTGCGGGGCATTTTGAGGTTAGTTTCTTCTCAAGCAGTAAAAGGAAAGCACTTACAACTACTTAAATTACAGGAAACTTAAAATATCACAGTAAGAAACACTAAGGAATTGTAAGAAAAGAAATAGATAATTAATAAATGTGATATATGTAACCACTGCATGCTACTGAATTGATAGAATGCTGAACGTTGGTTGCAGCTACAACTAGCGGTTGTATTATTCATTTGTAAAATGCATCGTTGGGCTTGGAACCTCTGTCATAGCCTTAACAGCAGCAGATTTTCTGTTATTTACATCCTATGTGTTTTGTATTTATAAAAATAAAAAAATCTTATGTCGATAAGTCTACAGGTTGTCTCACCGGGAACTGAATCTGAGTCGAAAATATGTAGCATATCCTATACCTAAACCTAGCCGTTTCAAAGACATTTGACATTTTATAGAAAATTTGACAGGTGTAACGGTTTGCAAGAACCGTTATAACTATCTTCGTGTAAAAGATCCTCATTTGCTTCTTGTCACATAAGAAGAACACAAGGAAAACTACGTTCTACAACTGAAATAAATTCAATAATATCATACCAAGTGTTCCGTTTTTCGCGTTACATTTCGTCAACTTCAAACCGCGAAAACTTGTTTAGGTCAAATGGAACACCCTGTATATTTTACATCAAGTTGTGTAAAATTGAATTCCCTTTTTTCTGATACTAGCATTGTGGGGGTTAAAGTTATTATTGAATTATTGAAGTGATTACAACAATTCATGAATTTCTAATAAAATCGCAAATATTTCAAAAAGTTGTAACTTTAACCCCCACAATGCTAATATCAGAAAAAAGGGAATTCAATTTTACACAACTTGACGTAAAAAAATACAGGGGTTCCATTTGACCTAAACAAGTTTTCGCGGTTTGAAGTTGACAAAATGTAACGCGAAAAACGGAACACTTGGTATGATGTTATTGAATTTATTTCAGTTGTAGAACGTAGCTCTCCTTGTGTTCTTTTTACGTGACAAGAAGCAAATGAGGATCTTTTACACGAAGAAGGTTATAACGGTTCTTACAAACCGTTGCACCTGTCAAATTTTCTATAAAATGTCAAATATCTCTGAAACGGCTAGGTTTAAGTATAGGATATGCTACATATTTTCGACTCAGAATTTTATGCTCTTTTTGAAAACCCTAAAATATATAGGGTGTTCCATTTGAAATAAGCAAGTTGTTATCGACTTCTGGTATAAGCGGAAGTGCCAGCTGCTTGTAATTATTTTAGTTGGACTGGCCACCAACATCAGTAATTATCTAAATTTTCAAAATATCGGATCGATTCAGTTCCCGGTGAGACCCCCTGTATAACTAGCATATGTTTTATCAACATTAATTTTTAGTCCAATTTTAGAAATTTTTAAGTTCATTTATCTACTGTAAGGTAATATTAATGTCCTGTGGGTTAAAACTACACATCATCAGCATACTAGTGGATAGTGCAGTACTTGACGACGTTGATTAAATCTATGGCATATATAAAATAACAGTGGCCCGAAAATGAGGCATTGAGGTACTCCGGATATAATATCTGAGCTTTCAGAGAGTGCCATACTGTTGTGCCCATTTAACTCTATAGACTAAGAGCCGGCAGTAAAAAATACCACTCTATCAGCTGCCAAAGGTTTGCCATTTTAAAAGTTTTGCACTTTTCACAGGCTATGTCAAACTTCTCGTCTGCCTGCCGGGTGTGGTCACGTTACTTTGACTTATTTTTGCCTCACAACTACCAACTTAAAATTCGTGCGAAAATGAGTAAAAATATAAGCTGCGTGTATATTCAAAGTGTCATCTGTTTGGAGCAGAAACCCATGAAAATGTCAAAAAATCACTAATCAACTCCCCATGAACCAGTGAATTTTTTTTTTTTTTGCAGAAATGTAGTTCTTGATGCACTTATTTGTTCTGTAAAAAGCATTTGCTGGCAGGTGGTCACATTTAATGAGCAGACAAGCTCAAAGCTTTAAAATAAATAGGCATGTATTAATTACTAACGGTCCTGCCTTACAAATACCAACCACTTTTTGGAACGAAATTATTGAAAATGTCATTAGTTCGACAAATAAAACAAACCTTACACACTTACTACCTACCTATACCTTCCTATACTTCATCTCCTCTGTGTAAATACTTCTTTACTAACAAAACATAAAAAAAATATAATTTTGACCAAATACGTATTTATTAAGAAAGATAAAAAAATTCCGATTGATTACGGTAGATATATAAAAAATACATAATGAAACAACAATGGGCGAAACAAAAACAATCCCAAAACACTTATTAATAAACTACATAATATTTTTTAAATAAAAAAACGAATATAATAACATCTCTATACATATATAAATAAACAAATCAGTCTTCTTCGTCAGTGGACGGATCGTAGGAAACAAATTCGCTGTCACTTTCAGGTTCTGATGTTGCAGGAGTTTGTGAAATTTCTGCTCATGAGCTTGGTGTTTGTGGTTCAACAAACCATTGAAGATCATATTTATTCTCATTTAAGATCCATCCGTTTTCTTCTAGTTTAAAAAACTTTGCTGTAGCAAAATTGCACAAATCTGATTGACCCTCCTTATTTTGCACAACAATGAACTCTGACATGGCGGTAAAAGGCTGCCATCTCCATTATTTATTTTGTCTAGAGGTTTCACATTGTGAGATTTAGAAATGCCGTAATTTTTTAAAAAATGTCAAATCGAGCTTCATCTACGCTTCTGATGTTATATTTTCCATACATCTTGCAAATGAAATGCTCCATGCAATTAATCTGCACATCGGTGATGACTTCAGAATGGCCTAAGGAAGAAAATAAGTCTATTGTTTCATTATCTTTTTGTAATAAAGCGAAATGTTTAAGTTTTCCCTTTCTAGCAAAAGCTGTCGTGTAGTCACACCCCGTTAGGGCATGAAAAAGAACAAATTACCTATTTCGAAATTGGCTTTTCGAATCTATTTACAACATTTCCGCACTCGGCAATAAATGCATCTCGTAAGATCTCTCCTGTTATGACAATGTTTAAAAGACAATTTTCCGTACTTTCACTGGCGCTTTTTTCCAGTTGAAATATTACTTAATTCATGTTTGTCTATTTCTGGTGAAAACGGATTAAAGTATGGCTAATCTAATTACACTGCAAATTGTATCTATCGTTGTTTATTTTAAAACTTAACATAAATCCATCTCTTAATTTGCATTATAACTTGGTAGGTAATTCTGGAGTTATCCATTCTCGTGAAATAGGTACTAATTATGTGATTCAGGTAGGATTACGAAGTTAATAAATACTCATAGTCTAGGTGCCCGCGTACAAAAAATTAAATCATACATATCCTATCTCCTCGCTGCAGCACGTCCGCTAAAATTATTTTATGCGTAAACACATATCCCTCATTTCCCTATTTGAAAAATTATTATGTCTAGGCATTGTAAATAAAGAAATTAGCTCGAGGAACACAAGAACAAAATAAAATGATTAAATGACAGAACTAAAATGTAACCAAAGCACACTTTTCAATAAATATACTTTGTTTCAGTAAATTTGAATTTTTCTTTCAAATAATTATTGAAATGTTTAACGGCTGGATTTATCAAGTTCTACCACGTGTACCTTTTATACGTGGAAATGACGCCCTCATCAAATTTTCTGATCAAAAGTATAGTTCAAGTAATAAATTCCCGAGACAGAAAAAACGCAACAAAAAGTTTACGACATAATTATTATCGCCGCGGGCCATGGCGCTAGTTGAAGCAAATAGATCCCAGTAAATAAAAAACGCAACAAAAACTTTACAACATAATTATATCGCCGCGCACCATGGTGCCAAGCCTGACATTAAACATTCCCGACGCATATTAAAACTTATAAAGGTAAACGAGTCAATTTGAGAAGAGCACTAATACTCCAGTCGAATTGCGGGGGGGTTTGTATTATCAGTTACCGGAGCAAAATGTACTCTAAACCAAGTCTTATTGATCCCTGATAACGATCCAAATCGGGAAACACCCCTTTTGAAGCAAAAAACAGCCCTTTCATTAGTCATTAGTCTTCTTCTATATTTGTGTAAATATAGAAAAAGACTAATGACCTTTAGTGTACAAATTACCATAAACTATAAATAAAAAAGTATTATTTTTGTAATATGAAAATTATTTTTGTATATTGAAAAGTAAAATAAACAAGCTTCCATTATATTTCTGAATAAAAATAGTTACCAAAAAAATCGTATTCAATTTATTTAATTTATATACATATTTATCCATATATTATTTATTTTACAGGATGTTTTAAAAAAGTAAGTTTTGTGCAGACATTTTTTTCGTTTCGACTCTTCCTTGAGTGAAAATTTGATATAAAAGTTTACAATTTATATCATCTTCTCTATAATCATACTATAGTACATAACGTTCTAAAATTATTTTTCCAGTTTATTAAATTTTCTTACATTACCCAACAGAAAAACCATTTACAGAGCAACACTATATAAATATAAGATGAAAATACAATACATTTATTCTTATTCAAGGGTAGTTTACACCCCTATTCGGGGATGGAATGGATTTTTTTCATTGTAAATATCATGAGTTACAAAGTTGGAAAACAAAATCATAATTTATTTTTTTTTTATCGAATTATCTTTTTTTATTTTGGGGTAGTTTCAACCCCCTCTAATTAACTTTCATATTAATTTTTTTTTAAATTATAACCTAATAAATTTTTCAATTACAAGTACAAAAAAAACGTTTTTTTTTTATAATTCCATATTTGTTCTGAGAATACTGTGAAACAACTACCTTGTAAAGGGTGTTTTTGCCCATTTAAAGGTGTTTGACCCATTTTATGGGTATGGGACCCCGAAATTCGTGATCAGCGACCCAAAAAACATATAGGGCACCAAAAAAAATACATTTTTTAAAATAATTTAAAAATTACACTAAGAATATTGCAAAAACCTCCCAAAAAAGGGTGTTTCCGGAATTTCAAATCAATGGTCTGACGTCGATGAGGTTGGGAACAAAATTCGCTTATTTTCATGAGCTATCTTCATTTTTCATTTTCGAAAAACCATTTTCCCATAATTTAATATGTTATTTTCCCCTCCCCCCCTTTGACATCCGCGGCACCAATGCTTCGGAATGTTCCAAATCTGCTCCACTCTATTACCCAATTTCACTTTACTTTCAAGCAGGGTTCGTATTTATCGGCACGGTATTGTCTAATATATGTAGCATGTTTATGTCTATATATCTCTGTCTATGTTTATTTGATTTAAATCGCTGTTTAAATCAATGATAATGAAGTGATATATTTTTATTTTAATTAGTGATTTAAATCAAAGCAATACTCTAAAGTAAAAATACTTACTATTTATTACAAAATATAAATCAACCAGGGATATTTTTGATAAACAAGAAAAATGTTGCTACAAAACAGATATAACAATTAACAATAATTTTCATGATAATATTTGTACATTAGGAACAGTACTTTTAAAACCCCCTTTTTTCCTTGTTTTTAAGGATATCGGAATGAAACTTGATAGATGTATTATATGACCAAGAAGACACTGTGGCATAGCTGTCATTTTTTCCCACTTCCGGTTTCACCGGAAATGACCCCAACTTTTGATTTTTAAACGGAACGCCCTGTATTTTATTATATTTTTGAAATCCTGAATACGGTGACGGTGTCCACCATGATCCATTGACACCCGGTATATACTATATATTTTTTAGCAGAAAATCCAAATATCTTCTAAAATAAGCGTTTTTTTGAAAAAAATACAGGTGTAAAAAGTGTTTAAAATTGTATTTTCCATATAACCATGGTATTAGATTTGCAATTTTCCGGAAAAACTAATATATACACACATAGTTTTTCTCAATTATCTCGCTATCTATGCGTTTTTTCAAAAAATTTATAAGAATAAAAAGTGTCTAAAATCGTATTTTCCATATGACCATGCTATTTGCGATTTTGTCTTTAATATTCCGGAAAAACGAAAGAACGTATATGTATATATAGTTTTCTTTGATTATCTCACTATCTATGCGTTTTTTCAAAAAAATTATAAGAACTAAAAGTGTTTACAGTTGAATTTTCCATATGGCCATGCTATTAGATTTGCAGTTTTACTTTTAGTTTTCCGGAAAAAAGGAAAACTAGCAGATATATACATATATAGTTTTCTTTTATTATCTCGCTACCTATGCGTTTCTTCAAAAAAATTATAAGAACAAGAAGTATTTAAAGTACGGCCATGCTATTAGATTTGAAATTTTACCTTTAGTTTTCCGGAAAACGGAAAAACATATATTTAGAGTTTTCTTTGATTATCTTTGATTTTTTTCAACAAAATTATGAGAACAAAAAGCGTTTAGAATATTTTTAAATTTTCCGGAAAAACTATGGTACTATGGTAATTTTGTTCGATTATCTCTATGCCTGTGCGTTATTTCAACAAATTCTTAAGCATAAGAACTATTTAAAACGTAATCTTACATATGAGTAAATCATTAAATGAAAATTTTTTTTATTGTTTTTCTAAACAGTGGAAAATTAATTATTTGAAAAAAGAAAAATATGAGGCCGAAGGTAAGATCAAGATTTTTTTTAATATACTTTTTATATGTAGTACACTTTTTATGATAATACAGTGAGAAAATGCATATTTAATGAGATTTCGGCAAATTTATTAAAAAAATTCCAATCTTGGAAAAGCGTCGTGGAAAATTTTTAATTGAATAGCACTATGGAATGAAAAATAACATTCTAAATACTCTTTGTTCTCATAATTTTTTTGAAAAAACGCATAGATAGCGAGATAATCAAAGAAAACTATAAAGATATGTTTTCCATTTTCCGAAAAACTAAAGGTACAACTTAAAATCTAATAGCATGGTCGTATGGAAAATTCAACTTTAAACACTTTTAGTTGTCATATTTTTTCTGAAAAAATGCATAGATAGTGAGATAATTGAGGAAAACTATATATATATATATTTATGTATATGTTAATTTTTCCAGAAAACTAAAAGGAAAATTTCAAATCTAATACCATTCTAAACACTTTTTGTTCTTATAATTTTTTTGAAAAAACGCATATATAACGAGATAATTGAGGAAAACTATATATATAATAAAAATGCATTTTATTTTATCCGAGTAAAGAGTTGTATGCATGTTTTTTGTTTTCTGTTTTCGTTCATTTGTTCTGTTTGATAAAATACCAAGGTATATTATAGAAGACAGATATTTGTATTAATTACATGCAATTTTTATATTTCAGCCTTTATAAACAGTTAGAGATATTTATAACGTAACTTAATGATGATTAGAATCAGCTATGTTATTTTAATTCGCTTAGTTTTTGTTCTACTAATTGTCAGGATGTTTATAACATTTTGAACTGTTTAGGCATTTATTATGTTCATGTAGATATAAGATTTTTAATTTAATCTGTGCGGAAAAGTGATAAAACTGGAAAAAGCTCAGTACCACGTGATGAAAAATAAATAACAACAAGAAAATGATAGAAAATTGCAGGGGTTGAAAATTTTAGAGAAAGTAAATATTAAAAGATCTAAAAGAAAATAGACTGTTGTTGGTAAAAATAAAGTATAGTAAGAAGAAGGAAGACCACCAGTTAACAAATTTGAGACAAAGAAAAGAAAAAAAAAAATAAACTTCATATAAATTTCTTGTATATTTCTTTAATAGTTTGGAAAATAATTGAGTATATTTTAAAACAATAATTATCCAAATTATTTTATTTTTAGTATCGTATTTATATTTTAGCTAGAATAGGGAATTTTATTTTATCTTTTATGTGTATCGTATTTTATTGTTCTCACAATACACTGTTCCATTTGATTTGATTTGAATTTGTTTTATTGCTGTGTGTTTTCTAGAATTGTGTTTAATTTCAATGGTCCGAACTGACTGAGATTTAAATTAGAAATTATTTACTGTGATATTTTCTACCGCCGGCGCCGCCAGCGGATATCATAGCTATATATATATATATATATATATATATATATATATATATATATATATATATATATATATATATATGTGTCAGTTTTTCCGGAAAACTAAAGGTAATATTGCAAATCTAATACCATATGAAAAATGCGATTTTTGGACATTTTTTATTCTGTATTTTTTTGCAAAAAATGCGTATTTTAAGAGATATTTGCATTTTTTGCTAAAAAAATTTATATGTATATATAAGAACATGTTGCGACATGTTTGGAATCAAAGCATGTTTTTACATAAAGGGTCTAATAAATATCCTAAACTATCCAAAATTTTCCCTGTCATTTTCTTCGTTTACTGTACTATCAGTATTATAGGGAGTAATTTCTAGATATGAGGGATATGTTGTTTTGTGAAACCTATCATTGTAAGGCACTAACATTGTATATACTTACCTCTTCTGAAAACATAACCGATCAAAAACGTTCCATTTTTTGCTTGAAGACACCCTACTATTTGCTTGAAGTGTTATAATGATAGTACTTAATCCACTATTTTCACACATTTACTTAATGCTTGTTTTTTCTGAAAAATCTATATTAATCCACTGCATTTAGAATTTTTCTACAGACCAATTCATACAAAAGCAACTGATGGTTTTCCCGGTAAGTTCTCGTGTCCTGAATAAGGTCTCGAAAATCTCCGAAGTTTGAGTGTAAGGATAAAATTTCGCAACGCTGTAAAGGGCCAAAATCTTGCTCTGAAATGAATTTTTCGAGATATTTCGGTTTTCATTTCCTCTACGACAGAAATACATCAGGCCAAAAAGAAAGCTGTGGAAATTCTCTATAAAAAAGATAGATTGTTTTTATTTTTACTCTAATTTTTCAAGAAAACTATTGCGTATACGAAAAAAGTCCCTGTATCTTTTTTATAGAGAATTTCCATAGCTTTTTGGTCTGATGTATTTTTGTCGTAGAAGGAATGAAAACAAGATATCCCAAAGAATTAGTTTCAGAGCACGATTTTAGCCTTTTTCAGAGTTGCCAAATTTTATCCTTACACTCCCACTTCGGGGACTTTTGAGACCTTATTCAGGACACCACAACCTACATGGAAAACCATCATTTGCTTATGTATGAATTGGTTTGAGGATTCGGCTCGTTTTTCACTAAATGCGGTGGATTATATTTGCAGATTGAAAGTTAAAATGCAAAAAAATAGTGTATTCAAAAATCATAAATGTTTTACCAAACCTAAGAGTAAATCTGAAAAGAATTTTAAAAACTATGATTTTTTTTTAAATAAAGATCATTGATTTTTGACTTTTTTTAAATCATGATTTTTACAACTTGCTTTTCCCCTAACGCTTTCGTCGATTTGAAAAATAAATAATTAGAAAAAAACGCGACTGTGAAAATAAATTAAACGAGGCTGCAGCTGATATTAAAATTTGGTAGTCAATGACTGGGTTCCACTAGACTTTCACAAATAATATATTCATTATTCATACATATCCAGTTACCAGAGCTGGGTCGAATCCTCTAAAAATGGATCCGAATTATCAAAAACAATTCAAATCACAGGATCTCTTTTCGGATCGCGGATCCGAATCCTCAAGTTAACTTCAGAATTATTGTTACAGTTGCTCTTATTATTTTCTATTTTAATATTACGGTGAATAGATTTGTACTTTGCTTAATTATTTAAAATGTGGGTGTTTAATTGATTAAATAAAAAAAAAGGATTCATCTCACGAAAATAGGAATCGATTGAGGTTATCAGCAAATAGCACTTTTTCACAATCAATAATTTGTTGAGTCGGTAATGAAAAGCAGGACCCAGATTAGATCCTTGGAATACTATTCCGTAGTTGATACAAAAGCTTTGACAAAGTCAGTAGGTATATCCCAAGTAACACATGTCGCCCTCTTATTACACTTAAAGCTTTATAAATAATACATTATGGCAATTTGTACAGAAATTTGGTTATATTGAAGCTTTATTCAACACTAAACAGCTTATAAAGTAACTTGGTGTAATAAGATTGCTGGTAAAATGCTTTCACAGCATAAATATAAAGCTTCTTTATTAAAACATCTCATACAGACTTTTTTAATTTATAAAAGGCTTAGTAAGGTCTATTATACAGGTACACACCATGTATATTTATAAGAGGTGTATAAACCTCTATATAAGATTTATACATCTGTTTTACAGCTTAGGAATTTCTCTATAATGGCTTTATAACATTGAGTTTTAAAGGTTTTTAAAGCAAAATTTTACAGCAATGTAGTTATATAAGCCAAATGCCATTTATGTCCGTCCTAATATAGATTATTTATAAATGCTTTTTACGTATAGTAGAAGAAGTATTTTATAAAACATTTATTCAACTGAAATTCTGTTTTGGAGCTATGTAGCTGCAATCTTCCGCCGTTATAGAACTCTTATACAGCTAAACTTACTCCATTTTATAACCTCCAATGTCATTTGATTTGGTTTCGAATTTTTCTTGCTATGTAGCAAAAATTTTTATGCAGTCATTTTCTCAATACAAACTACAAAAATCTATCAAAATCAATAAAAAGTTATGTGTGAAATTTAAACAAAAATGATAATATTATATCCCTCAAAATGTGGATTCCTATCAAAGTAAATTCACCTGTCCGAGGATTTTGTCTTCTACTACTATTTCTACACAGCCAAAATGCTGCTTTAAGAATTTGTAACTGCTTCTGTAGTGACCTTCTTTGGATACTTATAGGGAACCATATTGTATTTTCTAAAAGTAAATATGACAGGGTGGCCATTGTTATACCGGTTTGAGGTATTATTAACTTTTAACACTTGAAAAGGAAAATTTCGCAAAATATTTACTTATGGGGTATTCAAAATACGTGATTTATCATTTTAAAACAATTCTATAGAAAAAAATTAAAAAATATATTTTTTTAAATAATTTTCAACTTATCAAATTCAGGAATTTTGGAGGCGCGTCTATTTATTTGGAAGTAGAATAGCATATTTCAACAGAAAAATTTTCTTCGCATGACAAATTTAGTTTTCTACGAACCACAGCATACACTAATTCGCAGGAAATATTCATTTAACTTCCTAATAATTTGCCATAAGAAAGTTATTACATTGAAACTGCTAGAGACACTGTGATATCGATGCTTTATAACTGCAAACAGTAAATCACATTTAGAGGAATTTTTACTGTAGAAAAACTTACTTGCAGTAATTATATAACAACTTCTTAGCAGTCATAACATGATTTATAACAACTGGTAAGACGAAACAAAGAGGTTGCCATAATGGTACTTTAAGCATTTATGTACCTTTTACAGAGTTTACCGAGGCTGTATAAACTGTGCCTATTTTGGATATATGGATACTTCATTAATACTGGACTATTGTTGTTAACTCTTAATTATAAAGTATTAGGCTTTATAAAAAGGTGGAGTAGATAGTCATAGAGTTTTTAAAAAGCAATTTGTGCTACTTGGGATATAGCGTCGATCTGCCCATGATTATCAACTGCAGATGCCACGTATTAAGTTTGTTATGGTGGAGCAGCTTTCCATAAATACGTGTTGGTGTGGTAAGATTAATTTTTTTACTGCAGGATAAATACGTGTTATGTACCGCCTTCTAACAAAGATAGATTTAATTAATCGTCGGTAGCAGGATGAAAGGAAGCCTGCCTAGTTTGGCTACCGGTAAGACGACGCCATCTCTGGGATAACTGGCGAATGGCCATTACCACAGAACCCGAGTCGAAATTGTTCGAAAATGGTTAACCCCAATAATCGGGAAGTTGTCCAAATAATCTAGAGAATTCGAGTACGTTCGCCATGGATATATAAGAGCTAGATCCAACGCAACACTACTGAAGTAATCACTAAATCCATCAACAACGGATGGAGGAGCTTCAAAAACTACATCATTATTGTTAACGACTTTGCCTAGTATCCTAGATTGTTGTCTTTTTAAGTGGATATAGTTCCAGAAGTGCCTGGAATCATGTTTAATGCCACTTTCAACTTTTGTCAGATATAGTTTATACGTCCCTTGGATGTCTGATTTAATTAACGATCTTAATCTTTTAAATTGCTCCCAATTCAATAGTATTGCTTGTGCTATCTACGGTAGTAGTTTAATTTGATGTTGTTGATTATATCAGATGTATACCAGGATGGGTATTTACGTTTATAGTTCACGAAATTTGACACATGTTTATCAAATATACCTATTTGTTAATTTACTATATATAGAATATTTATTTTCACATGCTAGGTTAACGTCGGTACATGAGTTTAGGAAGGAAGGAAATATCTGAATACCGCTTATATAGAACCATTTTTCAAAAAGTTATTTGTTCCTTATGAAATTCTCTACAAACCTATTATCTTTAAATTTTCGTAAGATTTCGTTTAGCACCTTAAAAACGCATTTGAAAATCGGGCTATTTCTGAATTTTGAACGTTCGGATGCTCAAGCGGAGGGGAAGTAACGCGTGGTGGGGGGGAAGCGCGGTCATTTAGCGGCGCTCCAAGTCCGGCTGCGGGAGTAACTTCCTCCACTACGCGTCACTTCCCCGCCGCTCGAGCGCCCGAACGTCCAAGTCGGAAATTTTTGCATGAAATTTTTAGAGTAGGTAGGTACCAACAAAAGCTACAATTTAAGCTCCGAAACAGCTTCCTACGATAATCACAGTCCCTGTAATTAAATGGCAAAAATGGCCATATTTAGCAGTTTTTAATTTTTTGTGCAAAAAGTTATTGACCGATTTCAATTGTCAAAAACTCATTTTTTCGTCTTTTTACGAGCTATCTCGCAGTATTTTTTTTGTATAAAACAAAAATTTCTTTCGCATCGAAAACGTGAAAAAAACCTGTTTTCGACACTTCCATGCCCCTTTTTCAACAGGTTTCAAATAAAATTTGGTTTCCAAAACATAAACATCTTTTTTTTTAACATTTATTTAACGTTGGTCTATTTCCGCTACTGAGGCCTATCACCGACGCCTGTAGACGAGCTACCCCCAACCAGGAATTTTGCCGAACCTCTTCTCTTAAGAAGAGTAGGGATCTTTTACTTGCTAAGGGACCGACGGCTTTACATCCCCTCCGAAGGATGGTACATCACCTACACAACCCTCGCCTAAGGTTGCATAGCTTCCGCGCATACACTGATATACAAGCCGCTGGAAGATATGTGAGGCGAGGACACGGTCTTCTTTGAAACGGTCGCCCATCCAAGTACTAACCGCGCCTAACGTTGCTTTACATCGCATATCGAAGTATGTACTGAGGAATTTTTCGAAAAAATGCATTTCTTCTTTTTTATCTGACCTGGATTATACCTCCCCCGTCAACCTCCTTGGAACGACGCACTTACCCCTTTAAAATTTTTAAATGGAACAAGAGTGCGTGTGATAGCTTATTTGAAAGGGTTTTTAATTCCCTATCCAGAATATAAGATTTTTTGAATTTCTCTAATTTCTTTTTTTTTAAATACCTATTACATTTTTAATGTTACTAAGTAAACAAAAGAACATGAAACAGTTTAAATTAAATGTTCAAACTGGGCGCGTGTAGCTTCTTGACAATAATGGAGGCGTTGCTGAAATATTTCTAAAACATTTTGTATCGTTTCCGGGTAATTTGATTAATTTATTCTTGCATTATTCCGTCTTTTAAAGCGTCGACGCTATTTGGTTTGTTGAAGTAGACTTCCGATTTTAAGTAACCCCATAAAAAATAGTCAAGCGGGGCCAAATCGGGAGAACGGGCAGGCCATTCAATTTCACCGCGGTATTTTTCTTTGTTTAGAAGACGCAATATGGACGTTTTACTAACATCATTATCGGCGACAACTTGTTTTGTAGGTTTATGTGGATTATCTTGGAATATCTAACAATATATCCAATTTCTTTTCATCGGCTAAAATGCGTTTCTTATCAGATTTAAGAATATTTGTGACATTTCCAAATTCAGTAAATTTGTTTTCTACTCTACTAACCGTAGACTGAGAAATGCGACGTTCAGGATACTTAGTATTGAAGATTTCGCATACCTGTTTCTACGTTCTTGTTTTATCACCACATTCTAATAATATCAAAATTTTTATTCTTTGGGTAACCAAAAGACTCATTGTTAAAATAATGATCAACTTGATAATCAGCGATAAATAACTAGAATCATAAGTTTGCACAGATGTAGCAAATAAAGAAATTATGATTTTTTCTCTCCTGCACACGCGCGTGATACATTTACAAAAACGAGTGCGGCAATTCAGCAGCCGTACAGCGAGATGTCAGGGGAGGAGCCTAACGCTCCTACTTCTCTCCTTTCCCTCTCACAAATACACGTTCCACTCCGCTCGTCCGTTTTTATAAATGTATCACGCGCGCGTGCAGGCCCTAATAAAGTTAGAGCTTCGGGGTAACAAAATCTTCAAAGAAAATTGATTGCCCTTGAAAATGGGCTACAGGAAAAAAAAAATTGCGGGCCCCCCTCTCCCATCCTGATCATCCGATCGCAATCTGGTCGGGCTTAAATCAAAGAGAAAGCAATTCCACTTTCGATAGCGAAAAAAATGTCCCCCACCCCTTTCCTTCCTGGCGAAAAATGACTTTTTCTAAAAATAGTAAAAACAATAAATTGATTATTTCGCAACCGTTTATTTATTTATGGCGAAAATTGAAAATATATAAGCGGAACTCAAAGTAGGCACATTAGTACACAATGTCACGTTTGCTGTGTGATTTGCGAAAAAAATTACGGAAATTACAGCAGTTTTAATTTCATTTACGTTTACCCTTCCCCCTACCCCCTAATCAACCTAGCGCCTTGAAATTTGGACACAGTACTTAGGTCCTGAGACTCTATCGAGGGAAGAAACAAAAAGTCGCCCAGTCACTTTCTTCCCCGAAAAAATCGCGAAAACGGCTCTCGCCGCAGCGAAAGATCCGTATACAAATCCGTACTTTCAAATCGCAATATCTCGGAAACCGTTGGACCGATTTCGACGAGTCAAAATTCAGTTTACGCGCATTCGCGAGCCCTTCATTTTATTCCTTTCACACTTTTTCGATCCGAATCAAACTAAACGAGTTATGTCCGAGAAACTGATTTTCCTTATCTTTACATGTAAATTTCCCCTCCTCCTCGTGAAAAGTTCGACCGGAAAATTTTCCGGATGATAGAGAGG
Source organism: Leptura quadrifasciata (assembly GCA_963675555.1). Lineage (NCBI taxonomy): Eukaryota > Metazoa > Arthropoda > Insecta > Coleoptera > Cerambycidae > Leptura > Leptura quadrifasciata. The sequence continues at coordinate 129,008,224 of OY776674.1, forward strand.
GTCCAATTTCATAACATCACAAAAAAAATCGAAAAAAACGAGTCCGTTTGCAAATCCAGATCGACCCCACTACTACGTATCTACTACAAAATTTGGTAAATGTGACAGGGTGACATGATGTCTAAATAAATTTATAAACACATGCAACTTTCTTTAAGGATGACCTTCCCATTTTATCGATTCTAAAAAATTATATGCAATGAAACAGTATCTATGTATTCTATTAACAAAATATAGTAAATGTGACTGAGTGATATGTCTAAAAATATATAAATTGTTTTAAGGATGATTTTCCCACTTTATCGATTCCAAAAAATTATATGTTATGAAACATCAGGGGCGGACTGGGATCAGCATTTTGCTTGGGTATCTTTTTGACCTCCGGGGCCCACTTTCACTAAGGGGAGAAGTTAATGAAATTTTTACAAAAAAAAAACAAGGCACTGCTGTGTAAAATGAACATTCCGGCACTGTCAGGACTGACCCGAACCGCTTTTAGCAGCAGCCCATCGGGAATTTGCCCGAAATTTCTTATCGCCAGTCCGCCCGTGTGAAACAAAGTATCTAAATATTTATTCCACTATAAAAATATAGCAAATGCACCAGAACAATATGACTAAAAAAAAATTGAGAAAAAGGCGCAATATTTTAAGAATGTTCTCTCGATTTCAAGAAATTATGTTATGAAATATTATTTAAAGATTTCACTTAAGAATACGGTATAGAATGACTAAAAAAAATCTAGAAAAATATATTGTTATGTACCGTCCTCTAACAGAGCAGGGTGAAAGAAAGCCTGCCTAGTTTGGCTAGCGGTAAGACGGCGCCATCTCTGGGATACCTGGCGAACGGCCATTACCACGGAATCCGAAAGATCGAGATTGTTCGAAAATAGTTAACTCGCAAAGTCGAGAAGTTGTCAGAATAGTCTGGAATGAAATAGAGAATTCGAGTACGTTCGCCACGGATATATAAGAGGGGAATACAACACACGCGGGCAGTTCAGTTTTGATATGAGATGAAATGTGATAAGATAAAGAACAGTAACAAAACTTGTAATATATAGTAGTGAGGCTATAGACTCCTTGCGTAGGGAACAGTGGCGACACCTGCGGTGCCGCCCATAAGTTAAGGCAGGAAAACAAGTATTTGCTTAGGTTATGCCAACGTAAAAAAAGCTCGTTGACACTTCAAAAATTTCAAATAATTTAGAGTCGCATAACGATCATCGTCGCGCAAATACATCGTGTTGTGTAGTAAGTTGCACAAATCGGTAGAGCAAACCGGGAAAAATGTTAGTTTTTATAAATTCCCTCTAAAGACTCATGCAAAATACCTATCTCTGCGGTCGATGGATACAAATAATAAGAAAAAAATGATAAGTATGTGCAAATATACTTTAATTGGCAACTTGACACTCCAAGATATGAATAAAGTTACTAATGCTACTTTTAGCAAATATGATGCAAATTGGGAGCCAGCAGAAGACGCCAGAATATGCAGCGCGTACTTCATTGGTGGGCAACAATCCGGAACACCCAGCATGTGATCAAATAGGAAATAATTCCTCTATACGTTTTCTCTTGCTGTACTTTTCCTGATTTTGGTATCTTCGGCGCTTGCCATGTACAAAGTCTCACTTGTTCGTCGTTTTCCGCGATTTCCCATTAATATATTGAATTACAGCCGCTATATGCTTGCAACCAACGCTCCCCAAAGTCGGCTACACATGCACAATATGCTTGGGTTATTTCTCTGGCAGTATTTAGCTAGTTAAAAAAATAATTAAATTAATAAAATCAAAAATTACTCATAGAAAATAACCAAACAATTAAAAAGGATATAACTGACAATTTGTCTTCAATTATCGGCTTTATCAATAGTTATGAGAGTTACATCAATATTTACTGAGTATCCGGACAAATTTTTCGAAGTTTGTCTAATAACTTTTGCAGTAATTACACTGCAATCTGAATATTGCATTTCCTGTACATTCAAGACATGACCACTTTCGTATAAAGATTTTCCCTTCTTAAGCGTACTATTACGAAAGTTTCATGAGCAGATCGCTTGAAATCCACATTGTATAGCGACAATCTCTGCCATTTTAATATTAATTTGGGGACATTTTGATAAAACTGTAATTTTACATACTGACAATAATAGATTGTGCGTTGACAGTTTGAAATTTTTCATGCCTAACTTATGGGTCCAGCCACTCGATGACATTAGGGGCGTCATTTTAGATGTACGCAAAGAGCCTAAGTAGATAAAAGTGTGTAATTATTGTAATTTAAGTGATTAATAAATTAATAGTTAATGAAAGTTCCTGTTGCAATTGTTGAACCTGCGTTTGGAAGTATATGCTGCATGGTGTAAACACGTAATAATATAAATTTTTTTCGAATCATCAATATCTTGCTCAATTTTTTAACGAGTGCGTGTCTACTGTATCTACAACATATATATATTTTTTAATTAAATTCATCAAGCTGTTCGCAAGATACAGATTATTTTTGATAATTCAAATATTTTTTATTAGGTACGCCTAGATGTTTAAGTATGTATTAAGGGCTATAATATTAGTTAAACTGTAATAGTGCATTCTGTAAGTCGGACGGGAATATGAATTTTTCTTGGCCTAACGTGACTATGTCCCTCCGTTTTCGGGAATGCTGAACACGATGGCAGTGGTTCAATCTCTCTCCGAGGTCACTCCACGCCCAAACGGCCAAAAACCATCCTCGAAAAGGGTAAACCGCGTATCCGCTGTCTCCTACCAGCTAAACCTGTGTTGTCCCCCGTTTTCGAGGATGCTGAGCACGTTGATGATGTTGGATGTTCTCCCCAAGGCGAACCGACCCTCAAACGGACAAAAACTACCCCTTTGATACGCGGTTTTATGAAGTAAGTGAGTACGTTCACAAATCATTGAATATGTACCGGATGCTGATTATAGGTATCTTGATTGACTGTTCTGCTGAAAAAAAAGGGTGCTTACTTTCTGTTTAGATTTTTAGATGGGAAAATCAGGTATATGCAATCACTGGCAAAATTTCGTTTATTTTATTATATTAAATAATGAACAGTTCTATTGACGCATACAATTACTTATTCACTATATATAAATATAAAACATCGTCATAATATCACTTTCCAGGGAAACATTGATCCCATCAATATAACCTATGTCGCTTACAAGTGGAATTACAGGGTTGGTAGGTATTGCTAAAACAGAAAAAACTATATATATTTTTTTAATTTTTCGTGTTATATACAGCGTGGGGCAATAGTGCGTCGGACCTCGATATCTCGAGTTCTACGATAGCTTGAAATATTTTTAAAAATTGCAAGTAAACTAGATGAAAAAATCTATAACTGGAAATTATTTTCGAACATACAGGCCGATCCAAGGCGAAATTACAGGACCAAGTGCCTTTTTTTTAATGGAATTCTATGTATATCAGTACATTTTCTAAAGCCTCTTTCTACGCTCTATTCATGTATTTTAGCATTGAATATCTCCCAACCACTTGGATGTAATGAATTTTTTTGTTGAAATAATGCAATCTGCAGATGGATATTAAAAAAATCACCACAGTCACAAGTATGGGTTTTAAGAAAAACTTATGTGAATACCAATTACGAGACATCTAATTAATATTTTTGAATCATTTTCATTTCCTAAAAATGTACAGAGTGGCCAAAAATTATTTTCAATTAAGAACATTTTAAATTAGATTTTCTCAATTTTTTAGACCATGTGATGTAGAAATGAAAAATGAACATTTTTTGTAAGTACTTCTCCATGGCTAATTGCAACCATTTTCGTTTTATAAATAAATAAGTATCAAATTCAAGAATAAACTTAAAAAAAGAAGTTAATAGGTGTTCGACGTGTTGCCCATTTTCATTGACACACGTCTTTATACAATTTTGAAATGATGCCATTTAGTGGGACCATTTCTTCCAATCCATTGAAATGAGTAAATAGTATTTAATCGGTCCTTTACTGTAATGTTTTTTTGTAAATTTTTTTTGCTGTTTTCGTTATTCGACAAGCAATAAAACCTCAGTTTGGTATAAATTATCGTGTACAAAGGAGCATTTCATTTATCACACTTATCGGTCGTTACAATTTGTATTGAATTTAAAATATTTGGAAGTTTACAATAGGAATTTTAATAAAGCGGAACTTGTAGACATGACTTTTGTTTTGGGCGAGTCAAACAGAAATTGTTTACTTGCCAATACAATTTATCACCAACGTTATCCTGAAAGAAGGATTCCTGATGTTAGCAGCTTCCAAAACCTTCTCGATAGATTTCTGGAAACTGGAAATGTCGAATATAAAAAAAAGTGAAAGAATAAACCGTGTTGTAAACGAAGGAAATGAGTTTTCTGTGGTGCTGGCAACGGTTGAGAATCCCCATGTTCCCCCATACCCCAGTGATGAGGAAATGGATTTGTTAATAGGCACAATTTCCATTATTATGCTCCGGAAAATCCTCACTTTTTTATGCAAATTGATAACCAACACAGATGGTCTATACACGTTTGGAGATGAATTATTGGAGAACATATAATAGGGCCACATTTCTTTGATGGTACATTGACTGGAGCCATTTATCTTTATTTTTAGAAAACTATCTGCCACAATTATTGGTAAATCTCCCTGAAAGAATTCGAAATAGGACGTGGTTTCGACAAGATGGTGCTCCACCACATTATTTAAATGCAGTTAGAGAACACTTAAATAATACATACACTAACCAATGGACTGGAAGAAATGTACCCACTAAATGGCCTGCTAGATCTCCAGATCTTACAAAAATGGATTTCTTTTTATGGGGATACGTGAAGGAAATTGTTTATAGAGACACACCAACAACAGTACAAAATATGAATAAGGAAAGAATAATAACTGCCTTTACATCTATCACACCGGCAGTTTTGAGAACAGTGGGAACCTCATTTCAAAAGCGCATAGAGATGTGTATCAATCAAAATGGGCAACATGGATCATTTATTATAATTTTTTCTACTGAGTTATTTGAAGAAACCTCTTTTTCAACTTTATTTTTGAATTTTGTAATTATTGCTCAATAAAACGAAATTGGTTGCAATTAGCCCTACGGAAGTACTTACAAAAAAATGTTCGTTTTTCATTTCTACATCACATCGTCGAAAAACATACAGGGTATTCCATTTGAAAAAATTGAGATAATTCAATTTAAAATATTCTTAATTGAAAAATTATTTTTGGCCACCCTGTACATTTTTAGGAAATGAAAATGATTTTTTAAATATCCATCTGCAGATTTAATTATTTCAACCAACAAAAAATTCAATACATCTAAGTGGTTGGGAGATATTCAATGCTAATATAGGAATGAATAGAGCCTAGAAAGAGGGTTCAAAAAATGATACATAGCATTCCATTTATAAGCAAGCACTTGGTCCTGTAATTTCGTCTTGGCTCGCCCTGTATGTTAGAAAATAATTTCCAGTTATAGACTTTTTTATCTAGTTTACTTGAAATTTTTTAAAAAATTTCTAGCTATCGTAGAACTCGAGATATCGAGGTCCGACGGACTATTGCCCCACCCTGTATACCGAAATCATTGTTCATTTTGACTCTAGCTATAACACGAATAGACTGTTACAGTTTTGAATTATTAAAATTAGGTGCATGTAAAAAACGTAATATACTTTTGCCCTCAGTATAGCACGACTACGAGTCAGCGCCCAGGGCAGCCGCCTGACCCTTAAGCCGCCCCTGGTTGCACAAGGGTTTTAGATTATTCTGATATTTTGAATAAATATCTCAAGAACTGATTTTAGATTGCGCTTTACGCAAAAAACATTCTCTACTAGACGAGAAAGATGGTAAACCGCTCGCGAAGAATATGCTTCATTCCAAACTTATTACAAAATATACTATTCTTACGTAGAATTCTACGCTTCAGAAGCTTGTTCCCTCCTGTGCAGCATTTAGCTTATTTATGGATGCATTCGTAATTACCTGTGGTTGTGTTATTATTATGTATTTACTGACACAGTCGGCTAGAGCGCGTTGAGTGGCGAACGAATTTGGTCATATTCTGTTGTTTTGGGTTCGATCCCCGACACCGACACTAGTAATGTCCGTGGGCAATGGATGTTTCCTGAGACTTTTTCAAATACGTATGGCCTTCCGGACAGCCATTGACTTTGGATTTGAGGGTTATCTACTATATGTGGTGTGTTTACGTTTATTTCCAAAAACTCGAGCTCAGGATTCTCAGGTGAATGCCCCTCGACAATACTTTCTCATTTTATCGTACCCTTAATGCATTATTAATGTTCTAAAACTTCTTCACTGATGATGAATTTGCAAAACACTTTCTGATGTAAATTTTCGTACTGAACAATTTTCACTTATAATATCCCTAGTGCTTAAAAAATTTCCGGACATTAATTTAAGCTCGTAGGATATTTGGTAAGAAAATTTCACAACATTATTTTATAAATTATATGCCAAAATTGAACATTTTTATTACGAATGACAAAAATTCATTCATCATAGTGAGCCATGGAATAACAAAAATTTTCTACCGCTGTCAAGTACGGATCTTTGTCAAGTTCCACCACCTGTCATCGAGTCATTGTGTTTGTCCAAATCGCTGATTTATTAGATTGTGTTTTTGAAAATGTCCCATTTTGGAAAGGAAAAAATAAATATTAACATATTAATTTGTGTACTATAATATCCTCGCGAATATCTTCCTTTGTATCGCCAAGTACATTATTTATTTTGACATTTTAAATGACAAGAAAAATTTACACTTATTAATTTCACACAATGTTAAAAATTTGCGGAAATTTTTTGAGTTGCTATGGCAACTTAACAAAAAAGCCTCTGATTGGTTAAAAAATGATGGTATGAAATTTTCATTAACATTTTTTTATTTCGACGAGAGATTGTTTTTGGGTTCTTCCTGGAACCTCCAATAGTTCATCGACAAGAAATTTACAAAAGATCGTTTTATTGCAATTTTGTATACGGAAAAATTTACGGAAGACCTTTTTGATGGAATTTTCATACAAAATAATTTTTATTTGAAACATATTTTGATGTGACGAGAAATTATTTTTGGGACCCCTCTGGAGCTTTCTCTGCTTCACTGGCGAGAAATTTACCCAGGCAGCTGTGGAAGAATTGGTTATTTAACATAACTGATTGCCTTTTATTTACCATATAATCCTGTAATAAAACAATAATTTTATAACGAAATTGGTTGATTGTATACATATTGTAATGAAGTATACAATACTACAGGAATACTGTATACTTTCATTCCAGTTTAACTTATTTTAATCATGCATGGATCAAGTAGTTCAGTTTTAGATTAATTCAATACCTGATTAGTTCTTTTGTTAACTTTTAATTCTAACTTCACCAGGCCGCAACTTGCGTGCCGTGTGCATTTCGTGCCGGGTGCAAAACCACGTGACCGTGATTTTTGGGTATAAAATAGCTAGCCAGAAACCAGTAAATTCAGAGCTTGACTTTCACCTTTCTCGAGTGTGTTGAACTGAGATAACCGGAAGCTCAAGTTTCTCCGGCGTCATGGCAGACGCTGGCCAAGTATCTGTTAGGGAGGATCCGAGTGCGTTGAACTGGACCTCCTGTCAGATTGATTCGAGTGTGTTGAACCGGATCTCTCCTGAAACAGATTTCTTAGTCGCGTCTGTTATGTCCTGGAACTTCTATTAGAGAATTGGGGTTACGACGACGTACATAGAGGAAATATGTTACACTCTCTCTCTCTCCGATTACTATGATGTACTTATGTAATAACAAGATTGTCGCAACCTAAGCCATAAAAGATATGGCCACACTGTACATATAATTATTAGGAAAATAAATGTCTTATTTTGGATCTGGATTTTAATTAATATTAACATTGAACCCTGGAATAATCTCCAAACCAGCTACCCGAGCAAAACAACCATCACAATATGGTGAATAATAAATTTATTATTATTATTATTATACAATTTTTCATGAGGAATGATTTTCATTTTAAAGGATATTTAATTTAACGGAAAATTGTTTTTGACCTTTCCTGGAGCCGTCCCTGGTACACAAATTTTAGTAATACTCAATAGGGTTCTACCTTGAACATTCCAGATCTTTATGTATAAAATCGTATCACCCACAGGCCACAGACAGATATACACACAGGCTGCATGCCGATTTCGCTATACTTGCTACTTTAGAGATTCAAAACGTTGATTTTTTCATAATCTGGAATTTGGATTTTTTCACGAGACGCCAATTGTCACTCTATCGATAGATAGATGAGAAAGTAAACATTATTCTTTTGGCTACCGAACTTGCAGCAGGAGTACCTATGAAATATTGTTATTTAATTCCACAATTTCTCGCTTGAATCCAAAATTCAGCTTGTTATTTTTTATTTTTGACATCACCAAGGAATTAGGCAAGTGTATAAATAAGTTTTTCTTATAGGGGGCGTAATATGAAAAATAAAAAAAAATTGATTTTTTTATGTTTTTAATGTCGCAGAAATACTATATGTCATTCGCATTGAATAAAATAACAATGAATTATCAAAGGATTATTAAGTATTAAAAATAAAAAATTATAAGTATCTGCAGATAAGCCACTCTATGGCTGCTCGCAAACACAGTCACTTGTCGCGACCACGGTGTAATATATTATAGGTGATGCGACAAGACCCGTACGAATGGCTTCGTAAGTGTTTAGTTGTGTGTAATGCAATAGATGGCAGGACAAATAAAGTCTCGTCGTTATTTACGCATAGAAATATTATAAATACAGTTTACATACATACAATAGTTAATGCTCTGTAGATTTGTTTTATTTATATTTAAAGAGCCTTTTAGTTCGTTCTTTTTGACTTCGTTTTGCCGTTTAGTTGTGTATATATGCAACAATACATGCATCAAAGGAAATCCATCTATCTATGCCTAGGTAATGGGGAACGATCCTAGTCAGTTTCTAATATACCCAATAGATGACGCCATGCGTACTCGCTTTAATGTCATTCTCAATTTGTATCTATAATATATGATGCAAATTGAGAATGATATTAAACAACAATTTAAAAGTTGTATTATAACCTTTAAATAGTTTAAATTTCCCTATTTTCGAGAGTTTCCCAATCTCTTATTCGTAGAAATGAGCCAAATTGATTATGACAATATTTTAGTTAGTACACTTGAAGATGAAGATATATAGATTATAATTTTAAAACACAAAATTTATCATATAGTTGTCGGAAACGGTCATTTTTAGTACATAAATGACTTACTGTGTTAGAGCACTTTCATACACAGCAACAAGTTTTCATTTTACATCTTAATTAACCTTGTTTATTCAAAGACATATTTTTTCGTATTGACATTGACGGAGAAACAACCGAGTATAGCTGGTGCACTCTAGCGGATAAAATGAAAGAGAATGTTCCCCATTGCAGGGGTATATTCCGGGCGCCATGTACTGAATTAAATAGAAACCAAGCACTTAAAGCACTTATGAAGCCGTCGATTACCATGGTAAGAGCCGTGTGTCGGACCACCTAATATACTACACCGCGGTCGCGACTAATGCAATACAACATAGGTTTATTGAAAATAAGAATGATACAACATTTGTCCTTCCCGGGCACTCATAGCCCATGTTAGCCAATCATACACGCGCGAAGCGCCGTGACAGTTGAAAAGCTACATTTAAAGAGACCGAGTCGGACGTGAAAGAAATTTAAATAAGAATACAATATCATTTTGCAAGGAAGTAAATTAAAAAGTAAATAACATAAAACAGGTAAACGAGAGGAACTTAAGATAATTTGTATATAATATAAAATAAAATGGTGTAAAAGTAATCATGAAAGGGGAGGAATGGTAGCTCAGTGTGTTAAAGCGTCTGGTTAGCAAACTGAGTTGCCTAGCGAAGTGGGTTCGATTCCCGCAAGGCGAAACAATTTTTCATTAAAAAAAATTGCCCCAAGAGTGGTTCGGAGTCCACATTAAACTGGAGGGCCTCGTCTCGTGTGATGACTGGCACGACAGCTCCTTTAAGTAGGATCAGTCTTCCAGCTGGTGTTTGTTGCAATCGAAGCATTAGTGTTTTGATGGTAATATGCAATTATTACACTTAACGCAAGGCTTGTAGCTTGTAATTCAACGCTCAGCGGGGCATATAGCCCGGAGAGTAGCTGTTGGTTGCAGTTTAGTTACGTTCCTTATAGTAAAATAAGGATTTTATAGAGGAGTTTGCGACTAAAAATATTATGTTTTAATAAAATTTGTTTGTTCGATTGATTGATTGATTCCCACACGCGAGCTCGAGGGTTCGAATCCTTTTGTTACAGTTTGTTAACGACTAAAATATGTAATACGAGTATTTCTTTAGGTTAGTTCGTCAAGTTAAATATGTTAATATTATTTGATGTAGTATAGTTGCTTATGATAGATAATTTCCCTTGCCTTGACATTTATATTTTTTGATACATTTTGTTAACAACTAAAATACGTAATACGAGTATTTCCTTAGGTTAGTTCGTTAAGTTAAATATGTTAAATACGACGTAATACAGTTGCTTATGATAGATAATTTCCCTTACCCTTGACATTGAAGTGAGTGACGTCACACGGCACGAGATGCTCAATTTACTGCTTTCTCACAAAATGCAGTATGCAGCGTGTGGCGGCCACCGGTGGCGACCACAAGTGGCTGTGTTTGCGCTCGGCCTTTTACTCTCGCCTGACTTTTTTATGTTCTAGCCTTTCTTGAGGGGAGGGGTAATTACTACCTCTACCCCCCCTTTATCTACTCCATTGCTGGCTGACCTGCCCTGGTGCCCTGCCAATTAAACTTGAGTATTCCCGTCCAATGCTCTTATTCTATTTACAGTAGGTACCAACTATAAAAGTTAAAATTATGAAGTGTAATTTTAATTACATTGGCTTCAGTGAATTCTATGATTTGGCGTATTACAAAATCATTAGATTTTAATTTTAGAAATTGCTGAATAAAACATTTTTCTCTATGATCTTACTTTGGTGGACCTATTCTAGTTCTGCAATTATTATATTAACAAATATAAAAAATTATAGTTTAAGAAAACTAAAAAAACATGCTTTAATAGCAAACCGAAGTAAAAAAAGTAATTGAATATTAAGATTTTGTTCAACGGCGATAGATTGTAATAAAAAGCGTGGGCTGCTTTTACTATATTTTTATTATAATTGTACTTTTATCAATAGCTACCAATAAAATATTTATAACAATTGATATCAAGCACCCCACGCTTTTTATTACAATCTATCGCTGTTGAACAAAATCCAAATATTTAATTATTTTTTACTTTTTAGTTCGGTTTGCTATTAAAGCGTGTTTTTTTAGTTTTCTTAAACTACAATCTTTTAAAACTTACTAAAAATCATTTAATTAACATTATTATTAATATATTTTGAGTTAGTTAGAATATATATTAATAACAGCGGCTCCTCCGGCAAAATCTCGAAAGACATTGGTCATTTTAAAAATTTTATTTTATCCTGATGATCCTGGTGATGACATTAGGACAAAGTTGTCAAATTATTGTATTGTCATCGGGCCTTGATAAGTGTGCAAAGTTTCAGTTTAATCTGACGTTCTGAAATGGGTGAGAATCACGTTCAAAGATTCAGTGGCGTAACCAGGGAGGGGTCGAGGAGGCCTTGCCCCCCCCCTCATCAAAAACGGGAAGAAATTTTTGGGTAAGATTTAACCGCGCATTATTTTAAATATCTTAAATATCTTGAGCATTAGATCCAATTAACTTGCACATTGAAATTTTGCATATTGTGCAATAAATAAATATTTAAGTCTTCAATACAAAATATAAAACTGAGCAATATTTTAAATCTCGTTTTAAATACTATAAGAAAGTTTTAAGTACCTACGTTGGGCCTTAGACCTAGCTTCTTTAACTTACATGCTAAAATTGTAACACATTATGTCAACTCTGCTTTTATTTAATATTTATTACCTTTTAAAAGATCATCATCTGGGGTTTGATTTCAATAGACCGTAGACCTAATAGGCGTGCTTAAACAGTGACAATCTGAAGTGAAAGCTATGACAGATAATATACAAACACATACATATACAGATGGTTCGGTAAACATATATAAAACACTTGGGCAGGTCAACAAATGCTTTTAAAATCGTCCAAAAGGATGACATTTTTATTGTACACTACTTAAACGTTTTGTGAAATATTGAGTAGTGGCTTTAAATATAATTATTAATTGTAGCCATTATTTACCAGCATCACAGTCGCATTTTTATGTTGTCAAACAGCTGGTCGTGACAGCCATATTACTCAAAATCTCAAACTGCGCATGATTAAATTTTCAGATTGAAGTTTAAACTATACCCTATCTACCGATTGATGGTTAAACCTGATTTGGCGATCAACGAGACGTATAAAACGCTCATTTATGATAAACTCCAGTTTAACCAACACCCGAAGTTTAAACAAAACGTATAAAACCGCCCGTTAGCCTGCTCAAATTTGTTTTACTTGTAAGTTTTATATTTTATTTATTGTTGTAGAATTTTTATTTTGTTATTTCGTTTATACGAACGTTATGTTTTGATAAATAACAGTTTTCATTTTATTTCTAATTCTTACTTTTATTAACATTGAATTGGTTTCCACGTATACCAAAACAAAACAGTGAACACTATACTTTACTTTAGGTGATTAAAATCTATCACCAGAAGCTTAAATCATCTTTCAGTTAGTTTTATCACTTGGCTTTGGCCCCCCCTTAATTCAGTTCTGGTTACGCCACTGCAAAGATTCCATCACAAACTAACATACAAGTGAAGCTAATAAAAGCGTGTTAAAAATATACATATTTTCCGTCCAATCTCATTTTACTTTCTCTTTTGAACACTGCAGTCTTAATTTTTAGTCTGGATATAGAGGGTCCAAAATATTTAAGACGGTCCTGTACATATCCACAGGTAGGTACAATTAGGCAAGTTCGCAAGTACTTCATAAATAATTTAAATCATGAACGTTTATTTAATATAACAGTGCGTAATACGTAACAGGTATAAAATTGTACCCAGATACAGGCATATCAAATATAATTTGACGCATAAGTAGGTACCTATACTTACCTAAGTCCTAACAATTATTAAGAAACTGTCTGTGATAGATCAAATTAACATTACAATTTAACATGCTTAAATATCTATATTTTGTCATTTTAGTTTATTTTGTCACGCATCCCAAATAATCTTTGGGAACAACCCGTTCACTTTTTTATTTTACATAACGCTAGGCTAGGTAGTAATTAAACAAAAGACATACGTTTCCAGTTCACTACGTTCATGTTGCACTATCGGGAGTGAGACAGATAGGTCTGTACGGTTTTATTTTATATGATTGGCTCGGAAGTATAATGCAAACAACTTTGTGTAGCATAACTTGTGGTGTTAAAGATACACTTTTAAACTTGTTAGAGCGAAATAGATAATGGGATAGATGCGGGAATTGTATCGTACGCCGTATGAATAAAGTCTACTTGCTGTCAGCTCCGACAGACGTAATTGAAAAATTCCTGAACAAGAAGGAGTAAAAGTATTGCAGAAATGTCTGTGCTAGGTACATGGAAGTGTAGACACAACACAAGGCCACGCCATATTGAATTGAATCAGTCGTCTGTTAATTTTGGCCCGGAGAGAAGTGGTGGCTCCCGGTTTATTTTTCCGTGTTTTGTGTAGAAAAACAATTAACATCAAATAAATTGCTAATACACAAATAAAGCAATAAACAATGTAAATTAGAACAGTGATATACTTGTGTGTGGTTTGATAGGACATGAGTTTTTATTCAGAAAAGTGTGTATACAGGAAGATAATCGATTTGTCAACGCGAGTTTAGATTACAATTTCGGTGCACTAATTGACCTAAGGTGCGTTCAACCATTACCACATAACCGTATCATGTTTGGTGTCGTTTAACTCGGCTTCTCATGCAGATTCTTGCAGCCGTAATAGTTTTGTATAATTTCGCGGTTTACGCGAATTATTAAAATTAAAACAAATCAGAGCATCCCGCGGCCGTTCACTTTGCTCTCGGTCGCGAGTTGGTCAAGAGAAGACTCACGTTCCCAGTAGCTACATGGGGTTATCGACGAGACGTGTGCTCTAGCTTGATTAACAACTTTTGATAATTATTACCGGTGGTAAAGCTGAAGATCGGAGTGCGGGAGAGACAACGCTGTATTTACATAATTATTTATATTGTTCGCGCACCACTTTCTCGCATCTCTATCGTTTTATATCAATTCAATATTCTGCTATCGCGTCGAAAATAATGCAGCTTATGATGTGTACATGAGTGAAGTGTTCTTCGTTGCCAGAAATAGGTTTAACGAATTATTTTATACGCAGGTGATTGATACTGTGGGGTCTCATGGAAAAAATGGAAGTCGATGAGGCTGTTGTGGATTTAAGTATTAGGTATGTTATTTTACATTTCAATTATCATAACTATCTTAATTGCCTACCGAATTAAACTTATTTATTGAAACGATACGAAACATACCTACGGTTCAGTAGGTATGTATATTATACATTGTATTGTATTAGCTTAAAAATCGTTAAAAAAATGATATGCACGAAAGTGTCATGTTATTGTCAAACTACGTTCATCAAAAATATTTATATGGTATCAAAGGAATTACATAATATTGCACTAATCGTTTACTATTTGGACTATCGTCGCATTTAGATGTTAAATTTTATATTTAAATTTACTATTGTTTTATCTATTGAACTGTCAAACATAACCTAAATTTCTCTCGTTTTGTTGTCATAATAACTAACCTAATATCCACCACCATTAGAAATTATTATACTATTTATGAATGTCAATCTTGAAGTATTGTATATAACTGCATACACTTACCTTCTAGTACCAGGTAGTTTTAACTCCTAATGAGAAAGACAGATACATAAATTAGGTACCTAGATAGTTATTTTCATATAATCCTAATTTCGATTTGTATGTTATGTTGGTTGTAATATAGATATTCTACTTCGAACATACCTTCCGATATAAACTGAATTACCTATCAGTAAGTAAAATGAGCTGTTTTATGAACCCTTTGTAATGTTTGCAGTGTGGAGTTCTAAAAGAGATCCCAAAATTAAGTAGGTAAAATATAAAAAGTAATACGTAATGTAAATAGTGATGTAATGAATAAGTCTGAACAAGTCATTGGTCTGAACTCTTTACCGTAATACCCTCTGATGATCGCGAAGGGATGGGGCAGATGCCTTGTTGTCTATATCACAGAACTATTTCGTCCAGAGAGAAATATTATTTTTATAATTTTTGCTTAGGGAAGGTTGGGGGGGCATTATCGTACGTGCAATGTGGGCGGAAAATTATCCTCCCCGATTTTTGATATCCCTTTGACGCGTAAAGAAAAATCATTTATAACTTTCAGGCACATACTTAATTCAACGTGTCTGTCAAGTTAGCATTACCATATCGAAATTTTGCAATTTCAATGTATGGATTAATTGCTGTTTTTTTTGTCGTAAATTTTTCGCGCCTTATTTAAAATAAGACCTATGGAATGCCAACTAATAGTCAATCTATAGCATTACCACATTCCGAAATGGGCTAAAATGGTGGAAAACAGCTCTAAGTTCAATATAATTTGTCGTGAAAAATAATATGCGAAAAACCACCCCCTGATGATTTACGGGGGTGGTAATGCTCAGTACAGAGAAAGATGTATTCATTCTCCTATTTCTGCGTAATGGAAATTCGCGACAAACTTTTTGTGACACGACAAATTCCTACGTCCCTTACGGCAAATTCCTGAAACAGAATCAGTTCGGAGAAACCGCGGGGAAAACCATCCCTTGATGATTTACGAGGGTGGTAGTGCAGAGTTTACAAAAATAGTAAAATTAATACATTTTCCTCGATACCCGACACTACCACCCTCGTAAATCATCAAGCGGGGTCGGACTGGCCCGGTCGGCAGGTCGGCCCGACGGGGCCAAACACTTTTGGGGGCCAAATCACTTTCGGGGGCCAAACCGCAAACGAAAACAATGTAAATGATGCTTATTTACATTTTTTTTTATAGAATACTGGAATTAACCTTCTAGAAGTAAAAAATGAATTATTGTTAGATTGTGCATATAATTATTTCTTCCATAACCATGTATACGTATATCTGAAAATGCATATTTGGGCTCATAAATATATATCTTTAGGGTATCAAGGGGCATATATCAGGCGACACAGGAGCATATAACAGGTCTAGTAACTTTTTTATTCTTCAAAATATAATTTTTAGAATTGGATGTTTATAAAGAAATAAATCCGCTACTTTTGTCATACTAAACGGTTTTTTTTCTACTTCTGGTCAATCTATTGCAAGCAACTTTATTTTAATTTTTTAAATTATTTTAACGCCTTATTTAGATAACGTCCTGGCGGTGTTTAGCATTAGCTATCCCATCACTCAACGAGGACATATACACATAGACAATTATACAACGACCATTCCCTACGACGTTACCATTTACCGCAGCTGAGACTCGAACTCAGGACTGGTACAGCAACTAGCCGTGTTGTCTCTCACACAACTTCGTCTAGTCCACTGCTACCAACTCGGCAATACATAAAAAACACCACTAAACATCTGTACTCTAGCCAGGATTCGAACTCAAGACTCCTTGGTTGCAGCCTAACACGTAAGATTTGAGTCATTGAGTCGGTATTTTTTGAGTGTAACTTATTTCATGACTCCAATATGAAATTATTTTTTTACAGTCCTTTTTCGGCCTTTAGATTCATTAAGAAAAATCCGAATTACAGTCAATTTTCTATTAACATAAGTAAAGGGGAAGAATGTTTGTAGAACAATGCATAAGAAATTTTTGACAATAATACCCCATTCTATAACTTAATATTCATCAATTTTTAAAAACTTTTATTAAACTTGCAAATGTTTGTTTGTTAGATAGTTTGTTTAAGTCAAATCTTGCAATCAAAATTTCGATTAGTTCTAATTAAGCTTTAGCTTTGAAATTTTGCGCCTGTGTATAAGTCCGGTGACAATACACTTTAACATTTTCATATAACAAAAAAACAAGATGGCGGCTTCAAGATGGCGGACGACTTTACCGTTTATGATCCGATTCGACTCAAAATCGATGTCTAGGGGTTTTGTAGGTCGCGGATTATGAATTTTTGGTCAAAATTCAGAAATTCAAAATGGTGGCGCCAATATGGCTGACGAATTTTGCCATTTAGATCCAAATCGATCAAAATAGATATCTGGGGGTTTTCGGGGTCGCGGATTACGAATTTCTAGTAAAAAATTTAGATCAAGATTGCGGACAACTTTACCGTTTATGATGCGATTCGTCTCAAAATCGATATCTGAGGATTACAGCATACCAAAAGACTAAAAAGTAAAAATAAAATCATATGAAAAAATATTTTTAACAAAAGCTTTTATCTAAATCCTCTAAAAAGTAGAAAATATACTTTGAAGTAAATCAAACCAATCATTTTGTTACGTTACATAATTTTTTTACGATATAAAAGCTTGTCGCGAGCAATCTCCTTTACACAGGAAAATCTATACTTTTTAAAGCATTTAAATAAAAGCTTTTTTTAAAAATATTTTTTTAGCTTAATGAAAAAGTTAGTTTTATAAAATTATTGAAAAAATGCCTTTAAAATGAAAGCCTCTCTTATTCGCTTGTTTGAATTGTTGAAAAGCACTTTTTTAAAATTAGGTTCATATTATGCAAAATGCAATTAACTTCATTAATATTAAATTTAAAATGAAATGATGTATTCTTTATATATATGGAGACAACAAAAAAAAATAGGGTGTATTTATGTTTGAATTTATATTTAAGTAATAAATATAAATAAAAGTAAGACTGTCTAGGAGGGTTTTTTTAATACTTATTTAACATCGGCCTCTTTCAGCGACTAAGGCTTATGACCGACGCCTCTTGATAGGCTAGTGTAGAAACTGGGGATTGATTCCCGTATATCTTAAACAGCTGACTGCTAAGCTACCATATCCGCAGATAAACAATATGGGAACAAAAATATTGATTTTTATTTTTTGTTTATTTAAATCTATGTTTTTTTATCTTGAAAATTATTGATGTGTTTTGGGAGAGTGGTTAAGGCATAGGGGCCAAATTACATTTGACGCCGACGGGGTCAAATGAAGCCAGTCCGACACTGTCATCAAGGGATGGTTTTCCGCATATTATTTGCTCACGACAAATTATTTTGATACTCAAAGCCCTTTTATTATTTTTAAAAGCTTCTATTAAATTTGCAATGTTTGTTAGTTAGTTAGATTAGGTCAAATCTTGCAATCAAAATTTCGATTAGTTCCAATTAAGCTAAAGCTCTGAAATTTTGCACATGTGTATATAAGTCTGATGACAAAACACTTTAACATTTTCATATAAAAAAAAAATATGATGGCGGCTCTCGTGGCGGCTTCAAGATTACGGACGACTTTACCGTTTATGATCCGATTCGTCTCAATATCGATATCTGGGGATTACAGCATATCAAAAGACTAAAAAGTAAAAAATAAAATTATAAAAAAAAATTTAAAAAAGCTCTAAAAAGTAGAAAATAAACTTTGAAGTAAATCAAACCCATCATTTTGTTACATTATATAATTTTTGTCATGATATAAAGGCTTGTCGCGAGCAATCTCCTTTACACAGAAAAATCTCAAAGCTAGACGCGCTAACCTCTGTGCTACTGCCCCTTTTAAATTAATTATCGAGTATTAATTTAAATATTTTTCATTAACTACAAAAATCTTCAATTTTTAGTTATTTTTTGGGAATGGTGGCGAAGCTCACAGCGGATTCTTGAGGCTCGATGGATTCTCATTGCTGGGTTCATTAAGAACATCAATACCGAAAATCAGCCTTATACCACCACTTCTATCAGTCATTTTATTTTACAATCCTATTTACTTACTACATGCTAAGCCGTAACGTCGAAATATATAGAAATTGCCTGGGAAATTACCACGAAATTCGGTTTTTGTAGGCAGCAAAAGATATAAATCCGCCTCTGTGCATCCGAAATTCCCGCCAGACTGTTTAGAAACTGACTCGGAAAACTGATTCTACCAGGGTTTCATTCATTTGAATTTTTGTATTTCAGCTGTAAAAATTATTAAAAAATATAACCTTAAGTAAAGAAAAAAATTGGTGAAAGTATAAAAACTAAGTACTTTTTACTGTTGTGTTCTTTCGGCTGTTTGTTTATTATTCGATATTTAATTTCAAGATTTTGATCCAAACAAACGTACTAACTATCGACGCGACATGATAAGTGAAGCTTAGCAAAAAAATGATAATAAGGTAACGATACGATTAAGAAATGTTTTAAGAATTAGAGAAACTCGACCTACAATTATTATTATTATTACAAAAATAATAAATGTGTAGTAAAGTAAAAATACCTACTACCAAAGTCCAGTATTCCACTGTTTTCTATGAAAAGAAATCGATTCATTGCCAGCAATCAAGGTGCACAATGTGCGTTTCCAAATCAATTGAAAATAAAGTCCTATAACTTCCGACATACTGTCTTCAATCGGAAATCGCAAAATAAAATCTGTTTGCAATAAGTCCCCAGCAGGCAGATTAATCCTACAGAAAAGATCTGCAGTGCAGGATTGTTGTGCATCGCCAGCCGTAGACTAGTTTCGAGCTTGTTAGCTCTCATCAGTAGACATGGCGAATGCACAACAACACTTTACTGTTCCTCTAGTCATCAAATTACAGAAAAGAGGTGTTTGCAACTTGTCGAATAGCTTTTGTAATAATTAATAGGCGAGGGTTGTATAGGAGATATACTATCCTTCGGAGGGGATGTAAAGCCGTCGGTCCCTTGTCTATTAAATGTTAGGCAAGTAAAAGATCCCTACTCTTCTTAAGGGAAGAGGTTCGGCAAAAATTCCTGGTTGGGGGTAGCTCGTCTACAGGCGTCGGTGTTAGGCCTCAGTAGCGGAAATAGGCCGACGTTAAATAAATGTAAAACAAAAAAAATTCTCGTTACAATTATTATGTTGCATAAGATAAAAAAAAATTGTTTGATTGGCATAACAACAAAATGACCGTTGACTGGCGTTGACCATTTCGGCTTTTATAGCTGTGAACAAGTCATACATTTTAGTCTAAAAGTGCTCACTGTATTAAAAATTAAACGATTTTTCTTATCGCAACAGAATCCTAATAACTAATTTTTTAAGAGAACATCGAAAATTTTCAAAAAACTTATGTCAAAGAAAATGCTTGACAAAATATTTGGAAGAAATTGTTTTTCGAGTTGTTTTTAAAATTGAAGGCACTTATGAATTGGCGAATTGTACAGACTTCTTGTTCATCGTGTATATTCTAGCTGGGGAATGATTCGAAAAATTCACACAAACAGTCTCATGAACGCTCATGAAACAAGGTTTTTTCTTTTATTTCAAAATAGGCAATTTTTTAATGATAATAAATGTAGCATTGACAACTTCAATAGTGCGTGCGGTGTTGGCGTTGAGCAGCATATGTATCCTAGGTTAGTTTTTCGATTTGTTGAAATACTGCTCTCCATCGCGGGTTCAACTGCAGTAGGTATAGTAGGTAGGTAGGTATGTACGATTAGCTGCTGAACGAACTTGTCATGCTGTGCAGTGCACGCTACACGCCCAAATACTAGTACGAAGCGCGAGGCGGTTTATTTTGTTCAAAAGAAAGTTTTATCGCCATCCAAGCCCGATCCGATAGTTAAGCGGAGTGGACCCTCTGTTAGCGGTACAAAAGATTTTGGTGTTTTTTTTGTTTATTAAAATCCCTACATCCAATAATAATACGTTTCGGTGAGCCTCGCTTTCAACACGTTGATGTAAAGACTGTAAGAACGCCAAGAAAGAAACGGATATTGGTATAGGTCCGTAAAACTAAATAGTGGGGATGAATAATTCCGGAAAATTTATAGTTTCGGTAAAATACCGAACGTTTCTGAAGTTTTAATAATTATCAAGCTCTGTGAAGTTAGCACTACCACTTTAAAATTTTGAAATCGTTTTGGCCTCATCAATTGTAGCTTTTTTGTTGCGAATTTGTTGCGGTGAGAAAAAATTTGTAGCTCTTTATTTTAAAAAAATAACCCATAGTAATGCTAACTTCACAGTGAAGATAGCATTACCACTCACAGTGCTTTAAAATTTTGAAATTGTTTTGGCCTCATCAATTGTAGCTTTTTTGTTGCGAATTTGTTGCGGTGAGAAAAAATTTGTAGCTCTTTATTTTTAAAAAATAACCCATGGTAATGCTAACTTCACAGTGAAGATAGCATTACTACTCACCAGTGCTTTACAATTTTGAAATCATTTTGGCACCATTAATTGTAGCTTTTTTGTTGCGAATTTGTTGCGGTGAGAAAAAATTTGTAGTCCTTTATTTTCTAAAAATAACCCATGGTAATGCTAACTTCACAGTGAAGATAGCATTACCACTCAACAGTGCGTTAAAATTTTGAATTCGTTTTGGCCTCATCAATTGTAGCTTTTTTGTTGCGAATTTGTTGCGGTGAGAAAAAATTTGTAGCTCTTTATTTTTTAGAAATAACCCATAGTAATGCTAACTTCACAGTGAAGATAGCATTACTACTCGCCAGTGCTTTTAAATTTTGAAATCGTTTTGGCCCCATTAATTGTAACTTTTTTGTTGCGAATTTGTTGCAGTGAGAAAAAATTTGTAGCTCTTTATTTAAAAAAAATAACCCATGGTAAAGCTAACTTCACAGTGAAAATAGCATTACGGCTCACAGAAATCGCTTTAAAAAGTGCACAAATGTTTTCTTATCATAAAAAGAATTAGTTGCGAATTTTTTGCTGTGTGAAAACATTTGTAACACTTAATTTTAATAAAAATAACATATGGTGATGTTAACTTCACAGTGAAGATAGCATTACCACTCACAGAAATAGCTTTAAAAAGTGCACAAACATTTTCTTATCATAAGAATAATTTGTTGCGAATTTGTTGCACACGATTAATAGCAAAAAATTAATGAGAAAATGTTTTTTCTGGTAATACGAACTTGATAATCAAAATCGCTTTTAATAATTACCCCAATAAAACGGGAGGTTTGTCGATTTGGATGAAATAATTCAGAGCGGGCTGAAATTATGGGAACAGGCATATTTTGTGATAATTTTTAATATATCAAAAGGCCCCACCCGTAGGCGCCTGCGGAGGCGAGGGGAGAGAGAAAATAGGTAAAAAAAAATTGGTTTTTCGTAAAAAACTACAAACAAGCAATTTTCGTCACCTTTGAAGTACAAAAAGGTACATTTAATAATATTTTTTCACTTTTTGAAGTATCAGAAATTCTCACAGAATAACTTCAGCCCGCTCTGAATTATTTCATCCAAATTTTCCCATTTCATTGGGCTAAATAATTTATAAATAAGAACGACAATTTTTTAAAAAGGGCCGGAACAAACAGATAGCTTTAAAAAGTGAGCAATCGCGACTGAACGATTCCGGGTGCATCGTATAGAAAATGAAACACAAAATGTGCAAGGCAAGTAAGGAAGGAAATTTGCAGATAACAGGTTTCAAAAGATTTTGAGAACAAAACGTGGACTACTGTAATTTATATTGAAAAACAGTAGCAGTTTACTCATAAAAACAGGTATCCCATTTTATTTCGTAAATAGTTTACTCAAAAATGTTTTCTAAGGAACGAAAAAGCATAAATCGCTAGAATTCTAAGGTTATCATAAAAAGAGAACATAGTTTACTATGTTGAAACTATATTAGAGAAAACTTTATTTGCAACGAATTGTTTCTCGATGCAACAAATTCGTACGCGACACGTAACAAAGTCTCGAAATGAAAAACACATCAAAAAATGCATTTGCAACGGTTTTTGCAGGCGGTAGTGTCAGGTTGCGCTGGAAATGCAGCGCATTATCAATTTTTGCGAAAACCTGTTTCGTAACAAATTATTACTCGGCACAACAAATTCGTGCATCACACGCTACAACTCATACAAGTGAAAAACACATGAAATAATGCATTTACAGCCATTTTTGTAGGTGGCAATGCCAAGTTGTGCAGAGGATTCAACGTTTTTTCGGTTTTTACTGAAAATTTGTTTCGCAACAAATTATGACTCGGCGCAACAAATTTGAACACCACACGATACAAATCGTCGAAGTGAAAAACACATGAACAAATGCATTTGCAACGGTTTTTGGCAGTGGTAATGCCAGGTTGTACTGAAAATTCAACGTTTTATCGTTTTTGCTGAAAATTTGTTTCGCAACAAATTATGACTCGGCGCAACAAATTTGTACACCACAAGCTACAAATCGTCGAAGTGAAAAACACATGAACAAATGCATTTGCAACGGTTTTTGGCAGTGGTAATGCCAGGTTGTACTGAGAATTCAACGTTTTATCGTTTTTGCTGAAAATTTGTTTCGCAACAAATTATGACTCGGCGCAACAAATTTGTACACCACACGCTACAAATCGTCTAAGTGAAAAACACATGAACAAATGCAGTTGCAACGGTTTTTGGCAGTGGCAATGGCAGGTTGTACTGAAAATTCAACGTTTTATCGGTGTTTGTTGAAAATTTGTTTCGCAACAAATTATGACTCGGCGCAACAAATTTGTACACCACACGCTACAAATCGTCTAAGTGAAAAACACATGAACAAATGCAGTTGCAACGGTTTTTGGCAGTGGCAATGGCAGGTTGTACTGAAAATTCAACGTTTTATCGGTGTTTGTTGAAAATTTGTTTCGCAACAAATTATGACTCGGCGCAACAAATTTGTACACCACACGCTACAAATCGTCTAAGTGAAAAACACATGAACAAATGCAGTTGCAACGGTTTTTGACAGTGGCAGCAGGTTGTACTGAAAATTCAACGTTTTATCGGTGTTTGTTGAAAATTTGTTTCGCAACAAATTATTACTCTGTACAACAAATTGTTACATTACACGCTACAAATCCTTGAAGTTCAAAACACATCAAAAAATTAATTTGCAACGGTTTTTGGCAGTGGTAATGCCAGGTCGTACTGAAAACTCAACGTTTTATCGTTTTTTGCGAAAACTTGTTTCGCAACAAATTGTTGCTGGGCACAACAAATTCGTAGACCACACGCTACAAATCGTCGAAGTGAAAAACACATGAAAAAATGTATTTACAGCAATTTTTGTAGGTGGTAATGCCAGGTTGTGCTGGAAATTCAACGTTTTTTCGGTTTATACTGAAAAGTTGTTTCGCAACAAATCATTACTCGTCACAACAAATTCGTACACCACACGCTACAAATTGTCGAAGTGAAAAACACACGAAATAATGCATTCGCAACGGTTTTGGGCAGTGGTAATGCCAGCTTGTACTGAAAATTCAACGTTTTATCGGTTTTTGCTGAAAATTTATTTCGCAACAAATTATTACTCGGCACAACAAATTCGTACACCACACGCTACAAATCGCCGAAGTGAAAAACACGAAATAATGCATTTGCAACGGTTTTTGGCAGTGGTAATACAAATCGTCGAAGTGAAAAACACATGAAAAAATGTATTTAAAACAATTTTTGTAGGTGGTAATGCCAAGTTGTGCAGAAAGTTCGACGTTTTTTCGGTTTTTTCTGAAAATTTGTTACGCAACAAATTATTACTTGGCACAACAAATTCGTACACCACATGCTACAAATTGTCGAAGTGAAAAACACATGAAAAAATGTATTTACAACAATTTTTATAGGTGGTAATGCCAAGTTGTGCAGAAAATTCAACATTTTTTCGGTTTTTTCTGAAAATTTGTTTCGCAACAAATTATTACTCGGCACAACAAATTCGTACACCACACGATACAAATCGTCGAAGTGAAAAACACACGAAAAAATTAATTTGCAACGGTTTTTGGGAGTGGTAATGCCAGGTCGTACTGAAAATTCAAGTTTATACTGAAAAGTTTTTAGGGGCGAGCGTAGGTGCGTCTTTACTATGTACATACTTCGGTATGCGATGTAAAGCAACGACAGGCGCAGTTAGTGCTTGGATGGGTGACCATTCCAACGGAAACCGCGTTCTTGTCTCACACATCTTCCAGCGGCTTGTATATCAGTGTATGCGCGGAAGCTATACAACCTTAGGCGAGAGTTGTATAGGAGATATACCATCCTTCGGAGGGGATGTAAAGCCGTCGGTCCCTTGTCTATTAAATGTCAGGCAAGTAAAAGATCCCTACTCTTCTTAAGGGAAGAGGTTCGGCAAAATTCCTGGTTGGGGGTAGCTCGTCTACAGGCGTCGGTGTTAGGCCTCAGTAGCGGAAATAGGCCGACGTTAAATAAATGTATAAAAAAAAATACTGAAAAGTTGTTTCGCAACAAATTATTGGTTTTTGTGGTTTTGAAAAATGTCTGTATGTGTGTGCGCGTATGTATGTATGTGTGTTACCACGATAGCGTCGAAAATACTGAACGGATTTGGATGAAACTTTGCATGACAGTTTCTTCGGTGCTCCAGAAGATTTGAAAAAATTTTGTTTGTGATCGGATTACGTTTAGTGCCGTTTTGGCACAACAAGTTGTTTACTTTATAATTACCTACAACTTGTAATCAAATCATTGAAAAGCAGTTAAAATTCCGATTTCACCGATATATCATACTTGGACCCTTTCGATTTCGTTTCCGTAGGAAAAAAAGGAAAAAGAAACAAATGTGAAGCATAGGATCGTTTTTCGCGTGGCACGGTCGATGCGCGGAGCCGTTGCGCCGTGATGAAACTTACCACGTCACGTGCATTCCTCGGCTTCAAAGATCCACCGGGTGGGGAGGTTCCAGCCGCTTCCAGTAGCTGCCGATTTTTTTCATTTAAAATTTCTCTTCATAAAATTATCGTACATGATGTATTATCAACATTATAATCAATGAAAAACGTTTCTGTGGAAAGAAGGTAAAGAAAATAGAGTGATTCTGTATTGAGCAAAAAAAAAGATGTTAAAAAAACAATTGGTTGAAGAAAAATTTACCCATGTTTTTTTCTGTGTAAGGGTTTCTTCAAGGCGGCCCTTGAGGAAGCCATGAATGGTTCCGGGAATGTACCAAGTTAGTTTACTAAAGTACGGGTTTCCTTAGGATGAGAATGTTGCTATTGGTGTACTTCTTAAAAATATGCAAAGTGAACAAGAAATATAAATTCATTTGTAAAAATTCAGGTGATTTCTTTTCACGTTAAATGGCACCTTTAATTTCACAAGGATAATACGTTTCGAATTTCATTACTTCGTGAACAAATTTAGTCTCAATTTACATATGCATATTTAGAACTAGAAATTTCAGGATAATGATTACGGGCCCAAAAGAGGTTACAATGTCTCTCCCCTCCTTTACACTGAATGAGGGCTTTGTTTAATGGAACAATGAGAAGCCTTACCAGGATACCAAGCTACTTGCAGATAATCTGGAAAACACCCGAATTCAATCAAATCATATTTCATTTAATAAAATATGGCTATTGTTTAATGCTGTTTTTCTCAGCAATTATTGATACTTACTTATGCAACATTTAGTGAACAATTTTTGTTTCTACTAGATACCCGCAGAGAACCAGGACCCCGCCTTTCGAGGCAAGTCTTTAAAGATCCCCTACTAGAGGCATTGAACTTACTATGGCTGCCCCGAAGACACTATTCATAAGGATCATAAGACTAGTGTCAGTAAAATGGAGAGATTAAATCGGCTACGCTGGCAAATAATGTCTGGAGCAAGGATAACAAAGTGCACTTTACTGTACTAGTACAATAAAGTTGCAGACGATGTTACGATCATTTGAGAATGATACAAATAATGGCTGACTTAGTCCCCACTCCATAGGCCTATAAAAGCGTGTTTATATACTTGCTTTGCATAAATGGATAAAACTAAGGAATTTTCAACGCAACCCGGCACTACCACTGCCAAAAAACAGCTGTAAATACATTTTTTCGAGTGCATTTCACATGGAGAATTTGCTGCGCGTCGTATACAAATTTGTTGCACCGAGTCATAACTTGTTGCGAAACAAATTTCAACAAAAACCAAATAAACGTTGAATATTCAGTAAAACCTGGCATTGCCACTGCCAAAAACCGTTGCAAATGCATTATTTCGTGTGTTTTTCACTTCAAGGATTTGTAACGTGTGATGTAAGTATTTGTTGTGCCGAGTAATAACTGTTGCGAAACAAATATTCAGCAAAAACCGAAAAAACGTTAAATTTTCTGCACAACTTGGCATTACCACCTACAAAAATTGTTGTAAATACATTTTTTCATGTGTTTTTCACTTCGACGATTTGTAGCGTGTGGTCTACGAATTTGTTGTGTCGAGTAACAATTTGTTGGAAACAAGTTTTCGCAAAAAACGATAAAACGTTGAATTTTCAGTACGACCTGGCATTACCACTGCCAAATACCGTTGCAAACTCATTTTTTCACGTGTTTTTAACTTCAAGGATTTGTAGCGTGTGATGTAATAATTTGTTGTGCTGAGTAATAATTTGTTGCGAAACAAGTTTTCAGCAAAAACCGAAAAAAACGTTGAATTTTCTGCACAACTTAGCATTACCACCTACAAAAATTGTTGTAAATACATTTTTTCATGTGTTTTTGACTTCGACGATTTATAGCGTGCGGTGTACGAATTTGCTGTGCCGAGTAATAATTTGTTGCGAAACAACTTTTCAGTATAAACCGATAAAACGTTGAATTTTCAGTACGACCTGGCATTACCACTGCCAAAAACCGTTGCAAATGCATTATTTCGTGTGTTTTTCATTTCGACGATTTGTAACGTGTGGTCTACAAATTTGTTGTGCCGAGTAACAATTTGTTGCGAAACAAGTTTTCGCAAAAAAACGATAAAACGTTGAATTTTCAGTACGACCTGGCATTACCACTGCCAAAAACCGTTGCAAATGCATTTGTTCATGTGTTTTTCACTTCGACGATTTGTAGCGTGTGGTGTTCAAATTTGTTGCGCCGAGTCATAATTTGTTGCGAAACAAATTTTCAGTAAAAACCTAAAAAACCTTGAATCTTCTGCACAACTTGGCATTACCACCTACAAAAATGACTGTAAATGCATTATTTCATGTGTTTTTCACTTCTATGAGTTGTAGCGTGTGATGCACGAATTTGTTGTGCCTAGTAATAATTTGTTACGAAACAGGTTTTCGCAAAAACTGATAATGCGCTGCATTTCCAGCGCAACCTGACACTTCCACCACCAAAAATTGTTGCAAATGCATTTTTCCGTCTGTTTCTCACTTCGAGTATTTGTACCGTGTGGTGTACGAATTTGTTGCACCGAGACCTAATTTGTTGCGAAAAAAGTTTTGGCAAAATTTAATGAAATCTTGAATTTCCAGCGCAGCCTAAGGCTACCACCTGCAAAAAGCGTTGCAAATGCATTTTTTCATGTGTTTTTCATTTCGGGACTTTGTTACGTGTCGCGTACGAATTTGTTGCATCGAGAAACAATTCGTTGCAAATAAAGTTTTCTCTAATATAGTTTCAACATAAAAAACTATGTTCTCTTTTATGACAACCTTAGAATTCTAGCGATTTATGCTTTTTCGTTCCTTAGAAAACATTTTTGAGTAAAATGTTTACGAAATAAAATGGAATACCTGTTTTTATGAGTAAACCCGGAATCGTTCAGTCGCGATTGCTCACTTTTTTAAAGCTATCTGTTCGTTCCGGCCCTTTTTAAAAAAATTATCGTTCTTATTTATAAATTATTTAGCCCAATGGAATGGGAAAATTTGGATGAAATAATTCAGAGCGGGCTGAAGTTATTCTGTGAGAATTTCTGATACTTCAAAAAGTGAAAAAATATTATTAAATGTACCTTTTTGTACTTCAAAGGTGACGAAAATTGCTTGTTTGTAGTTTTTTACGAAAAACCGATTTTTTTTTTACCTATTTTCTCCCTCCCCTCGCCTCCGCAGGCGCCTACGGGTGGGGCCTTTTGATATATTAAAAATTATCACAAAATACGCCTGTTCCCATAATTTCAGCCCGCTCTGAATTATTTCATCCTAATCGACAAACCTCCCGTTTTATTGGGCTAATTATTAAAAGCGATTTTGATTATCAAGTTCGCATTACCAGAAAAAAACATTTTTTCATTAATTTTTTGCTATTAATCGTGTGCAACAAATTCGCAACAAATTATTCTTTTGATAAGAAAATGTTTGTGCACTTTTTAAAGTTATTTCTGTGAGTGGTAATGCTATTTTCAGTGTGAAGTTAGCATTACCATGGGTTATTTTAAAAAAATAAAGGGCTACAAATTTTTTCTCACCGCAACAAATTCGCAATAAAAAAGCTACAATTGATGAGGCCAAAACAATTTCAAAATTTTAAAGCACTGTGAGTGGTAATGATATCTTCACTGTGAAGTTAGCATTACTATGGGTTATTTTTTTTAAATAAAGAGCTACAAATTTTTTCTCACCGCAACAAATTCGCAACAAAAAAGCTACAATTGATGAGGCCAAAACGATTTCAAAATTTTAAAGCACTGGTGAGTAGTAATATTATCTTCACTGTGAAGTTAGCATTACCATGGGTTATTTTTTAAAAATAAAGAGCTACAAATTTTTTTTCACCGCAACAAATTCGCAACAAAAAAGCTACAATTGATGAGGCCAAAACAATTTCAAAATTTTAAAGCACTGTGAGTGGTAATGCTATCTTCACTGTGAAGTTAGCATTACTATGGGTTATTTTTTTTAAATAAAGAGCTACAAATTTTTTCTCACCGCAACAAATTCGCAACAAAAAAGCTACAATTGATGAGGCCAAAACGATTTCAAAATTTTAAAGTGGTAGTGCTAACTTCACAGAGCTTAATTATCACTATGTTTATAGGGTGTCCGGGCGGGAATACCGGATACACACTTCTGCTATGCAAAGATATGAAAAAAGTTCATATAAGTATTTGCACTCAAATTCTTTCTAATAGTAGAGTCGGCCAACAAAACATAAGGAACTGTTTCCAGTCATTTTCAGTCAGTTCTCTCTAAATATAGATGAGTAAGTATATCTCGGCATGTGTAGGTTCAAGAAAATCGAAAAAAATTGAGGCTGTTCGTTATGATACTGGCTGTCAGCGGTTACAATATGAAATTTTTATCTGTACACATTACCTTAAAAAAAACTGACAAAACTGCAAAATTTTGGTTTTTTTGGATGTTTCAAGTGA
Organism: Leptura quadrifasciata; assembly: GCA_963675555.1. Classification (NCBI taxonomy): domain Eukaryota; kingdom Metazoa; phylum Arthropoda; class Insecta; order Coleoptera; family Cerambycidae; genus Leptura; species Leptura quadrifasciata. The sequence goes on from OY776674.1 coordinate 129,038,635, forward strand.
AATTTGATCAAATTTTCAGAAATTGTAATTTATAATGTGAACAATAACTGCTTATAATTTCAAGTCAAAATATCTAATACAAGTCTCAAAAATTAACTTCAAATTTTAAAATTGATTGGCCAATTACTTTTGTGCACCGCATCGTATGAGGTTCTCTTTTTTTAAAATTGTAGTTTTTTTATGCATTTTATGATGGTTAACAAGAAATTTTTTTAAAATTTTTTATTCAAATGCAAATGGAATTATCCATTAGATTAAAACATAATTTTTCAGTCGCAAACTCCTCTATAAAATCCTTATTTTACTATAATGAACGTAACCAGACCGCAACCAACAGCTACTCTCCGGGCTATGTGCCCCGCCGAGCGCTGAATTACAAGTTACAAGCCTAGTGCTTTAAGTGTAATAATTACATACTACCAACAGAACATTAATGCTTCGATTGCAACAAACACCAGCCGAAAGACTGATCCTAATTAAAGGAGCTCTCGTGTCAGTCGTCCCTGCAGTTTCGAGCTGTTGGCTCTCGTCAGTGCGAAGTAGGCATGTGACATGTGACGGCCGACACGGGGATCCTTTAACCATTTGGTACATCTCGGTATCTTTAGGATAGCGACATGCAAAATAGTCAGCAGGCCGCCATCTAGGATCAGTCTTTCGGCTGGTGTTTGTTGTAATCGAAGCATTAGCGCTCTGTTGGTAATGTGCAATTATTACACTTAACGCGCCAGGCTTGTAACTTGTAGTTCAGCGCTCGGCGGACACATAACCCGAAAAGTAGCTGTTGGTTGCAGTCTGGTTACGTTCCCTATAGTAAAATAAAGATTTTATAGAGGAGTTTGCGACTGAAAAATTATGTTTTAATATTCTTCCCTCTAGAAGCACATTTGAACTGTGCTAGGCCCAGTCAGGCTATTTATTTTTCGATTGCAACAGACACGAGTTAATTTTTTTTAAATTTTCAAGTGTTCTGCTAACTTCACATGGAACTTAGCGAATGATGAAAATGAAATTTAAAAAAAATAAAAATTGAGGTGGTAGAATCAAAAAATCATTTTTTAAAATCAGTAAAAACTTTCAGAATGAAAAACATATAGGCCTATTATTTGCCGCTAATTAATCGTGAAGGTAACAATTTTACCATTGTTAATTTTTTTAAAAATTTCAGATGTTCTGCTAACTTCACATGGAAGTTAGCAGAACATCTACCAAAAACTTTTCTTAATTAAAAGCGGGTGGCTCAGAATTTGCCGTTTTTTGACCGTAAACGAATGGTGAAAATGAAATTTTAAAAAAATGAAAATTAAGGCGGTAAAACCAAAAAATCATTTTTTAAAATCAGCAAGAACTTTCAGAATGAAAAACCCATAGGCCTATTATTTGCCGCTAATTAATCGTGAAAGTAACAATGTTACCGTTGTTAATTTTTTTTTTAAATTTCGGATGTTCTGCTAACTTCACATGGAATTTAACAGAGCATCTACCAAAAACTTTTTTTAATTAAAAGTAGGTGGCTCAGAATTCGCCGTTTTTTAACCGTAAACGAATGGTGAAAATGAAATTAAAAAAAAAAAAAAATTAAGGCGGTAAAACCAAAAAATCATTTTTTAAAATCAGCCAAAACTTTCGGAATGAAAACCCCATAGGGCTATTATTTGCCGCTAATTGTGAAAGTAACAATTTTACCGTTATTAATTTTTTTAAAAATTTCGGATATTCTGCTAACTTCACATGGAAGTTAGCAGAACTACAAATTTTTTTTTAATTAAAAGTAAGTAGCTCAGAATTTGCCGTTTTTTAACCGTAAACTAATGGTGCAAATGAAATTAAAAAAAAAAATATATTTTTTTAGAATCAGCAAACTAATATCAAAATTGAAAGTTACGAAAGAAAACACATAAACACGAGAAAAAAATGGTAATCAAAGTATCCGCAACAGACTCGAGGGTTAAATAAAAGGTTTTTAAAGGAAGAACATTAATGAGACAGTCGAAACATCGTGAAATCAGAAACAAATGATTGAATGAGACAAAACTGAATAACATGCAGAGTAAAGAAATTTTTGAAGCGATACTTGAAAAACGAGAAATAGTCTTAAAAATGTTTAGTAAATACTTAGGAAAAAAAATTAACTGCTTAATTAATAAAAAATTGGTAGATCATCTCGGCACATTTTAAAACGTCAATTATAACTAGGGTGAAGGAATACTGACTCCCAAAACCCATTTTCAAACGAGCTTAATGACCTTACTATTGAATTTCGGGGAAAGAAAAATCAATTAATGTCCAAAAAAATTGCAAAATTATCACGGCACGATTAATTAAGAACGGGATCGGTAAATCTGAAGGAATACTGAGCGCCAAAAGCCATTATCAAATGAGCTTAATGGCTGTTCTGCTGAGTTCCAGAGAAAAATCAAAAAAATGTCAAAAGAAATTGTAAAGACATCACGGCAAATTCGAGAACGACGCGATTAATTATAGAAAGGGGAACGGTAAATTCTTGAACGAAAATTGAGTCCCATAAGCCATTTTCAAACTAGCTTAATGGCTGTTCTGCTGAGTTTCGGGGAAAAAATTAAAAATTCTTAATAAAAAAATTGCAAAATTCGCAAGAAAAATTCGAAAATGTTATGATTAATTATAAAAGCGGGAATAGAAAATTCCTGAAGGAATAGTCAAATTTAATTCCCTTTTTTTGTTTTACCGCCTTAATTTGAATTTTTTTAAAGTTTCATTTTCATCATTCGTTTACGGTTGAAAAACAGCAAATTCTGAACTATCTACTTTTTGTAGATGTTCTGCTAACTTCCATGTGAAGTTAGCAGATCACTCGAAAAATTTTAAAAAATTAAGAACGGTAAAATTGTTACTTTTACGATTAATTAGCGGCAAATAATAGACCTATAGTTTTTAAATAATTCTGCAAAGTTTTTGCTGATTCTAAAAAATGATTTTTTGGTTTTACCGCCTTAATTTTTATATTTTTAAAATTTCCTTTACACCATTTGTTTACGGTTAAAAAATGGCAAATTCTGAGCTACCTACTTTTAATTAAAAAATTTTTTTGGTAGATATTCTGCTAACTTCCATGTGAAGTTAGCAGAACACTCGAATTTTTTAAAAAAAATAACGGTAAAATTGATACTTTCACGATTAATTAGCGGCTAATTAACGGCAAGTAATAGGCTTATGAGTTTTATAAATCTGCAAATTTTTTGCTCATTCTAAAAGATGATTTTTTTGGTTTTACCGCCTTAATTTTTATTTTTTTTTAAATTTCATTTTCACCATTCGTTTACGGTTAAAAAACGGCAAATTCTGATCTATTTACTTTTAATTAAGGAAAAAAATGGTAGATGTTCTGCTAACTTCCATGTGAACTTAGCAGAACACGTGAAAATTTTAAAAAAATTACCAACGATAAAATTGTTACTTTCACGATTAATTAGCGGCAAATAATATGCCTATTGTTTTTTTAATTCTGCAAAGTTGTTCTGCTAAGTTCACACAAATTAAGCGAGCTGATTTGCGGTCGAGGTAGCACAAAGAGTAATGGTATTTTAATGAGGTTGTAAAGTTTTTGTTTCGTTTTTTATGTCTCGGGAAGTCTTTACTTGGACTAGACTATATTAGTATTGAAAACGTGACAAATTTAGGAAATACCTTGCAAATATTCTAAAAAAGCAAATCACTCCCTTTTTTCCGGGATGGGACGTGGGAGACCACTCGGATATAAGACATGGCTTAAAAATCTTAATTTATCTGAATCACCCTATATATGCTTTCTTTCGATAACACGCATAACACTTTTTACTGTCACCTCTAATAGTTGTGTAATTGACTATTCCGTTCAAATTCTATTAACAAAATTTGACATGTTTATCCGACAGAGTTGACAGTTCTATGATATACTTGTAATGTTCAATTTTGTTATTAATTACAACGTTACCTTCGTCTAATTCTGCCGTTATGGATTTGATTTTTAAAAATGTCATTGTAGAGAAATGGTGCTTCTAAGGACCATTGCCAGCAATAAAGAGCAATGCGGAGTAATTTTACGTAGATCTCTTTGCACAGTAGAATAAGCGTAAGTAGATTTGTGAAAATTTTAATTAGATACGTAACTAAATCTGTAAATAAATATAACAATTAGAGATCCGAATGAAACCAGAACCGTTACGTGCTCCGATCACTCCGTGAAATGTACACGTATCAGTTACATTCAGTTTATATTATTATATTAATAACATTTTAATTTTAAACTCTTCGCTGCCGTAGGTTTGTTTATTTTGTAAGTATAAACATACAGAGGCCTTTTTGTTTATTTTCTTTATGTAGAGAACCAGGCATATCGCATCATTTTAATTTTATTTTTACCAATATAATTTCTTATTTATACACAATGAAATAGGGTAGGGGGGATTAAGTAGAGCGGTACACTATGCCTTTACAATGGAATGGGCCCGGTTTTAGCTTTATGGGGATTTACTACATTGATATGAGATGTACAGATGCCAAGTTAGACTAGTTAGAGCTCACAAGCAAGCATTATAATACATACCGGGTGTAACAGGATCATGGTATACCCCCCTTTCCTCCTTTAGTTTTGAAGATAATTGATTGAAATTTAGGATATACTACATACATAATAAGCGGCACTTTTTGACATACAATAGATTTTTTCACTTCCGGTTTCGCCGGAAGTGACACTTTTGATTTTTAAATGAAACACCCTGTATAACACTGCATTTTTGAATTTTGCATGATTTTCTGAATCCAACGATGCCAAATAAGTGACATTTCAAACATCAATTTTTTTTCATAATATAATTTTTAGTTTTCTATTTAAGTGTGCCATGACGGTTCCGATTTATTCTAAATGATCCGTGTAATGCTACAAAAATCAAAATCCCGTTAAAAACACTAAATTACGTGATTTATGAGCAAATAAAATTCACCAAAATTGTTTTTGGGGTAAAACTCGATTTTTTTCAAATGGAACCATATCGGTACCGTGGTACCATTTATTAGTACTATTAATAAGGAATTTATGCATATGTCGTATTAAAGTGTGCGGTAAATACAAACAAAATTACAGCTATAAGAAAATACAAGTTTGTTCTAATTAAATGTTAAGAAGTAACTAAGGTGGCTTTGAAAACAATGAAATATTTAGCTTGTCAAACATTTGTTGGTTTAACGGTGTTTTTATTGTATCTTTAAAAATTGTTTAAAATTCTTGTTAATTGTGTTCAAAATGCCGCAAATTTATACAAGAGATGAAAAAGTGGACATGTTAATTATTTATGGCGAATGTAAAAGAAATGCAGTTGCGACTACCGACCTTTATACCCAACGATATCCTGATAAGACAGCGCAAAATTATTTTAAACGTGTTGAAAACCAATTCCGAAGAGAGCCCAACAATGATCCCGAAGAAAACTTCATTATTGACGAAGGAACGGAAATTAATGTTTTGGCTCGAATAGAAGTCGATAAGACTGTTTCTTTAAGGCAAGTTGAGTTTGAATTGGACATCAGTCACCAAACAGTAAGCCGAATTTTGCACAAATACCACATATATTTTTTAAATAGCAATTGCACCAGCATTTGTACGAAAGTGATTACGAACGTAGGATGGAATATTGCAATTGGATTTTGTATAATAACGTGCAACCAACAATGATTTTTTGGGACTGATTTTATTTTCGGACGAGTCTATTTTTACAAATTTAGGATTATTTAACCGACAAAATACAAAATATTGGTTACAATAAAATCAAAATTTATTACGGGAGGGTAACTTTCAAGTGCGGTTCGATTTCAATATTTGGATTGAAATAATCGGTAGTAGAATCATTGGTCCAATAACATTTGAAGGACCTCTGACTGGTGCCAGATACTTGAGATTCCTCGAAAATGAGATTGAGGACATTTTAGATGAGTTACCTTTAGATTTAGGACAGGGCATGTATTTCCAACAAAATGGCGCTCCTCCCCATAATTCAAGGATAGTAATTGATTACCTTGAACGGAGATTCGGAGAAAACGTAATTTCAACGAATGGCCCTGTGAGGTGGTCTCCAAGGGCACCTGATTTAACGCCCCTTGATTTCTTTGTTTGGAGCTCGGTTTGGGGTCACTTAAAAAATATTGTCTATGCAACCGCCCTCGACAAAACTATTGAAACATTACCCACATTTGAGGCCGCAGTCATACTGATCCACCGCTATCCACCGACCAACTTTCCAACATAGAGTAAACTGTGCATTAGGTCACACTGCAACCACCAACCGCAATCAATTCCTATAGGTCGGTTTTTATTTCCAGCATGTTGGAAATTTTTGGCTGTTGGTGGTAGCACACATGCGTAGATCGAGTTGTTGTATGTGTTCATAGAAGAGTAAATATACCTTATAGGTTATGTTTGGACTGCGAACGTGGTCGAAACGTGTTAAAGCATATCTAAAATCTTTATTTGGATAATTATAACTTGGTCTCTATTGGTAGTTAAAAAAACTTGAATGACAACAAAGAACTAAAGAATGATTTATTACATTAAATGCTGTTTTAAGGTTCGGAAAGTGCTTACTGTCATTCAAAACAGTAGTTGATGGTTAACGCTGGTAGGTACAGTGTGACCCAGCATATGTTTTTGATTGTTGTGGTTGGTTGATGAAAGTGGATGGCAATCGGTAATGATTGGTGGTTTCAATCTGACTGTAGCCTAAGAAGCATATAAACTCGCATATAAAGGAGTATTTACGTTGTTACACGCTACAAGATTTTTTTACCAATTAAATTATTTATACAGGGTGGACCATTAATAATAGGCCATAGTTCAGGGGTAGATTCTTTGGGCCAAAATATGAGCATGTAACCAAATATGCTTTAGTAAAATGTTGCTGTGGAAAAAGATAATGTGTCAAAGTTCAAATTATTTTTTCGTTTTTTTTGCAATAACTCAACAGCCTCTTGACTGATCTTCGCCAAATTTGCTAGAGGAACTTTTTTTATTCTAAGAAACAATTTATGTATTACATCACGTTATATTATAGAGGGCGCCGCAGGACCTGTATCTGATGATGGATTTTTTTCATATTTTTTTTTTTACGAAACGTGGTACTTCTGACCAGAAAATCTGATGAGGGCGTCATTTCCACGTATAAAAGATACACTTGGTAGAATAACGCCAACCGTTTTCGAGGAAAGTGTTAAACATTTCAATAATTTTTTGAAAGACAAATTCAAATTTAATGAAACAAAGTGTATTTATTGAAAAGTGTGCTTTGGTTACGTTTTATTTCTGTGATTTACGTCATTTAATCATTGTATTTTGCTCCTGTGTTCCTCGAGCTAACTTTTTTAACTTCTTTATTTACAATGCCTAGACAATAATTTTCAAACAAGGAAATGAAGGATATGATATGTGTTTTCGCACAAAATAATTTTAGCGGACGTGCTGCAGCGAGGAGATACTCATTGCAATATCGAAATAGAATACAGCCAGACCGTAAGATTTTCAAAGATCTGTTTCGTCGTTTGGGAGAAACGAATTCAGTTCTCCATAAAAACGATGTAGGACGACCGAAACGAATTACTCCAGATAAAGAACTAGAAATGTTAGTTTGTGTGGATGAAGATCCTCAAGTGAGCTCAAGTCGTTCAGCAGCAGCAACAGGGGTGAGTAAACAATCTGTCCTAAGAATCTTACGTAAAGAACGCTTCTACCCATATCATCTCACTCCTATACAAAACTTACTTCGAAGGGATCTTCCACAAAGGCTACAATTTTGTCAATTTGTTCTAAATAAGCGCAACAGGGATCGACATTTTGTTAAGAACACTTTATTTACCGACGAAGCAACTTTTACTCGCCGAGGCGTTTTTAACTGGAGAAATACCCATTACTGGGAAGTAGAAAATTCTCATGCCGTTAAAGAAAGGCATTTTCAGCAAGAATTTAAGATTAACGTTTGGCGTGGTCTCATCGGCGATCAATTATTGGGACCATTTGTCCATCTTTCAAATTTAAATGGACAGTTTTTTCTTCAAAATACTCTTGCTGATATATTACATACTTTCATGCTAGACATACGGAACAGAATGTGGTTAATGCAAGATTTAGCTCCCCCTCATTTCTCCATTGAAGTCAGGAATTATCTTGATGAGACTTTCCCACGCAGATAGATCGGTCGAGGAAGTGAGTTTGCTTGACTAGCAAGGAGTCCGGATTATAATCCTTTGGATAATTATGTGTGGGGACATATGATGTCCTTAGTCTATGCAAATACCATCAACTCAAGAGAAGAACTGTGGGACAAATACAAAATGCAGCGAATTTTATTAGAGGACAGGAAAATGTATTTTTCAATGTAAGAAAATCTTTTATGAATAGAATTATAAAAGACATAGAAGTAGGTGCAGACCATATCGAACATTTACTCTAAGTTGCAGCAATGGGGTTTTTGCATGGGGGAAAGTTTATAATGTCATTAGATCAACTTTTACGTTACTTTTTGGTCTTCTAATAAGATTAGATCCTTATTTTAGACAATCTTTTGATTTATGTAGTTATCTCAATACCATGAAAATAATCCATTAATTCATAAGAAAGTGAGAAAGAGTTTACGCTGTTATTACGATTTTGTTTTCCCTTACGTTTTGTACTTTTTTCAAAAAATTATTGAAATGTTTAACAGCACTTTCCTCGAAAACGGTTGGAGTTATCAAGTTCTACCAAGTGTACCTTTTATACGTGGAAATTACGCCCTCATAAGATTTTCTGGTCAGAAGTACCACAGCATTTCGTAAAAAAAAATATGAAAGAAATTCATCATCAGACACAGGTCATGCGGTGTCCTCTGTGATCTAACGTGATGTAATACATAAATTATTGTTTCTTAGAATAAAGAAAGTTCTTCTAGCAAATTTGGCGAAGATCAGTCAAGAGGCTATTGAGTTATTGCAAAAAAATGAAAAAATAATATGAACTTAGACACCCTGTATCTTTTTCCACAGCAACATTTTATTAAAGCATATTTGGTTATATCCTCATATTTTGGCCCAAAGAATCTACCCATGAACTATGGCCTATTATTAACGGTCCACCCTGTATATGTATATGTATATCTGTATAAATGTATACATTTATATATGCCTGCATCATTATGTATTTGTTCTTTGACTTGTCCTATAGTTTGTAATTTACTTACTGGATCAATTCAGTACAGATTGATAATCAAGGTTGACCGATTACGTAGCTTGAGAATAATGACACGCGTAGGTAGCTTAAAGCAGGTAATTCGCATGCGCAAATTACTTCTCACTTAACCCCTTCAGGTCCAAGTCACTCTTTATAGACTGCAATGTAATTACCAGATTAGGTGAAAAAAAATTGTTTTCCTTTTTGTTTTTATTTAAGTACTTTTCATTGCCCCACTATGATAAAGGTTATTTTTGTAAAAAAAATCGGCAGCTACTGGAAGCGGCTGGAACCTCCCCACTCGGTGGATCTTTGAAGCCGAAAAGAGCATTAAATTGTGTGACAAAACGGCACTAAACGTAATCCGATCTCATCCAAAACCTTTTCAGATCTTCTGGGGCACTAAAAAACCCTTAACCTAATGAATTTACAATCATCTATGCGAGTTATTACCTACATTATCGCTCGTTGAATAATATACTATTAGGATATTAACAACTTTAACATCACTTGAACGACTAAGAAAGTCTAGTTATCCTAAATACTACAGATTTGTAAAGCAACAAACTGAAAATTGGTAAAGTGATAATCTATAATAAATTCACCAACGAATAAGGTACAGAAAGCATATATGATATTGATTTTGTTACATCTACCTAAAGTTTGTGACAATCCACTAAAAGTTACAAATATGCCGAAATCTTATTAACATGATATGACACCAACGTTATCGGATGACAAACGATGACAATGACAATCGTCAAAATTTGCTCATTGCAATCCGATCGCTCGCGGCTGTCTTTGTTAAATGAAACATTAGCATTTCAGTAATTTTACTAGATTTTTAGAGGAATATTTGTAGTTTAATTCTTCGATTTGTCTGTATATACATTTAAAAACGGCACTAAACGTAATCCGCTCTACTTCTAGAGCAGAGAAGAAACCCTCACACGTGAATTGACACGTGGTGTGACGAGTTTCACGACGTAACGGCTACGCGCATCGATCATGTCATGCGAAATGCGATCTATGCTCCATATTTGCTTTGTTTTTAATTTTTTTCACGGAAACCAAATCGAAAGGGTGGAAGTGTGATATATCGTTGAAATCAGAATTTTAATTGCTTTTCAATGGTTCCATTGCAAATTGAAAGTAATTATAAAATAAACAACTTGTTGCGTCAAAATGGCACTAAACGTAATCCGATCAGTTCTTCTGGGACACTAAAGAAACGCACATGCAAAATTTCATTCAAATCCGTTCAGTAGTTTCGGCGCTATCGTGCTAACACACATACACACACACAGACATTTTTCAAAAACCACTTTTTTGGGTTCCTAGTTCCTAGGACCTCAAAACGTAAAGATTTGATGTTATCTCAATTTTTGTTTTTGAACCAATTTTAGTAACCTAACAATTTTATTGTGGAGAGGTTAATAAAATAAAACCAGACGCGTAGCTACAAGGGCCCAAAAAGTGTATTTTTTACTTTATTTATTTTGAAAAAATAATTTTTTGTTTGTATAGTCCTTTTTATCGTTCCACAATGCTGACTTTCTTCTATCAAAAAGGCGAGTTGTAAGGGTAAAAAAGACTGGCGTAGATTTATAGTCGATATAAGTATCAACTTTTATTTGAAATACCAATTTTTTTAAATTTTTTTTTATAGCCCATGCTTAAAAGAACACCTAAAAAACAATTCCAGTATTATATAAGAAGCTTAATATTTGTTGCCACATATGGCAACTTGGTATACAAACGCCATATGAATTTGTTGCCATCTGGGGCAACATGGGGCTGAAGGGGTTAAAGATTTCCTCGAAAATCCCCGGACTTCCTCAAATTTTCTCGAAATTCCCCCGAGTTCCCCGGACTTCTCCGAGTTTTCCGAGAGGACTTCCTCTGACATATACACCAAACTTCCTTCGCGTTTTACCCCTCGAGAAATAGTTAAGCCACTCCCCAAAAAATGCGCCATATTTAAATAGAATTGTTCTATTGGTTGATTTTTTAAATCTCATAATACAACCAACCATTTTATATTTTTAGTGTTGTTTAGTTTTGGGGTTAGTTAAAAATTGCTGTTAAGTTATTCTTTATCTTTATTTGCTGTTATTCCCATTCATCTAATATTTTTCAATACTTTGGTGTACATTTGTGTATATCAAGGTACGTAATGAAAATAATTAATATTGATTAAATGTCAGAACCACTTTTCCTTTTTGAGGTTGGAAATTCTTTAGAAACGCTTTTATTAATTTGTCGCCTGCAAAACTGGTCATTGCATACATTGGTCAAAGCAAACAAAAAAAATTAATGGGAATGGCTTAACTATTTCTATTCAGTAAATAGAGTATAGACTATTAGAAGTGTCTGGGAAATTTGGGAAAGTCAGGGAATTCAAATATTTCCAGTTGGTATCAGCTTTGAAAACTTATTTAAGTACCCTTAACTTTTAACTGAGCCTATGCAAACGGAAGGTGGTTTAAGAGCCTCCGAACTGTTATTTCTAAGAAACAAGGTAGTCGGTCATTAATACTGATATGATTAAATACAGCAATAAATAAACAAATTAAGGGTTTCAGGGAATATTGGGGAGGAGGGCATTCGTCCAATTTTGTTCACACGTCATTAGTTGTGATATCGTGAATTGCAGCGGTTGTGTTTCTATTTCTTACTATCTTTTATCGAGATTTTTATGATAATAGCGAAGAAATTATAAAAATTCATTCGGTAAGTGGATTTATTTCGTTGTTCCTGTAGTTAGTATGCACCTGTCGAATTTTATTACGCTGTTAGATCCGAGGTTAGATATTTATATTAATATAACCTAAAATTGTGTTTAAACCTAATACACGAATTGTTAAATTAATAAAAAAAAAGGTTGTGCACTGAATTTTCTGCAATAATTGAGTGATAATATTTTATATAGCTAGGAATTCTTATTTCCAGTTATTATAAGTGATAGCTCTGTGATAGCTTACTGCAATAATAAATAGTATTTTAGGCCGACTTGTTAGCTCAAAAAAAAACAAGAGTTATGCATGCATGAAACTCGGCATACATTGTAGATTTCATGTGTACATGCTTCAATGTAGATGTGAAAACACGTTGAGAAATGATTGTTTCCCTCAAAATTAAGTGAAATTCAAAATGGCGGTTCAAACAAATACAGCATTACTACGTACATCATCGGTTGACACTGGAAGGTAATTTAGTTATCCAAGTGTAGGTTTAGGGGAATTTGGGAATTTTCGACTGCCATCTTGGATAATGGCAATCATTTATATAGGAATATAGTGTGTTCCAGAATTGACGTAACAAGAGAGGTGTAATGGACAAAAAAATTTAGAATCTTAGAGTGGCACTTGGGGATATGTATATTAAGTTTGCAGGCCAAAGTTAGCAGAACACAATTATGGAGATTATATGGAGAATTAATAGCTATAAATGCACAAAAAAATTTTTTTCAACACCATGCGCGTAAAGTGGTTATGAAAGAGCTGTCGATGGCTAGTGGCTACACCATATTTCTCATTTATGCAAAAGTTACACCTATTTCATTCCAATAAAGCGTTCTAGGGTTAATTTATCATTTAAAATTTGATTTAGTCTGGTCGATAGCCGTATGGGTTAAGGCGCTAGGTGGCAATCGCGATTAATCACACTGATATCGCGCCACCGGGTTCGAATCCTGGTTCCGGCACTAACACTGTCGGAGGAAATGGTTGTATGTCCACGTTTTTCAATGTGTAACCCCCTTCCGCACAATTCTCTGGCTTCTGGAATTGCGGGTTGTCTAATTTCTTAGATGTTTATTTATTTTTATTTATACATATAGATATTTCATTATTTAATAGGTGTATACAGGGTGTGCCAATAAAAACTCCCAGGTGAAATATTTCGGAAACTACTAGAGATATTTGAGTTTCGCAAAAGCCCATTGTTAGAACATATAAATGGCTTTAGTTTTGAATAGAAATAGTTTTTTAATATGTTAATAGGTAGATGGCGCTGCGCTACGAAGAATTTTTTTGATGATAGGAACTTAGAAATGCTATCTGTGTTGAAGAGAATTTAATTTCAATTAGATTTCGTTATACGGAAAAAAATCGAAAATCCGTTTTCTAGAAATTTGAGTTCGAAATATTTAATTTTTTAAAAACTAAAATCGCCCGTAACTTTTTTACATTAAATTTTAGACGATAGTGGCAATAAAACTGTTTTACTACTTCCGGTTAAACCGGAAATTACATGTAGAGTTACATTTATTACAATTTTAAAGCTCCCGCCTCTGTATTTTATTAAACAATATTGAATAAAAATATGTTCCATGCATTTTTCCAGTGCGATCATAGTAGCAATAAAGGAAATATTAACGTGGACAAAAAATACATTTTATATTGATTACGTTCACCTTATAGCCCAGGCGTTTTCTGTTTTTTTGGGTTGGGTGAATCGGGTAGTATGGCAGATTTTTGGCTTAACCGCTCCTAAATATCATAAGAAATGATAATTTCACTATGCGCTAGTTTGAAAACGTGGCATAATTTTTTACTAAACAAAATGTGAAAAAAAATTCTAAAAATTCCGTTTTATTTCTTCCTATTTTTGCGTATATCTCAGTAACTATTGCTTTTAGAGAAAAGTTATAGAAATTTAAAAGTTTTATAATTAAGTTTTAATTAAGATACAGTTGATCGCGAATCCAAAAATTCATTTTTATTATTACAAAAATAGTAAAAATCGCAAAAAAATTGAAATAGCAAGTTATTTGTGGAATTTAAAAAAAAATACTTATACGTAGGACTTTCATACTTGGCTAAAGAAAACTTTTTAATATAATAAATCGAGTAATAAATCTTCCCACCAAAGGATCCCGCACTTTTTCTTATATAAAATGGTTCTCGGTTAAATTTTCTGTCTCGATCTCCTGATTAAAAGTGACATGGGCCCAATCTAATCCTATGACTAGTTTTTGAGATACAGGGTGTTAAAGTTAAAAAGTGGCTATTTTATAAAATATATTCATGACAATTGAAAGATTCGATTAACTTTTTTTTTCGCGAATATCATTCCTGTAACGCCAGATAATATATTGTGATAAAGATATGCGCTTATATACAGGGTGGGCCACCAATAACACAAATTGAATTTTTAAAATCGATGTGTTAATGCTGAAACAACAAAATTTTGAGATTTTTTGAATGAAATGTACCGTTTCATAATTAACGAAATTCCCAATTGTATTATATTATACAGTGCGAGTCAAAAATATGGAAACACGTGTGACGTATTCTAATAAGGCGCCCTGTATAATTTAATATATATTGATTGTCCATTGAGAGCTGATTCCATATATATATAAGTTTCGAGGGGTCTACAGGGTGATACAATAGATGAAACACAAGAAAAATACCGAAAAAGTAGGAGTAAATCTAGCCCTAACATACATTATGCAAAACTCAATAGTTTTTGAGATATTTCAATTTTTTTGTTTTTCTCAAAAAAGTAGATCTTAATGTCTTAAAAGTTAATTTCTGAAAAATCTACTTGACATTTCTAATTTTTTTTTTACTTGATTACTTGTCCAATATTATAGATATCCGTTTGGAATGAAAAATATCCGGAAACATTTCGATCATGTGAACATTTAAAATAAAAACTTTTTTTAAAAAATCAGTTATGAAATTTAAGAAATTTTAATTAATTATGAATATATTAAATTTCATTGTATAATTTATTCATAAAATTAAAATCATTAAAATATTCTTACCTATTAGGTTTTTTCAAAAAAATATTAATGTAGCACGCGTACAAATTATTATAAAAACTTATTTCAATAGCTATCTAACTAGGTAGAAATGTTTAATGTACCCTTGATAGTTCTAATAAAAAATTAGTAAAGATAATGCTGGTGGCGGAATTTATTAAACGACTAATCGTTCATTTTCATTTAAGTCAGTCAGTCCTTGACTTTGACGTTTGTGCATATATGTCATTAACTGACATTCTTATCTCCGTGTCCCTTAAGTTTGTTGGTCTTGTTAAATTAGTTATCGAAGATTTTGATTTTGCTCGTAGTTGTTGTTATTAGTTGTTGTTATTGTATTTTCTGTGCCATGGCCGCGTATGCCAACGCAGAATACGCTGATATCTTGCTTGTCTATGGATACTGTGGCGGCAACGCTGCTGAAGCTCGCCGAGAATATGGTCTTTGGTACCCTAACCGCCGCTTACCAAATGCACGTGTATTCAGTACGGCATATCGAAATATCGCTGAAACTGGCTCCGTGAAATGTAGAAGAAGTGACGCTGGTGCTCCTCCCGTTTATGAACCAGATGATGAGGAAGAAATATTGAGGTATTTTGAGGAAGACCCAACTATTTCAACTAATAAAGTCGCAAGACTAACCGGAGCGTCACAATGGAAAGTTTGGTCTACGATACGTAGAGTTGGATGTCATCCTTACCACTATACCCCTGTCCAAGGCTTGGAGGAAGGTGATCCTGGAAGGAGAGTGGAATTCTGCCGCTTTATGTTAAATTCAGATGCAGAAAGAAATTTTTTAAACAAGTATTTTATGGACGGACGAGTCGAAATTTAATCGCTAGGATATAACAAATTTCCACAACCTACATTATTGGGCAGAGGAAAATCCCAAGTTAACACGTGAAACTAGTTTCCAAATGAAGTTTTCTATTAATGTGTGGATGGGAGTCATTGGTCACTATTTAATAGGGCCACACTTTCTTCCTCAAAATTTAAACGGGGAAATCTATGAAAATTTTTTAAGAAATGATCAGGCGGTGATTTTAGAAGATGTTCCTCTCGCCGTCAGACAGCGAATGATGTTTCGGAACGACGGTTGTCCAGCACATTATCGGCTGACAGTACGACAGTTACTTGATCAACGGTTTCCTAACCGTTGGATTGGAAGAGCGGGCCCAATACCTTGGCCAGCGCCAAGCCCTGACTTAACACCCCTTGATTATTACATATGGGGTCATATGAAGGAGATGGTCTATGCCACACCAGTCAATACTATAGAAAACCTTAGACAAAGGATAGTCGATGCTGCCCAATACATAAGGCATAATCTGACAGCCAGAGTAACAAGGACGGAAATAAGAAGACGCTGCCGTGCCTGTATACGGAATAGGGGCTCCCATTTTGAACAAGACATATAAAAAATAAAGTACAACTTTGAAATTAATGAAGAATTAAACTCTACTTTTAAAATAATGTTTTTTACTGTTTATCTAAAAATAAAATTCGTACTACTTGTGTTATTTTTATTAGTATTTTCTTAGAACTATTAAGGGTACATTGAACATTTGTACCTTGTTAGATAACTATTGAAATAAGGCAGTTTTTATAATAATTTATACGCGTGTTACGTTAATATTTTTTTGAAAAAACCTAATAGGTAAATTTCATAGCTGATTTAAAAAAAAATTTTTTTTAAAGTTTTTATTTCAGATGTTCACATGATCGAAATGTTTCCAGATATTTTTCATTCCAAACGGATATCTATAATATTGGACAAGTAATCGAGTAAAATTTAAAAATGTCAAAATAGATTTTTCGAAAATTAACTTTTAGGACATTAAGATCTACTTTTTGAGAAAAACAAAAAAAATTAAATATCTCAAAAACTATTGAGTTTTGCATGCTATATATTAGGGCTAAATTTACTTATTAGATCATGCCCCATCACATCTCCAAAGGAATGTATCGAATTACCAGTAACCCTGTATTTTGGTATTTTGCTAAAATCTAGTTGTCTACATCTAACTTTAATTTTTGTGACATTGTCAGTAGTATTCGTGTTTACCGCCCTCCGAGTACTCGATTCGATAAGAAACATATATCTAACAATGATAAAATTGGTAAATTTTTCCGTCAATATGTGGGCTTGGATATCGGCACGTGGTCCTGGTGTTTTGTGTCATATTGAGGAACGATTTAATAGTGCAACGTATATTAGGATTTTAGACAATATTATGCTCCCTTCTGTGTCACAATTATTTCATAATAATGAGTTCATATTTCAACCAAATTTCTGTTTATGTTATAACGCAGTGCAATTTGTCTCATTAATCTTCCATCATTTACTATAGCAATAACTGCAGCATTAAAATAAAAAATAAATTAAAAGTGATATCTGTTTTATTTCGGTTACTCATTACATATTCAAATAGAGACAGATTTACATTAGAAAAAAAAGTTGTCCTATTTTTTTGTGCTCACGACAGTACCAAAAATTCAAAATCCAACTATGACTAGTTCTCGAGATTTAAAGCGGAAAAATACCATGTAGGTACGTAAGATTAAGGAATAAAGTTTGTTTATATCTAATCATCACCGAATACGAGTTTTCGGTTAAATAGTGGAAAGTGATCATCAATTTTATATAACTTTCCTGTTCGAATTTTTATTCCATTGAACATTAGTTTTTACCTAACTGCTCTCGCAAAGGAGAATAATATTTTTCAATGTTATGTTTGTTTGACTCTTTCTTTATTCCCTCGAAGAACCTAAACTATTGGATGAATTTTGATGAATGAGCTACCAAGAGATTCGTTATCGTGCTTTGCAATACAGATATACAATAAATCCAATGTGGCGTCCGTAAAACATCGTCATGCCAATATTAAAAAAAAAAACTCATTTTATTCTATGACGATGGTATCACATTAAGGAACTTTATTATGAGATTACTGCAGACTTTCATCAATATATATTATGGATGATTATGCTTATTCTATGAAATATTCATTTCCGTTGGCCGGCATTTTTGTGTGGCAGGTAAATACACACATGGTATTTTTCGCTTTAAATCTCGAGAACTAGTCATAGTTAGATTTTGAATTTTTGGTACTCTATTAACGTATTATATACAATAAACACAATTTGAAAGAATTACGAAAATTAACCGACGAAATTCTGAATTACAGGACGATTTAATAAAAAGCAACTTTTTCGCTATTTTTCTTGTATTTTATCTTTTGTATCACCCTGTAGACCCCTCTAAACTTATATATATTTGGAATCAGCTCTCAATGGACAATCAATATATATTATAATATACAGGGCGTCTTATTAGAATGGATTACACCTGTTTCCATATTTTTGACTCGCACTGTATAATACAATTGGAAAATTTCGCTAATTATGAAACAGTACATTTCATTTCAAAAATAATTTTCTCAAAATTTTGGTGTTTCAGCATTAACACATCGATTTTAAAAATTCACTTCGTGTTATTGGTGGCTCACCCTGTATATAAGCACATATTTTTATCACAATATATTTATTATCTGACGTTACAGGAATGATATTCGCGAAAAAAAATATTAATCGAATCCTTCAATTGTCATGAATATATTTTATAAATATAGCTACTTTTTAATTTTAAAACCTTGTATCTGAAAAACTAGTCATAGGATTAGATTGGGCCCATGTTACTTTTAATCAATATACTAAAAATTCAGAAAATTCAACCGAGAACCATTTTGTATAAGAAAAAGTGCGGGATCCTTTCATCAAGATCGGACTTTTAGTTTTTGCATAATAATTTTGCAATCTACAACTCGGCAAAAAATTTGCAAATTTTCAAAATGTTGCTGAGGCTAAACTAAAGCATTTATAAAGTTGAACAATTTTTGACGTATAAAAAAGCACTCAAATTTTCAAATCCATTTTGAGATATTAAAATCCGTTAATTAGGAGAGCCTAGGAATTGTTTAAAAATTTGGTTGACAAAAAGTAGAAATGGTCCCAGTTGAGCCGGAGCTCCGCCCAGCCCAGAATGACCCCCGCATAGGACTTCGCCCTTGGGCCCCCGTGCTGTAAAAAATGGGACCCGTGCTGTCAAAAATGGGCTCCCGTGCTGTCAAAAATGCGGCCCCCGGGCAGTCAAATGGCTTTGTGTGCTCCCTTGTTCTGTGTACTCCCGCACTAGGGCCCCCGCCCGGCCGACGCGATTTTGGCAACGGAGGAAATTCAAACTGTTATAACCTCACCAGTGGGCCTCGTTGCGACATAACCTAACGATTTTTTCTCTGGGGGACATAACCTCACACAGCAAAAAAAATGGTAAATTTTTAAACAATTCCCTAGGCTCTCCTAATTAACGGATTTTAATATCTTAAAATGGATTTGAAAATTTGAGTGCTCTTTTATACGTCAAAAAATTTTCAGCTTTCTAAGTGCTTAGTTTAGCGTCGGCAACATTTTGAAAATTAGCAACTTTTTTACGAAGTTTAGATTGCAAAATTATTATGCAAAAATTAAAAGTCCGATCTTGATAAAATTTGATGGGAAGATTTATTATATTAAAAAGTTTACTTTAGCCTACTATGAAGGTCCTGCGTATAAGTATTTGAACAAAATTCCACAAATAACTTGCCAATTCAAAATTTTTTTTTCGATTTTTACTGCTTTTGCAATAGTAAAAATGAATTTTTGGATTCGCAACTAAGTGCATCTTATTGAAAATTTATTTATATGAAATTAGCAGGTCAACTTTTGCGAATCGGTCTCGGCATAGCATATTTGCCGTTATTTAGCCGTTAATTAGCCGTGAAAGAAAAAATTTTGCCGCTTTTGTTTTTTAAAAAATATGAGGTCCTGCTAACTTCATATATAAAAAAAAATTTAGGTAGTTTAAAATTTGCCGTTTTTTTGCCGCTGGGGAATGGCTATAAGCAAAATATGGTAGGACTCGATTTACATTCGGAAAACTTACTTTTTTGCACTATAAATTCTCGGAAGCGATAAAATACGTTTGAGATAGAGTTATAATACACTGGGAAAAAATAGGCTAAAGTATATCTTTGTTGAAACGTCAGAATTAGAGTTTGCCAGACTGAAATATAATTTTGATGGCGAATAAGGGGGTTGCGTTGCT
Organism: Leptura quadrifasciata; assembly: GCA_963675555.1. NCBI lineage: Eukaryota > Metazoa > Arthropoda > Insecta > Coleoptera > Cerambycidae > Leptura > Leptura quadrifasciata. Next base: position 129,058,759 of record OY776674.1, read on the forward strand.
TAGATTCCATGGATTGTTTATTTTTGTCGATAAAAAAATTCCTAAAAAATCATACTATCCACGAATAAATCAAGCAAGTCGAACGGCAAATTCCTACGCAGAAAGCGAGTAGAAAAAACAATTTCCAAAGTGCGAAACTCGGTTGCCTCGCTGATATTCCGTAGATTCGAGCTTTATTGTTTATTATTGGCGATAAACAATTTCGGAAAAGTTTTGCTCTCCACGATTAAATCAAACATAATTAACCGCAAAAGATAAAAATTTACCGCTTTTGTTTTTTAAAAAATATGAGATGTCCTGCTAACTTCATATGCAGTTAGCAGGACATCTCATATTTTTCTCAAATTTTTTTCTTTCCGGGCTAATTATCGGCTAAGAAACGGTAAATTTTAAGCTACCTAATTTTGTGTGACCTGCTAACTCCATATGAAGTATGTAGGACATCTCATATTTTCTTAAAAATAAAAGCGACAAAATTTTTTCTTTTACAGCTAATTATGTTTGATTTAATCGTGGAGAGCAAAACTTTTCAGAAACGGTTTATCGCCATTAATAAACAATACAGCTCGAATCCGCGGAATCTCAGCGAGGCAACCGAGTTTCGCGCTTTGGAAATTGTTTTTCCGGCTCTTTTTCTGTTTGAGAATTTGCCGTTCGACTTGTTTGATTTAATCGTGGAGGGTAAAATTTCTTCCGAAATTGTTTATCGCCATCAATAAAGAATAAATCTCGAATCCACGGAATCTCAGCGGGACAACCCAATTTCGCACTTTGGAAATTGTTTTTCCGGTTCTTTTTCTGTTTGAGAATTTGTCGTTCGACTTGTTTGATTTAATCGTGGAGGACAAAATTTCTTCCGAAATTGTTTATCGCCATCAATAAACAATAAATCTCGAATCCACGGAATCTCAGCGGGACAAGCCAATTTCGCACTTTGGAAATTGTTTTTCCGGTTCTTTTTCTGTTTGAGAATTTGCCGTTCGACTTGTTTGACTTAATCGTGGAGCACAAAATTTCTTCCGAAATTGTTTATCGCCATCAATAAACAATAAATCTCGAGTCCACGGAATCTCAGCGGGACAACCCAATTTTGCACTTTGGAAATTGTTTTTCCTGCTCGTTTTCTATTTGAGAATTTGCCGTTCGACTTGTTTGATTTAATCGTGAAGAGCAAAATGTTGTCCGAAATTTTTATCGCATTAATAAACGATAAATCTCGAATCCACGGAATCGCAAAAGTTGACCTGCTAACTTCATATACATTGAAAATTTAATTACAAAACTTTTTCACTTATAACTTTTCCCTAAAAGCTATAGTTAACTGAGATATATGAAAAAATAGGAAGAATGATACGAAATTTTTAGGAATTTGTTCACATTTTGTTTAATAAAAAATTACGCCCACGTTTTCAAATTAGCGCATAGTGAAATTATCATTTCTTATGATTTTTAGGAGCGATTAAGCCGAAAATCTGCCATACTACCCGATTTACCCAAATATAGATTTCGAGGGTGATTTTAAACCTCGTTTTAAACAGATAGCGCCTGGTCTTATATTAATGGAATAAAACGACTTTTTTTTTTATACATTTATTTAACGTCGGCCTATTTCCGCTACTGAGGCCTAACACCGACGCCTGTAGACGAGCTACCCCCAACCAGGAATTTTGCCGAACCTCTTCCCTTAAGAAGAGTAGGGATCTTTTACTTGCCTAACATTTAATAGACAAGGGACCGACGGCTTTACATCCCCTCCGAAGGATGGTATATCTCCTATACAACCCTCGCCTAAGGTTGTATAGCTTCCGCGCATACACTGATATACAAGCCGCTGGAAGATGTGTGAGGCGAGAACGCGGTTTCCGTTGGAATGGTCACCAATCCAAGTACTAACTGCGCCTGTCGTTGCTTTACATCGCATACCGAAGTATGTACATAGTAAAGACGCACCTACGCTCGCCCCCAATAAAACGACTTCAAATGCAAAATGCACTCATAGGTGCCTTTGGAATTTTTTATTATACTGACAATATTGACATGCTTTAGACGTTTTAGTTTTTGATTGTCAAATGATGTGTATTTACTTCTTGTATTTTGTTAAATTGTTATAAAACGTGGTATTTCATACAAACAGAGATAAATTAAATATCGTTTTAATTTATGAAGAATGTCGTAAAAATTCATCTGCAGCTGTGGTTTTATATGGAAGACGTTCTCCTGAGAAACCAAGGCCTGATCGAAAAACTTTTATAAGTTTATGTGCACGGTGGGGCAATAGTGCGTCGGACTTCGATATCTCGAGTTCTACGATAGCTAGAAATTTTTTAAAAAATTGCAAGTAAACTAGATAAAAAAGCCTATAATTGCAAATTATTTTCTAACATACAAGGCGAGCCAAGACGAAATTACAGGACCAGTGCCTTTTTTTTAAATGGAATGCTATGTATTCAGTACATTTTTTGAAGCCTCTTTCTAGGCTCTATTCATTCCTATATTAATTAGCATTGAATATCTCCGAACCACTTGAATGTAATGAATTTTTTTGTTGAAATAATGCAGATGGATATTAAAAAAATTACCACAGTCACAATTACGGATTTTAAGAAAAACTTATGTGACTACCAGTTACGAGACATCTAATTAATGTTTTTGAATCATTTTCATTTCCTAAAAATGTACTGGGTGGCCAAAACTTATTTTTCAATTAAGAACTTTTTAAATTGAATCTTCTCAATTTTTTCAAATGGAACACACTATATTTTTCTACGATGTTATGTAGAAATGAAAAACGAAAATTTTTTGTAAGTACTTCCCTAGAGCTAATTGCAACCATTTTCGTTTTATAAATAAATAAGATTTGTGTGAACTTAGCAGAACAACTTTGCAGAATTAAAAAAACTATAGGCCTATTATTTGCCGTTAATTAGCCGCTAAATAATCGTGAAAGTAACAATTTTACCGTTGTTAATTTTTTAAAAATTTTCGGGTGTTCTGCTAACTTCACATGGAAGTTAGCATAACATCTACCAAAAAATTTTTTTAATTAAAAGTAAGTAGCTCAGAATTTGCCGTTTTTTAACCGTAAGCGAATGGTGAAAATGAAATTTAAAAAAAATAAAAATTAAGGCGATAAAACAAAAAAGTAATTTTTTAGAATAAGTAAAAACTTTGCAGAAATAAAAACCCATAAGCCTATTATTTGCCACTAAGTAGCCGCTAATTAATCGTGGAAGTAACAATTTTACCGTTGTTAATTTTTTAAAAATTTTCGGGTGTTCTGCTAACTTCACATGGAAGTTAGCGGAACACCTACCAAAAAAAAATGTTTCATTAAAAGTAGGTAGCTCAGAATTTGCCGTTTTTTAACCGTAAACGAATGGTGAAAATGAAATTAAAAAAAAAAAATTAAGGAGATAAAACAAAAGAATCATTTTTCAGAATAAGCAAAAACTTTGCAGAAATAAAAACTCATAGGCCTATTATTTGCCGCTAAGTAGCCGCTAATTAATCGTGAAGGTAACAATTTTACCGTTGTTACTTTTTTAAAAATTTTCGGGTGTTCTGCTAACTTCACATGGAAGCTAAGTCTAATTTACAAAGTCTACAAATTTTTAAAAAATTTACAACGTTAAAATTGTTACTTTCACGATTAATTAGCGGCTACTTAGCGGCAAATAATAGGCCTATGGGTTTTTATTTCTGCAAAGTTTTTGCTTATTCTAAAAAATGATTTTTTGTTTTATCGCCTTAATTTTCATTTTTTTTAAATTTCATTTTCACCATTCGTTTACGGTTAAAAAACGGCAAATTCTGAGCTACCTACTTTTAATGAAAAATTTTTTTTGGTAGATGTTCTGCTAACTTCCATGTGAAGTTAGCAGAACACCCGAAAATTTTTAAAAAATTAACAACGGTAAAATTGTTACTTTCACGATTAATTAGCGGCTACTTAGCGGCAAATAATAGGCCTATGGGTTTTTATTTCTGCATGGTTTTTACTTATTCTAAAAAATGATTTTTTTGTTTTATCGCCTTAATTTTTATTTTTTTTAATTTCATTTTCACCATTCGCTTACGGTTAAAAAATGGCAAATTCTGAGCTACTTACTTTTAATTAAAAAAATTTTTTGATAGATGTTCTGCTAACTTCCATGTGAAGTTAGCAGAACACCCGAAAATTTTTAAAAAATTAACAACGGTAAAATTGTTACTTTCACGATTAACTAGCGGCTAATTAACGGCAAATAATAGGCCTATAGTTTTTTTAATTCTGCAAAGTTGTTCTGCTAAGTTCACACAAATATAAATAAGTGTTTATTTTTCAATTAAGAACTTTTTAAATTGATTTTCTTCAATTTTCTCAAATGGAACACCCTGTATATTTTTTGACGATGTGATGTAGACATGAAAAACGAACATTTTTTGTAAGTACTTCCACTCCTATTTCGCTATGTCTATTTGCAACTATTTTTGTTTTATAAACATTTTGTGCAAGATTACATTCTGCGAACCATTCTCCAGGCCTTCTGTATACTCGACCGCGTCCATCTGGCTTCTATAATTGTATTCTTGTTTCATCTGTAAAAAGGATTTTTCCCCAATGATGTTCATTCCAATTAGCATGGGCTCTTGCAAATTGTAACCGTCTGATCTTGTGACGTGGGAGAAGCCTAGGGACTCTAGCAGGACGTTTCGGATTTAAACCGACCTTCTTTAGTCTTCTTATTACTGTTTTGATACTTACGTTGACTTGTCTAGCAATAAGTAATTCATTTTTCAGATGCGGTGCGGTATGTGAGCGTTTCGCAAGGATTGTAATCTCGAATACCTGTCATCTCTTGGCGTTGTAGCTCTATGAAGTTAGCACTACCACTTTAATATTGTTTTGGCCTCATTAATTGTAGCTTTTTTGTTGCGAATTTGTTGCGGCGAGAAAAAATTTGTAGCTCTTTATTTTCAAAAAATAATCCGTGGTAATGCTAACTTCACAGTGAAGATAGCATTACCACTCACAGCGCTTTAAAATTTTGAAATCGTTTTGGCCCCATTAATTGTAACTTTTTTGTTGCGAATTTGTTGTGGTGAGGAAAACTCATCGAAACTACAGAAACAAGAAATAAATCACTAGAAATGACATTTTGACAACAACAAACAAAAGAACAGTCGTTGTTAGTCGCCAAGGCATACTGATACATTTGTGCTATGTTTGTAATTTGTAACATTATTGCTTATTCAGTATAAAGGCTATCTCTAAACATTATTTTATCCAAAACTGAAGAATTAAATTATACATAAAACCCTCCAGTGCAAGGCATCTAGCAATAAAAAACTCAAAAAGTGTTAAAGGAAAAAAATAAAATAAAAATAATAAAATATTTTTGTCTTGTCAGTGTACATACATTTTTAAGATAGACTCAAATGTGATTTAATTAAACTGTGCAAAAGTACTATTGAGGCAACCAAGACGCACCCAAAAAAAAAAAAAACATTAATACTACTTTTAATTATTCTCACTTTATGTCAAAATCAGTTCGAAATGGAAAGTATTATAATTTATCGGTTTTTAATGAAAAAGTAAAAATATCTCTGGAAATATCGATTTTAGGTATAGGATTTTATTCACAAAAATCGTAGAGAATGAACGTGCCGCTTCAAAAAATGCAATAATATACAGTGTTCCATTCGAAAAAATTGAGAAAATTCATTATGGAATGTCCTGAACTAACGCTAGTATAAAATACACCCTGTATAATTATAATCAATGTTTGGTGGTTGTGTCGTTGTAGTACGTTCCTTGTCTACATAATTGCAAAATAAATCTTCTTAATTAAGAGTAATACACACACAGAAGTCTTCTAATAAGGCCTATATTGGACTTTGACGCACTATTGGGATACCCTGCATGTGAATGTGTAAAAAATTTCAAATTGACCGGAAGTGGAAATACACTACAACCTCGGGAAGAACACCACTATGATTCTCCTCGATATTGAGAAGGCGTTCGATACCGTCTGGATCCCGGGATTACTGTACAAAATGCACGACGACAACTTTCCAACTCATTTCATCAAACTCATTCACTCGTTCTTGACGGGTTTATCCCTGCAGGTTCGAGTGAATAACAAACTCTCAACACGGCGAGACATTCGCGCGGGAGTCCCGCAAGAATCGTCAAAATTATACAACCTGTACGTCTCCGACTTCCCAGAGTTCCCGAATACGAAGCTGGCCAAGTACGCCGACGACACGGCCATGTACGCGCATTCGCATAACGCTCAAGCAGCGAACATGCTGCTGAAGGCGTACATGGCTCGTGCCACGGCGTATTACGACCAGTGGAAGATTCGGGTAAATGCTGAAAAGTCGGAGGCGATAGTCTTCACACGCCGTTTAACTGAAAACAAAATTCCAACTAAAAGGTGCGTGAAGTACTTGAGGGTCAGACTGGACCAGCGACTGACGTTTAACACGCATATAAATGAGACAATACGGATGGTTTACTCCCTGTCCAGGAGTCTGTATCCACTCATGGTCAGGGGTAGCAGACATAACCGACAAAATAAAAAAATGTTTACACAATGGTGGTCAGGCCGTCCATCACATACGCGGCGCCTGTGTGTTGCAGCATACTGGCCACGACAATGAGAAAACTAAAGGTGTTTGAGCACAAATTTATGCGCCTCATCTCTAATTCTGGAAGGTACACCTCCCTCAGAGACTTATACGCACTTTGGCACGACATAACCCCTATAGCGGACTACGTCCAGAACATCTCACAAAAACTCTATTCATTCAAGCTGGGTCGTTCAAGTCCGCTAACAAGAAACATAGCACAGATTAGACAGCGTAATGCCCCATTTCGGATAAAACACACCGTACCATACCAGACGTTACCGATCGTCCGGCAACCTTCTGTAGCCAAACTTCACCAACTATAACTTCCGCTTATCCTATCCACCTTTACTGATATTTCATACCTTTTGAATCTTTAAATCTTTCCTGTCCCCCTCTTCTTTTCTGTTTGTTTCCTTTTATCCCGTTTATTTCTTGTATCTTTTTGTACATTTTTGTCTAAATTCATTTCCATTCAAAAAATTTTAACAAAAAAACCAAAATTCTCGAAAAACCAAAAATTTAAAAACCACAGTTTAGGCCAGCGTATGCGCAGCTTATGTGATTTCACACCCCGCGGAAAGCTCCTCGTTTATGTTGAGGTGTCAGCGTCAGTGTCAAAATTACTTGGTGAAAAGTAAAAGTTTTAAAAAAAATGTGTAGTTCTTAAGTTTTATAAAATCTGTTTTTTTAGATATATGCAATTTTAATACCTTTTTTAATCTGTTTATTAGCAGAAGGAGTATAGGTTCAAGTTTTAACTGTTTTTTTTAGCCAAGTCAGACCCAATCCGCGCGGCCCTGCAATCAGCCACCGCTAATCGCGCGGTGGTTGCACGACCGGACCCGGAGTGGGTTCTGGGGAGGCAATTGTAATTAAAATTGAAAATAAAGTTATATTAAATTGAATTGGATATGTGGAAGTGGATCAACATTGGATGACAAAATTTAACCCAAACCAACAAAGAAACGGGCGAACAAGTGAAACTGAATAAAAACTGGTTAAAATACGAATGCGATTGAAAAGCGATATAACTTTGTTATTCTGGACATCTAAAAGTGATGCAGAAGCATGTACATGAAAATACCTTCTTGCAAAAATATATTTAAATGTGATTTTATAATTTTTACGTTATGTGTACAATGTAGTTATGAGTGGGTATAATTGTTTAACTAGCCATAATAAAATATATTGCTACTGAAATCAATGTGTAATAAAGTAAGTTTTTATGATGTAAACTGCCGATAAACTTTGCTCTCATTTATTCCAATAGTGCCATAAAAAAAGAAGAAATATATTAAATCAATTAGAACGATTTCTACCGAGATTCATACACTATACACTTTGGATTTTGATCAGGCGATTATTCAATTATTCGCTCGATTAGCTATTTTTATTAAACTATTTAATATATTCCTGTATTACTTCATAAAATAATAAATTGTTGTTAAATAATTTGATTTGTTATGAGGGACAAATAGTCCAGGTACAGATCTAAATCATTAAATAGGCACTTATTTTGACCAGGACCTACTAAGATTTTGAAAAGTTGTGCTTTAACTTGTATCATCCGTTCCACAAGGAATCAGTGAACGCCTCATAACACTACCAGCTAGCTAATAACTCATATGCTAACATCATAAGAGCATACGCTGATAACGAAACGAAGGAAGTCTTCTATCACAGCTTGGAACAGATTCTTAGTAAAATTCAGAATAGAGGACGCATTATCTTACTTGAAGATTTTAATGCCCGCGTGGGAAGAAACTCTGAGCTGTGATGTGGTCTGGAACTATAGAAAAGTGGAATAGGTAACATCAACCTTAACGGAGACCTCCCATTCGTAAAATGCACCAAATACCACCTTCCGCCAAAAAGCTAATGTTAAAGGTACATTGAAGCATCTAAGATCGAGACATTGCCATCTCCTTGATTACGTAATAGTAAGAAGGAGAGACTTCGAAGATCTGATAATCACCCAAGCCCGCGTCGATGCAGAGTGCTGGGCTGATCATCGTTCATCTTGGCAGATGAAAATCAAGCTGCGACCAAAATTTGTCAAGTCTTCAATGAAAACTAAAAAGCGCCTGATTTTAAATAATCTAAAGGATAGCTAAACGGAACACCAACTAAAAGTCACTGTCAGACGAAATTTACCATCCATTGACAGTAGTATGGAAATGACAGAACCCCGGTACAGGGGCAGGAGCGGAATCATGTTCAGTTTAAGTGTGCCCATATCAAAATCTTTAAAAGTTCAGAGGTAAAGATTCTTCATCGACTAAATGCAATTAACTCATATCAACGTGGTTTAATTATTGTTATAACTGTTTGCAGAGATAGAATGAACTACAGTATCAATAATGGAATAAAATGATTCACCAAGCCTTAAATCATTGAACATCAAAACGTAGACGTACACCTACGACTCTACGGTCGCATGTATCCAAGAGTTCTAAGATGACAAAGTGCCGTACTGGGTAAAGTCCCAGACATGATACATGACATGACTACCTTTGCGTCTACACTTATCAAAAATACAATGACATGAATATTGCATGTGAAAAATTAACATAATACATTCATTTTATTATTCATGCTTGTTTACATAACTAAAAAATAGTTAATTAATTAGAACGGAAATTTTGGTCAATTATATATGTGATGTAATATTGCGCAATATAGCACAAAGCCAAAGAATATCATTTCACACCCACCTCACTTGTGGCGTCAGGATACTTCTGTACCTAAGCCGTTAAAGGGGGAGCGCTCATAATATAAATCAAACCCTTGAAGTAAATAATCTGCAATCATAAGGCAAATAATAAAAAAATGTACTTAAAAAATGCATTGCAATATTTTACTGAAAACAACAATGTAAATGTTCCCTTTCACAAATTCAGTGATAAAAATCTCGATAAATAAGGCAAGTAGGCGCAAAAGGTTCATCAGCGTAAGATATCCCTGAAGAAAAGGCAGGTAAAATAATTTATATCGCAATTGTTGATCGACATAAAGGGAAGGCAAGTAGGTCGCAATTGTTCATCTCATAAATCAGTACAAGATATCCCTAAAAATAATTTTGTAACTTTAGGTATATGACCAAGAATGAATGTTTGTTATTTCATCGTAAATAATACGCAAATACTATAATTGTGCTATAAGACAATGTAATGACTGTCGGACAGGCGAGCAGGTGGGCAGACAGGCGAACATATGGGCAAACGGACAGACGGATGGGCGGACATAATTGCTTTAATCACCATTATTTTTACTGGAATTACCCTTAATTACTCTTATTGTTACCATACTTCCTCTTAATTATCCTTATTGTTGCTGCAGTTACCCTTAATTATCCTTATTGTTACGGTAATTACTCTTAATTATCCTTACTGTTACTGTGATTACCCTTAATTATCCTTGTTGTTAGTGCAATTGTCCTTAATTACCCTTATTTTTGTACCTAAATTATCCTCAATTACCCTCTAATTGCTTCCCACCACCACTCCTAGGCCCCGCCCCCTAATTACTTCCCACCACTCGCATTTTAACCCACCCCTAACCCTTAACCTGAACACTGCACCGCGCACCTTCGAGGTTCTGTCGTTTCCATACGTACATCAATATGTTAAGTCCTATTGGAATCAAATAAAGGAAGGCTTGTTTCATGCGAGCCAAACAATTTTGGGCATCAAAACTCATAAAAAGCAAGTGGACTGATTCGAACAGAATAATTCAGATTAAACAACTTCTCTAAAACGTAAGCAGTCGGCCTACCAATCACTTATTGATTACTCCCAAAATGCCGATTTATTGAATACGTTTAACGAAATAAAACATGAAGTACAAAGAGAGATCAGGAAAATAAAAAATGAATGGTGGAAGAAAAATGCGAACCGAATTCAAAGCTTGAACTTCTTTGAAGAGATCAAAGCCATTTGTGGGCCTACGCGCAGTAGTATCTTATCGGGCTCAAACTCAATATGAATAAAACCAAAATCGTGAACACCCCCTGATGATATGGAAATAAGCGTGACACATACCCCTTTACAATGTGTAAGAAATTTCAACTACCACTAGGCATTGAAAATTCACTAGAATGGTAGCGCTAACCTTGACGATGAGTTACAGAATCGTATTAGTGCCGGCTGCGGAGCATTCTGGAGATTCAGAGAATGCGTATTCTACAATAATTACCTTCCTGTAAACACAAAAGTGACCGTATATCGCGCCGTACTGATTCCAACACTACTTTATGGATGTGAGAGCTTTGTTGCTTAAGTTCAACATATAAGGGTCGAGGGTCAAGCTATTGAGATGCTTATAACCAGAACACGCTTAAGATGGGCCGGACACGTCAGTAAGATGCAGTAAAATTGCACGCCTAAATGTGTTTTGTACGGGGAATTGCTAAAGGATCAACCTACGAGGGGGACAGACAAAACGTTACAAAGATATACTGCACGAAACGTTAAAGAATTTAGGGGTTCAACAAGAATGTGAACTGGGTAAAAATTACAGCTAACTATCAGGGAAAAGCACGAACACGACAACGCTTACAAGGAGGCCACTTTGTTCCAGTGAAGTCTAGCAGTCTATTTAATATACGCTATACTTGAACTTTACTAATATCAACCTGTAAGTTGTCACAATCATTCACAAGTTAATACTATTATATGTTTTAAGATCATCAGCTAAAAGTAGTTTGTTGCAAATTGACAGCACAAGTCATTGATAAAAAGTAAAAATAATATAGGTCCAAGATTGGAGCCTTGTAGAACTCCAAAAGTGGTTAACAAAATCCCCAATTTGTGGTCATAAATGGATTCGCCAGTACACAGACAAGACGAAAAAGAATATGGGTTAGAAGTCGCAGAGATTAATCACAGTCGCTTCGGGAAATTGAATAGCCCTTAAAGACCGTTCAACTCGTAAAAATATCCGTCCCTACACACCGTCCAAATCGTCAGGGTCTTTGTTGAATGTATCTCAAAAATGTACTATATGCAGGGCTCTAAGTACTTTTAAATAACAAGAGAATCGTTTTTGGATAAAATTGAATGATCGGTGTATGTATCGTTTGATAAAAAAAATCACTGCCCATTATCAAATAGTTCGACAAGTAAATAACATACGAGTATTCTCAACGATAAGGAGGAAGATAAAACGACCTTTAGTGTCAATTTATGATCTTGACTAAATCCACTTTATCTATACATAATATCTCAAGCCGTTTCTTAATCGACGCGACGTTCTAGTAAAAATAATCAAATAGGTACGCACTCGTCACGAACATTGCGATAAAACAAAATAAATTACAATATTCACCGGTCGATATTATCTACTAGCATACCTATTCCTAATTGGTACCGTCGTAGTATAGTTTTATATCTATAACCTACATTAATAATAGATTAACTACTATATTTATCGGAAAATGCTGATGCCGACTAACGTTTTTAATATGTTAACATGTAATTTTAATGAGGGAAGTATTTTAAATAATAGTAGAGCGGAATACACAATTTTATATATACGTATGTGGCATTTTAACAATAAAGATAAAAATTATTTGTCGAGTGGACTGTGGTGCCACGTCAGTACGACTCCTGTCCATGAAATGAGATTTCCACGTGTGTAAAGTGTAAGTTCAATTTTTAACTACATGCATAGATTAGCGTTTGCTAGAATATGAGCTCGAGTAGTACAGGTGGCGCAAACGTCAGAGCCGGCGAATGCAGCAACTGATTTATTTGAGGATGATATTTTTTCGAATAATTTTTAACTACCCCTCCCCTCGAAGGGTTTATGCCGCGGACGAAAGTGATAGTGTCACAAACCCGCATAAATACTCTAGTCAATCTGTTAATTTTTAGGTCCCAATAAAACAATAAATGAAAGAGAAATTTTTGGGGGAGCGAGAAGTTCCCCCCTCTCATTAAAAATTCTCTGAATAATGACCAACTTTAGCCTCCATTTTGTCGCAAAATCAGTTTTTCCGGGATATCTTGTTTGCTGTTGTTTCTAAGGAAGTAGAATTTCTTATTTGTAGAGAACAAAATCGTCGACTACTTTCCATATATTTTTATGCGATTGGTAGTTTGAAAGTGATAAGTTTATTCTTTTATTTCACCCGAGATTTCACCACTCTGCTATTTACCTTACTAGGCGAAGCCCAGGAGTCATTCCAAGATGTAATCGAGAAATTATTTCCGTGTGAAGATGACGAAGACTTTACCATGAAAGTTCAAAATGGAACTCAAGAAACGTAAATTGCATAAGACCTCCTGTTTTTGATATAGATTAGACCTATTGGGAATATCACGTTTAAAAAACGCGCCGATTGTGGAAATGAGTTGGAAAAATGAGAAAAAAATTGAACAATGGTAGAAGGCCATCGACAAGCTTTTTACTTACTTCCGCAACGCTATTATGACTTTGAACCATTAATCGTACAGAAAAAAAAATTCAAAAGTTGTCAAGAATTGTGTCATCTAAAAAAAATCATCATAACTACTTTTTCCTTAGGATCGGATCAACAGGAATGGAGGTAATCCGAAAGAAACTGGTTTTACCCCCCCCCCCTTTATGTCATGATTACAGTTAAAGTAGCCCCCCTTCTTCGAGGTCGAGTACTTGGATTCTTAATGATATAAGCGAGCCTTTAGTATTTATTTATTTTTTCAAATGTACTGATTAAACTAATACGTGAGGTAGTTCCTTGGAAAAATCTAAATTTCTATAATTTGGTATTTTTCTGGCAACAATTTTAAAATTTTCACATCTATAACTTCCTAAAACTGGTAACGGAAAAGGGGCTATACCTCACCATATGTATTTACCTTGGCATTTACATTGTATTTGTATTCTAGGATTAGTAATAACTATAAGTAGGTATATGCAATATAGACCATAAGCTACCAATATGAACCCCCCTCCCGTGGGAATTTATGACTCGCATATTTTTTGTTAGTATTGTCATCTAGTTGGTTTTAGTTGTTTGCCTCTTGGTCAATTACAGCATATCCCGGAAAAAACTGGAAAACCACAGAGATACGGAGAAAATTTTTTTTTTTTAAATTAATTCCCATTTCAGTTAAATTTTTAGCTAAAGAATGTATATTTATAACCAATATTTTATACAGAAATTCTTCCCCTAGTTTACTTTTCCAGGAAAAGAACTGGAAAATGAAATTACTAGTTACATATTCTTCCATTTTGTTATTTTAAATATGAACCTTAATACAAAATTCTTATTTTATGAGTATAAATGAGAACATTGATGTTATATAATGAAAATTCAAACTTTTAATCGCAAAATCAAATAACAGCATTTAATTTTATAACAGCATTTGTAATCGGCAGTCTTCTTCATCCTCATTTAGTATATCGGCTTGTCTAGTTCTGGCGCATCTTCATCTCGTCTGGATAAAAGCTTTCCATAACGTCGGTTACTTTGTGTGGCAACAGATTCCCTTTAATCCATGTGTCTGAAGTTTCCAACGTTAAAATTCATTGAACAATTTTCCTGTAAAAAAAAAAAAAATAATGGAGTGACATGAAAACAGCAAGAGTTGGTTATAAAAAACTCTAATCGGGTATGTAATGGTGTAATCATCCCCTTAATAGGTTACTCAATGGAACTATTAAAATTCAAAAACGAACAGAGATGTTGACAAGAAAATTAAATCCTTTACTTTGAAATCGCTACGGGAGCTATCCTTATCTGCACCCTTAAAGTATTTGAATTTCGTGGGGGACACGGGTTGATCGTAGCCGCGTAATTTTTATAGAATATTATTAGCCTCCACTCGGACTATTTTTTAAGATTTTTTCCTACTTTTATAAGCACCCTTAACATATTTGTATTTCTGTTTTAAAACGATTTGGCTCAACAACATTGATGGCATGTTCTTTTAGGTAAGATGAATACTTACAGCATAGAAGTTATTCCATATGAGGGCCCTAAAAATACCCCACTCCATCATGAGATGACCGATGATGTACAAGTACATAATGATTATTCAAATTCAGCGTCTTCCTCAAAATCATCAGGAAACTTTGGTGTGAAGCAAGAAGCCGCCGTAAAAGCATTGAGTCAAAATTTTTCAAATCTGGTCGAAATGGTCAAAAAAGATACTACGCCGGAGTTAACAAATACGATAATACGATTGAATAAAACACTTGAAAAAATAAAAACACCTTCAGAACTAATAAATTTATTTGCAAACATGAAAAACATCCATCGCGGTAGAATTGTAAAAATGCAACCGACCTCAATTAGTTGGCGCAAGGGAAGATCTGGAATGACATCTGGTTGTAAAAGGATTCAAGCAGGGCGGCCCGCTAAAGATGAGAAAATAATTCGGAAACGTAAAGCTCCAAGGTTATTAAAAGATGCCGTCTTCTTTAATCGAAATAATGCAAAATCGCGCTGAAGATTTAAATCATACACATACGTTTCATTTTTAATTCATTTTACTTCCACGTCCAGTGGAATTATAGTAACGCAAAAAAAAATTAATTTTTTTTTTTTTTAAATAATCTTAAAATGTCATGAAACGTTGAGATTTTAAATTTGAGCGAAAAAAATTTCCGGTCTGTCTGTCTGTAACTTTTTTGTGCGCACGTTTACTCTGGAACCGTTTATGATAGTAACTTGAAATTGGTATGTATTGTAACGAGATCTGGAACTAGATTATATTTTGATCTAATTCCGTTGAAGGGTTCGGGGTAAATGACGTAAATAAGGGTAAATAGGGAATGCAAGCAGGTAAGAGTCCATAAAATTGCAATTTAGGGCATGTACGAAAAGCCAGTCTCAAAATTTTTTTTGGCATCAGCCACCCCTCCCCCTCACTATCACCCCCAATACCACCCCCACGCTATTATGGAAGGGAGTAAGAAAAGTAAAATGTGATTTGGTGTGTATACAAGAACGAAACGCCTCAAAACATTTTTTTGGGAGCAAAAACAAGCGCAGAAAATCTAAATGTTTATAAAGTATAACTTTGGCGTGGTGGGGAGCAAGGCTAGCGAGCCTAGGCACGCGCGCGCTTCGTTATAACATCGTAACTCTTGTTTAAATTGTAATATTTTAATTAAACAAAGTGCCTATCGAAAAATTATAGTTTTTCACATGCGACTATTATGAAACTTGTTTAAAATTTTATTTTGTGTATATTCCACAAGAAATGAAATTACAAAAGGCTGTTTTTTAAACAATACGCAAAGAAAATAAAAAAAATAATCAAGAGTGGATAACAGAGGATATAGTCAAATTAAAAAAAGATTTATGCCTATTTTCTGATCTTGCTCAAAAATATCCCGAACTAAGGAACTATAGTAAAACCCTTAATAATATATATAAACAAAAATTGAGCTTAACCAAACAGAGGTATTACGATAATAAAATTCAAGAGTCAAATAACAAAACAAAAACCATGTGGAATATTATATCAGATGTACAAGGCAAACAGAAATACAAAAAAGAAATAAAAATTGTAGAAAATAATGTTCAGATAAACGATAGTGCAACTGCAAATAACTTTAACAAGCACTTTACCGCCAGTGGAATAACACATAACAAACAAAAAGGTTTTGACTTTTTGAAAGCCAATGTTCCACTAGGCAATATCTCGTTTTTCCTTTCCCCTATAAGTGACAAAGATGTACTTTCATTAATAAATAAACTTAAACCGTCGCATTCCAGTGGATATGACAATGTATCAAATGACTTACTAAAACATTGCAAACATTTAATTTGTCAACCACTATCTTATTTAATAAATTTGTCATTTGAACAAGGAGTTTTCCCAGAAAAATTAAAACTCTCCATAGTATGTCCACTATATAATGCTTACGGCAATTACAGGGCTATTATATTATTGTCTAGCTTCTCTAAGCTCTACGAATCGGCATTAAATGACCAGTTACTAACATTCTGTATCCGTAATACTATAATTTCTCCAGCCCAACATGGTTTTGAAAAAAATAGAGGAGTGGATACAGCTTTAAATAACTTTCATGTTGAAATTACAAATGCCCTTGACAAAAAAATGTGCCCATTTGGTCTATTCATTGATTTTTCTCGCGCATTTGACTGCGTAGATCATCAGTTACTGTTAGAGAAACTTTGTAGATATGGAATTAGAGGAACACCATTAGACTTCATAAAGTCATATTTAAGTAACCGACAGCAAGTTGTACTAATAAACCACACTACAAGTAGTCCTAGGAAGGTGACTCAAAGTGTCCCACAAGGGTCTATTTTGGGTCCCCTGCTATATATAATCTTCGCCAATGATTTAGTTTTTTTCTTGAAAGACATTAATAACTTGCGGACTGTATGCTATGCCGATGACACAAATTTCTTAATTTCAGAAACTAACACCAGTTTAGCAATAAATTCGGCCGAAAATGTTTACAAAAAATGTGTGCTTTGGTCTGAAAAAAATTTTATAAACTTAAATAAAGAAAAAACTATTTCGATACTATTTAAAAACCGTAATTACCAAGGTGAATTAGACACTCGACCTTCGGATTACTTTAATGCATATAACTCAGGCAAAATATTAGGAATCACCTTTGACTGCACTTTAAAGTGGGATATCCACATAGATAAACTTTGTGATAAACTTCGGACCTGTTGTTATGCACTACGATCACTGACAAACCACTGCAGTCAGTACATTCTCATTAGTTTGTATTACGCAAATTTCCACTCGCATATGCGATATGGAATTACTAACTGGGGTACTAGTAGTCATTGTCACCGCGTTTTTATTCTACAAAAGTACGCTTTGAGAATTTTAGCTAAACTGCCAAGAAGAGAATCTTGTAGACCAATTTTCAAGAACTTAAAAATCTTAACATTATCTGGCACTTACATTTATGAACTTAGTTGCTTTGTTTATAAGAACTTGAATATGTTTAAAAAAAATATAGTTGATCACAGTTATGAAACAAGATTTAAACATAACTTTAATCCGGACCAACATTCCACGGCGGGATATCAAAAAGGCCTTTATTTTAATGGTTGTAAAATATGGAATGCTCTTCCATCTGATATAAAAGAATCCAAAAACATCCGCATTTTTAAAAAAAGGCTCAAGACTTTTCTTATCGATAAAGCCTGTTACTCACTCGATGATTTCTTTTCATGACTAATTTTACTGGAATATATAAAGACTTTTATACTTTTTATCTTTTATATATTTTTACTTATTTTTAATTGTTAGTTTTTTAGCACTTTGACGCTCTCTACAATTACTTGTTTATACAACTAATTGAGAAATAAAGTATATTATTATTATTATTAAATAAACAATTAATTTTATAATGAACTTTCCCGTATAAATTCATTTTCTAGACCCTTTAGTTGATTACTAGGAAGAATACAAAAAATTACAAAAATTTAGTTGTTAAGATTCGACATTTTTAAAATACACTTTATTTGAAAAATCGTAATAATTAAAAAATAACTTTATTTCAAAATATAATTATACAATTAGTGCAATAATTGGGATAATTCTTTTTGGGCTAATTCGAAAGTTTAACTCTTTCTCTTTAATATTTAGTTGTAACAGTTATGAAAATTTACAGTTAAATTGGGATAATTGTGGATACTTGACCCGACACGCGACTCCAAAACTTGCCAAACAGTTGATACCTGGAAAAGTTATAAAAAAATATTTTATTTCTTTGCCACTTTCAGGTGTTGTGGGAATATTGTAATGTTCATCAAGTAAACATCATTTTTCGGTGTTTACAATAATTATTTTTATTAATTATTTAATAAAATTAATAATTCTTGCTTAATCATTAGATTTTATGTTATTAATCGAAGTTGGTAATTAAATATACCATTGTAAAATTTATTATAATTAAAGTTTTTGCATTATTGCATAAGAGTAATTTGCAAAAAAATTATCGTTTTTTGCACCAAAAAGTGAAATAAAGTTATTTTTTAGTTACTACGATTTTTCAAATAAAGTGGATTTTAAAAATGTCGAATCTTAAAAACCAATTTTTTTTTATTTTTTGTATTCCTCCTAGTAATCAACTAAAGGGTCTATAAAATGAATTTACACGGGAAAGTTCATTATAAAATTAATTGTTTATTTAATTGCGTATCGTTTAAAAAAACAGCCTTTTGTAATTTCATCTCTTGTGCAATATACACAAAATGAAATCTTAAACAAATTTCTTAATAGTCACGTGAAAAACTATCATTTTTCGATAGGCACTTTGTTTAATTAAAATATCGCTTGTTTTTGCTCCCACAAAAATGTTTCAGTAATGAAATTTGTGTAGAATTTCCTCAGCTTCAAAATTGAATTCTTATAAAATTATGGCTATGGGCAAAATTAGAGAGATATGAGCAAAAAACTGAACTTTTTTTTTCTTTTGTTTATAACTGTTTTTCCCAGGCACCACTGGCAGGTGATTCGACAAAAAACATTTAATTTATATACATTATAAACAACAACTCCTCAAAAAACGAGATCATTTAGATTTAGTTCTTTCAATTCAGGCTTCTTTCGACAGTTTTCCAATAGTAACAGTACATACATCTTTTTACAAAAAAATTGCATATAAGAAAGTCAAATTTTGAAATTGATATGTGTGGCTAGGGTAAAAGCGTTGTTGCACACTCTTCTATTTTTATGTAATTTTATGCATGCCATAGCGCTTTTTACAGAAAGAAATATTTCTAAAGATAGTTGGAGTGGTTTATGTGTCATTTGAAATCCTGTCAGAAATGGGATAATCCATCTAAGCCTCATGCAAATACTAGTGCATTACGAACTTGAAACTAAAAGTAGTGCATCCTAACCTTACAATTCGAGAAAAATTATAATAGTGGGTATTCTGTAACTATATTTATGTTGAATTTTAAAGGCTGTTGCTTTTATAGTACTACAGAAAGTATTTTAATTTAGCAACAAAATATTCAAATTGATTTCAGAATGTAATTAAAACGATGTAGTTGTTTGAACTGATCTGTTGAAATTAAAATAGATGTTAAAATTTAAATAAATTTGTTACAGGTTAGAGTTGCTTTTTGACAGGCATTAAAATATTTTAAAGTGTGTTAATGTTAAATTTTAACATATGGTTATAGAATACCCACTAATAGTAAATAATAAAAAATCCAGTCGCGTGCGTGCATAGCTATATTCACACGCGTGCATAGTTCGCTTATGCCAGTGATTTCTAACGTCATGTCGTCGCGACGGTCGGGTTTTGTGTGGTTTCCGAGATGCATGGTTTGGAGGTTTCCGTGTAAACTATGCGTTACATCCTTTGGTCTGTTCAAACGCGTGATGTGGTTTGATAAATAAATACTTAACGGTTCAAGATGGTTCGGGTTTGAACATCTAATTTTCATATTGATGTTATAAATTTTTTTGTTTAAAATAATACCGATTGCGACTGATATAAAATGACTCGTGAAATGATTACCAAACTCGTAAACAAATTAATTTATGTTTTTAATTTCGGTTCAACTCTCTTGAAACCATGTCAAAATTTCTGATAAACAATTGCGCCTTGACCTAAATGTTTATACAGTATCAACACTAAAAAAGGTATCTGTGATCGTTAAATAGTCCGGGAGCTAGTCGTGAATATAAGATTCATAACTATTAATATTTAATGAAATTTTACAGAGGAGTAAACTATTATAATTAATGAATAATAATTATTATTATTATAATGGCCTGCTGCTGTTTTTTTGTAAAGCAGTTGCAAGTAATTTTTTCCTGAATTAGGACGGAAGTAGCATGGATGTTAAAAGTGCATTTTACTTTCTGTATATATTATATAAGATGACATTATAATAAAAGAGAAGTTGACATCAAATTTTAGAGTAGATGTCTAATGAGAGGGGGTCGGAGAGGGAGCCGAAACCGGACCGTGATCAGATTAGGGGTGGGGGGTAATTAGGGGGTGGGGTTTAGAAGTTCTGGGGGCAACTGGCTTGGTGGGTGGTAATTACCGTGGTGGGGGGGGGGCAATTGGAGAGTAATTACGGGTAATTTAGGTACAAATAAGGGTAATTGCAGTAACTAAGGATAATTAAGGGTAACCACAGTAACCATTAGGGTAATTGCATTAACAATAAGGGAAATTACAGTAACAATAGGGGTAATTGCCGTAAAATTAATGGTGATTAAAGCAATTGTGTCCGCCCATCCGTCTGTCCGTTTGCCCACCTGTTGTCTTATAGTTTGATTTACATTATAAGATGCGGTAAGGATGTTTTGTGTTGTCTGCACCATAATAAAAATGACCGTCTTCCATTAGGAGGAGTCAATAAATTCACGCAACAGTTCTTAGTGCAGAGTTTTAACCTATGGTTGATTATTTACTTCAAGGGTTTGATTTGTATTATGAGAGTAGCTTGTTTTTTATGATAAACATCTCTTCAACTGATTTATGTACTTACTAGTGTGGATCTGAAAACTGTATAAAGGCATCTTGGTATCATAAGTGGGATGGATGTAAAATGCTTATAAAGCCTGCTATTGTGCTGTGGGTTCTTTAGCTTGGTGTTAATTAATATTTTGTCTATTTGTTCTAGATAGCTGATAGCTGCAGTGTTTAAGACTACCCTGTGTTGGAACATATGCAGCAATACCGACTTCAGCCGTTGTCAGAGAATCACATACTTCTTGTATATTTCATTGTAGACAATGGTAGCGCTATCCTTAACATCTAGGGCCTCTATTAATAAATATTGCCTGATTAGTAAAGATATTAAAGAATTTTTCAGGACGTTGTAAGAGGATGTTAGGACTGACGCGACCAAAGATCTTTTTTATATCGGTATATGTTGTATATAATGAAATAAATATAGAGTAAATAAAACTGGGAGGAGTATATTAGTTTACTATACAGGGAGATGTTTCATTATATTGGTAATATTATTGAGAGCTGATTCTATATCCGAAAATATAAAGAAAGGCTTCCTTGGACCAGAAATGTTTATTGAGATATGACATACAAACTACAATATATAGTATGTTTCCCAAGTCATGTTCCAAGTTATGCCAGTTTCCCAAGCCCCACGGCCTAATTTTAAGGATAGTTAAGGGTAAAAAAATAAGGATAATTAAGGATATTTGAGGATGCCAAGTGTCGAGATATTCTTATTCTTACCTTAATTGTCCTTATTTTTTACTTTTAATCACCCTTAAAATTCGGCCGAGGGGGCTTGGGGGACTGCCGTGACTTGGGAAACATACTGTATATTGCTCAATAAACGTTTCTGGTCCAAGGAGGCCTTTCTTTATATTTTCGGATATAGTATCAGCTCTCAATAATATAACCAATAAAATGAAACATCATCCTGTATAGTAAATTAATATACCTCCTGCCAGTTTTGTTTACCGCATATTTATTTCATTACATACAACATATACCAATATAAAAAAAAGGTCTTTGGTCGCATCAATCATAACCCTCTTGCAAAGTCCTGAAGAATTCTTTAATATCTTTACTAACCAGACAATATTTATTAATAGTGGCCCTAGGTGTTCAGGATAGCGCTATCATTTACATTGAGATGTACAAGAAATTTATAATAAATTAGAAATTGCTAATAATTTTAATAAATATTTTACAAACATCGGGGAAACTTTGGCTAATAAAATTAATCACTCTATT
Source organism: Leptura quadrifasciata (assembly GCA_963675555.1). Lineage (NCBI taxonomy): Eukaryota > Metazoa > Arthropoda > Insecta > Coleoptera > Cerambycidae > Leptura > Leptura quadrifasciata. The sequence continues at coordinate 129,081,043 of OY776674.1, forward strand.
AATAACGATAATGATTATATAAACATTGAAAATAAGACACCGAATTCTATGTTTCTATTTCCAACTAATGATAGAGAAATACATGGTATTATAATCAGTCTAAAAAGTGGGAAATCACCGGGGTTAGATCAGATAAGTAATGAACTTCTGAAAAAATGTGTCAACTACATTACAGAACCTCTTACCTATATTATTAACCAATGTATTCTAACCGGACAGGTACCAAATCACTTTAAAACTGCGGTTATTAAACCTATATTTAAAAAAGGCGACCATTCAGAAATGTCTAACTATAGACCCATTCTCTGGTTTCGGCATTGGCAAAGATTTTTGAAAAAATTATAAAAACGCGACTATGTAATTACTTGGATAAACATCAAATACTACATAACATGCAGTTTGGATTTCATGAAAATAAATCCACTCAGGATGCAATAACCGCTTTGACTTCCAAAATATATAATGCAATTGACCATAGTAAACCAGCGATATGTGTGTTTGTAGACTTGGCCAAGGCGTTCGACACAGTTAGTTTCGAAACTATTTAACTAATCGTAAGCAGAGGGTTATGATTGAAGATGTAACAAGCAATGAAAGAACAGTGATTTATGGAGTACCACAAGGTACTGTTCTAGGACCTGTCTTGTTTACTATCTATATCAACGATTTACTTGCACTGTCCATGGAAAGGAATATAATCTCCTACGCTGACGACACAGCAATATTTTTTGTGGGTGAAAATTGGCTCGAATTACAACAAGCCGTAACAACGGAACTAAAAAAAATTAAAAAGTGGTTTGATAAAAATTTACTTACATTAAACTGGGATAAAACGAAATACCTGACATTTACATCTTATAAAAAATACTTACCAGACTTTAACACAATACCTATAGATGGCCGTGAAATTTGTTCCACTACAAGTATTAAATACTTAGGGATAACAATTGATAACCATCTACGGTAAGATGTCCAAGTCCAAAATATTATGCAGAAAATCAGGCATTTATCCTATAAATTTAAAATCCTAAGAAGCTTCTTAAACATCAAGCAACTAAAAATAATATATTATGCTCTTGTTGAATCCATCCTCCAATATGGGATAATAGCTTGGGGTGGCGTAAAAAAAAGTCACTTAAAGCCTCTAGAAATTTTACAAAAAAGAATTATAAAAATAATGTTCAATAAAAATATTAGATTTCCCTCTGATGAATTATACCAAGAAGCAGAAATACTAGACATTAGACAGATATATTCAAAAATAATATTAATACACTTTTATAAAAACAAAAGACTTCTAATACAAATTGATCACTCATATGGTACTAGACGAATACACAAACAGCTAATAAAAACTGATGTGGCAAAAAAGGACATAGGTAGGAGATACTTCATTTATTTGGGCCAGAGGCTGTACAATGAACTGCCAATAAACAAAAGAGACAGTAAAAGCTTAACTATCTTTAAAAGACTAATTAATAAATGGTTGAGGGAACAAGAAAGATCTCATATAAATAATTTGATAAATTTCATTTGATGTAATTATAGGCATAATATGTTACATAGGTACGCTACATTATATTTTTGTTATTATTAATTAAAACTACCCATCGATATACAAGTTTTTATAACTTAAAATGGATGTTAAATATAATATAATTATTTTATTTTTTTTATTTTTAATAAGTATGTGATCTTCTGACGACGGCTGAAGTCGGTATTGCTGCATATGTTACAACACAGGGTAGTCTTAAACACTGCAGCTATCAGCTATCTAGAAAAAATAGACAAAATATTGATTAACACCAAGCTAAAAACCCGCAGCACAATAGTAGGCTTTATAAGCATTTTACATCCATCCCACTTATGATGCCAAGATACCTTTATACAGTTTTCAGATCCACACTAGTAGGTACATAAATATCAGTTGAAGAGATGTTTATCATAAAAAAAAACAGGCTATTCTCATAATACAAATCAAACCCTTGAAGTAAATAATTTGCAACCATAGGATAAAATTTTGCACTAAGAACACTTAAATAATCCGATAGTGTAAAAATGGACGTATTTAGACATTGTTGCGCGAATTTATTGACTCTTCCTAATGGATGACGGTTATTTATATTATGGTGCAGATAACACAAAACATCCTTACCGCATCTTATAATGTGAATCAAGCTATAAGATGCCCTTGACGTAGATAATTGCAATCATAAGACAAATAAAATGGGATACTGAAATGCACTGCAATATTTCACTAAATAAATAACAATCCAATGCTCCTTTTCATAAACTAAATACCATAAAAATCTCGGTAAATAAGACAGGCAGCAAGGTAAAATAATTTGTATCTCAATTGTTGATCGGCATAAAGATAAAGCAGGTAGGTCGCAATTGTTCATCATCATAAAGAAAAGGCAGGATCGCAATTGTTCATCTCATCAGTACAAGATATCCTAAAGATATTTCAGTTTGGTCCGTGATTGTCCTTAAAGGACTCCTACAATTATTGTTTGTTTTAACTCTGGCAGAAAAATAAAACGGTTAAAATAGACTTTCTTTTCCAGTTCCAACAACAGACCGTCCACACCATCTTACCATCAAATCAACTCCATCCACGCAATATCCACCACCAACAGTAGTCATCATCAGCATATGGTGAACGCCAGAAGAGTGTTGCGACCGCGAACGGAGCCTCGTTCCTACGTGGAAAGTCCGGATGTCCTCATTAACGGCACTCTGGATAAGCCAAAAACCAACGGAAATTTAGAATATAGCAGTGATTCGAGTGAAGGAGAGATGCCTCCGTTAGCACCTATCAAAGAACTGAGCGTCTCTGAACGTAAACACAGGTTAGTTTTTAGTTTAATGGTCAAAAATACAAATGACCTATCAAATTGTTCTGCAAGTTCTAAGAATCAAAATAAAAGGCTATACCAACTGGATGTGCATCCAAGTGGAATGATAACATTCCTTTGACCATTAGTAAATTGTTACGTAAATACAGACTCGAGAGCAACGTAGTAGAAAATGCTATAACGCCTGGTCCGTCGCCAAATATTTCGTTCGCGTGAGCGAGCGAGCGACGCGGTAAAAAATCAATAGGATTATTCCATGTCAAATCAACACATGATGCAACCTCGCCATCTTAGATTTTTATCTAATTTGGCGCTACGGAAACGTCTCCATGTAGATTTAGAAAAATACACAATTTTCTTAAAATGAGTATAATCCATGTTTAAAAACCAGTGTGAAAATAGCAGCCAAAGATAGCAGCGAGTTTATACGATCATTCCCGAGCGGTACCATCGATATATAAAATATGAACCTAAATAAACATATTTTAGATTATTTAAAACTCCGCTGCGAAAATAATTCATCGCAACCCAGACGTCAGGTCTCCCAGTTGGTCCCTTATTAAGGACTTGGTCCGTATTTTAGAGAAAGTCCCTGAAAAGTCCGTAATTTCTCAGTATAGTCCCTAAAGTCCCTATTTTCAATGAACTTCATAGATAATTACGTTTGAGCACATATCGTTCGTTAAAAAACTGTAATGAGCATATTAAAACACAAGATTTGTGGTCGTCTTTAATAACAGATTTTTTTGGTTTGTGAGTGTGTGAATAGGTAAGTAAATTTATTGACTGGTGTTACATGTTTTGTCTCTGATTTTGTGATGTACATGTTTGTGAACAGTTTATCAAGTATATTATGCCCCGATGGCTTACACTAGAGCCTGCAGCAAGTATAACTCTAGAACAAATAAGTGCTATTAAAGAATACTTTCTGAAATATTTACCAAGAAAGAATCCTAAACTAGCGAAGAGAGGCTGTAAAAAGATAGTATTAGTACAATATCTGAAACAACCTTCTCTAGTAGTGGACCTTCTCTTGCTTTCATCAAGCGCAAGAGTATTTAATAAATTTACAAGGACTTTTCAAAAAGACGAGCCCCTCATACATGTTCTGTACACCAAGCTTGAGGCCATAGTCCTGACTATTACACGTAGAGCTTTCAAGAAAATTGCAATGGATAATCTTGGAGTATCCAAGATGCTTTTTGAGAACAACTTGTTCCCTTCCCAGGAAATCGTCTGTGATGACAATCTCGCTGATCAGACGTACGCAAAGTAGTACAATAAACCCTTATTTCCTTTCTGTATGAGTAATGCTGTCTTATCATTATGCGTTTGTTATTTATTGTTTTTGTTTTGTAATACAAAAGAAGATAGATTATGTTTCCTTTTAAATACACAAGCACACTATGCAGCTGCCGGGAGTTATCTTCTAGAAAAGTCTTCTCTTCTCAAAAATGGAGTCTTCTGCAGACTGAAATTAATATTGAGACAAAGGATAGAGTTGACGCGTATTGGACTCAGTTTTGAAAAAGGAGAGATCGTTCAAGTGAATTAAAGCACCCTAGGTTACACCAAGTTGTAAATGCTGCTCTCTCTTTCGTTCTTTCTCATGCAACGCTTTTGTCAAGCGTGTGTTTTCTAGCTCCGGGCAGACACTCACACAGAAGGAAGGGCATCAAGGGGTGAGCGTATGATATTACAAATGCAGTTAAATCAAGCCTTAAATTGTTGGACAATAAACTATCTCTTGTTCCAGTAACAAAGGACCTCTTGACTTTGGCCCATGGCTCCTATAAAATGTACTTAGACGCTGAGAAAAAAAGGAAGGAAGATGATGTCCGCAAGAAAAAGAGGAAGAGGAAAAGCATCAAGCTGAGGAAATAGCACGATAAAAGATGGAAAGCGATAGAAAATTCCTTTCCAAGGATGAGGTGACATTGCAGAAGCTAAGAAAAGAAAAGCGAGAAAAGAGGGAGACATCAGACAACATGACTAGGGAGGCTACTAACCGTTTGAGGAAGGCAACAAGATCGAAGGATTACAAGGTAGCACTGGCTCAAGCTATGCTTGAAGGAGCCAAATCAGTTAGGAGAGAAGCCAATAATAATAATAACAATAATAATTTAATCATCTTTTCGATTACAATGTGGTGAAATAGAACATGTCAAAAAATTATGTAAAATACAAAACATGAAATAAATATATTACAAGCATATAGATACAGATTAATAAAAGTAACACACATTACTGTAAAATTTATAAATTTATATTTTAAGTAGTTATAAATGAACGTTTATCGTTCAAAAATGCATCGACTGAATAGTAATTTCCTTCTACTAAATATTTTCGTAATTCTTTCTTAAAAGAATATAATGAAGCTTTTTCTTTAATGCTAGAAGGTAGAGAATTGAAGAATTTTACTACGGCTAGTAATGGAGACTTTTCATATAGGGCAGTCTTGTGTTTTATATTTTTAAGAAATTACCATGCCTGGTGGGGTAATTATGCAGTTGCGAGTTTATTTCAAATTTCCTCATATTCTTTTTTATGTATAATATACAGTTTTATATATATATATATATATATATATATATATATGACAGGGAAATGTCAATATAACATGTTGCCTGAAAAATTGTCTGCATGACTAATAGTCCAGTGCAATTAGGAATTGACCCAAAAATTTTGGGTACATTTTTTCTTTTGTTCCTTATTCGAAAGGGGGGTCAATGAAAACCTTAAGTCTGAATTTGCGCATTCCTACTTCCCCCCCCCTTTCGCCGCCATCTTGGATTTGTTTTTTTTTTTCAATCGCTCATAACTCGAGTTCTATTTATCGCACAGTAATGAAAAAAACATCGTTGTACTCGTGAGGATTTACTCTTTATGCCATCACGAATGCATTTTTGCCGTAAAAGTTATTGCAAAAAAGTTATTAGAGCTCAAAGTTGAGAAATGATTTAAAAAAAAATTTTTTTCGCTTTCTTGGCTCGCCACTCTTTTGCAGTGCATCTGACACTCTCTGCCAACAAAATCTTATTTAAACTAGACGCAATTTCTAGGATTTAAAAAAAAAATTAAGTCCGTAAGTGGATTCCTCGCCCGCCAATCCACGCTCAAAGTTGACATGTCATAGTATTTTAACTTGTACATTTTGTAAACTCATTTCCACACCACCTTTGATTCACAGTGAAACAATCATGGGAAGATGCGGACGTGGATATCGTGAAAACTGCAATTGATTTAAGTCCACAATTTGATACTGTCGTCATCGTAGGAGAGGATACGGACCTGCTTGTGTTGCTGTGTGCACTCGGGAAAAATTAAAAAAATGTCTATTTCCGTAAAATAGGAAGGGGAACAACGGCATCGAAGACGTATTCTACAAGCAACTTCAAACACGCACTTCTGCTGGAGCATTTGCTTTTCATACATACCTTTTCAGGATGTGACACTGTGTCAGCAATCTGCGGAATGGGAAAGAAAAAAATAATTGACGTCATCAACAAAAATGTTCACCTTCAAGAGGATATAAAATTATTCCAAACAACCACTCCTGGACAAAATGTCATCGCTGCAGCTGAAGAGAGCGTGTTAATCGCACTGTACGGAGGAAATGAATCCGATGTGTCCATCGATCGATTGCGATTTAAAATATATACACGATTGGGTCTTAAAAAGAAAACGGAATTGTCGCGCTTCCCCCAACGAGTTCCGCAACACGTCAGCATTCCCTACGGACTTATCATCAGGTCCAGAAATGGCTCGGGCAAGAAAAAAACGCGATTTCTTGGGGCTGGAAAAATGGCTACCGCGGTTTAGAGCCTGTGACCAGCGAACAAGACCCGATTCCACAAATTCTATTGGACATTATATCCTGTGGATCCGCCAAAACTGCTGTAAAGCTTGCGGCTGCCGAAAGGCCGGATTAAAGTGTTCCATCTGTGATGCTTGTTTTGCTCGGGTAGCTGGTTTGGAGATTATTCCAGGGTTCAATGTTAATATTAATTAAAATCCAGATCCAAAATAAGACATTTATTTTCCTAATAATTATATGTACAGTGTGGCCATATCTTTTATGGCTTAGGTAGCGACAATCTTGTTATTACATAAGTACATTATAGTAATCGGAGAGAGAGAGAGAGAGTGTAACATATTTCCTCTATGTACGTCGTCGTAACCCCAATTCTCTAACGCGACTAAGAAATCTGTTTCAGGAGAGATCCAGTTCAATACACTCGAATCAATCTGACAAGAGGTCCAGTTCAACGCACTCGGATCCTCCCTAACAGATACTTGGCCAGCGGCTGCCACGGCGCCGGAGAAACTTGAGCTTCCGGTTATCTCAGTTCAACACACTCGAGAAAGGTGAAAGTCAAGCTCTGAATTTACTGGTTTCTGGCTAGTTATTTTATACCCAAAAATCACGGTCACGTGGTTTTGCACCCGGCACGAAATGCACACGGCACGCAAGTTGCGGCCTGGTGAAGTTAGAATTAAAAGTTAACAAAAGAACTAATCAGGTATTGAACTAATCTAAAACTGAACTACTTGATCCATGCATGATTAAAATAAGTTAAACTGGAATGAAAGTATACAGTATTCCTGTAGTATTGTATACTTCATTACACATCTTATGCAAAATTTGCTGCGGCGAAAATTGCACAAACGTCAAGGAAGTTGCATAAATCTTGGATGATGAAGACAAGGATTGCTACGACCTTCCTACTATGGTACCATTACCCAGAGCGACGAAAAGAAAAGCGTCTGAAGTATCCCAGGAAACTGACGAAAACTATTAATTTCCTGTAGAAAAGTGGCAAGAAATGGAACATCAAGCAAAGAAATCGTGGATTAGGCCTCGGGGGGAAACCACGTTAAAAAAAACGCGCCGTCGACTCTACCTCAAAGGTGGTGTGGAAATGAGTTTACAAAATGTACAAGTTAAAATACTATGACTGATTGAAAACGCTCCGAGCATATTTGAACATGTCAACTTTGAGCGTGGATTGGCGGGCGAGGAATCCACTTACGGACTTAATTTTTTTTTTAAATCCTAGAAATCGCATCTAGTTTAAATAACATTTTGTTGGCAGAGAGTGTCAGATGCACTGCAAAAGAGTGGCAAGCCAAGAAAGCGAAAAAAAATTTTTTTGAAATCATTTCTCAACTTTGAGCTCTAATAACTTTTTTGCAATAACTTTTACGGCAAAAATGCATTCGTGATGACATAAAGAGTAAATCCTCATGAGTACAACGATATTTTTTTCATTACTGTGCGATAAATAGAACTCGAGTTATGAGCGATTGAAAAAAAAAAACAAATCCAAGATGGCGGCGAAAGGGGGGGAGGTAGGAATGCGCAAATTCAGACTTAAGGTTTTCTTTAACCCCCATTTCGAATAAGGAACAAAAGAAAAAATGTACCCAAAATTTTTGGGTCACATCAGTAAATTTTTCCTAATTGCACTGGAGTATAAGTTTTTTGCAAACTGAAAATTAATCGTATGACTCGTTTTTGGCCAATTATTTCTAATTAAGAGACTAGTCAAAGTCGTATCAGTACAGCAAATTTTATTTAATGTTAATAACAAATTAAATTAATTTTTTTGTTTATTGTGTTAAAGTATTAATGTATTAGTCAAAGTCATATTAGTTATAAGGCAAATTTTACTTTGTTAATAACAAATAGAACTTATGTTTTTGTTTATTATGTTGCGTTAAAGCACTAATGCATGTATTGCATTTAAAATAAACATGGAAAATTATACAAATGATACATCTTTGGCCCTTATTTGGTCCTTTTTTTATTTTGATCTAGGTCCCTAAGTCCTTAATTTGAGGGCCAATAGCCACTGGGAGCCCTGCCCAGACGTGTGGATACAATTAACCATTAAATTAAAATTAATAATTTCCAGACGGCACGAGCTTGGAAATTACTGATTTCGTAAAAAATACTATTTATCTATACTAAAACTCCACTGTAGAAATAATGATCCGCAACCCAGGTACAAAGGCATAAACCACCCTTAAATATACAGAACATTAATAATTCCCAAACCGCATTAGATTTTCTAAATCTAATCTAATTTTATTTCTATAACTAATAACGTAGAAAAGTATTGTTGGTATATACCAAAACTATGCTGAAAAAATAATTACTGGCAACCCAGACACGAGGGTATAAACCACTATGCTGAGAAAATAATTACTGGCAACCCAGACTTAAGGGGTACAAATCGTCCTGAAATATAACGAAAGTTAATAATTCATCAACCGCACTAGATTGGGACCGGCTAATGACATAAAAAGTATTGACTAAAATTATGCTAACAAAATAATTACCTTCAATCCAGACATAACGGTATCCACCCTTAAATAAAAAGAAAATAATGCTCAAACTGCACTAGATTGGAACTGGCTAATAACGTAAAAAGTATTAGTTTTAGTATGCACCAACAATATTTTGTTACGTTATTAGTCAGTTCCAAACTAATGCAGTTTAGTAATTATCAATTTCTCTTGTATGTAAGGGCGGTTTATACTCTTGTGTCTAGGTTGTCAATAAATATTTTGTCAGCCCAGTTTTAGTATATACCAACAATATTTTTTTACTCATTAGTATCTAATGCGGTTTGGAAATTATTAGTTTTTCTTATATGTAAGGGCTGTTTATACCCTTGTGTCTGGGTTGCCAGTAAATATTTTCTCAGCCCACTTTTAGTATATACCAACAATATTTTTTTACGTTATTAGTTATTTCCAGTCTAATGCGGTTTGGGAATTATTAGTTTTTCTTTTATGTAAGAGCGGTTTATACCCTTGTGTCTGGGTTGCCAATAAATATTTTCCCAGCCCAGTTTTAGTATATACCAACAATATTTTTTTACGTTATTAGTTATTTCCAGTCTAATGCGGTTTGGGAATTATTAATTTTTCTTGTATGCAAGGGCGGTTACCCTTGTGTCTGGGTTACCAGTAAATATTTTCTCAGCCCAAATTCAGTATATACCAACAATATTTTTTTACGTTATTAGTCATTTCCAATCTAATGCGGTTTGGGAATTATTAATTTTCTGTATATTTAAGGGCAGTTTATCCCCTTGTAACTGGGTTGCGGGGCATTATTTCTACAGGGGAGTTTTAATATAGATAAACAGTATTTTTTACGAAATCAGTAATTTCCAATCTCATGCCGCCTGGAAATTATTAATTTTAATTTAAGGGTTAATTGTACCCACACGCCTGGGTTGCGGTGAATTATTTTCGCAGCCGAGTTTTAGAATAATATTTTTATGATATGATGAGCGATGATGGCTTCTTGAACCCTTTTGCTTATACTGAAAAATATCGTAACAATCTGAAATATGTTTATTGTTTAGGTTCATATTTTATATATCCATGGTACTGCTCGAGAATAATCGTGTAAATTAGCTGCTATCTTTGGCTGTTGTTTTCACACTGGTTGGGGGGGGGGGGGGCGTGTTGGGCGTAACGCCCCCCCAAAAAATATCAGTCGGCAAAAGTTTGTTTTATTTTCTTTTTTTTACGCATAGTATATAAATATGAAAATAATAATAAGTCATATTCGGGATTCGGGAAATATATTAATCTTTTTCCCTTATTATTAATTTCTCTTACATTCTGCATTACAATTCATATGCGATATGCGCCCGGTCCGGCTAGACAACGTGAGCTTTAGACCCTATCATGTAAGTTATATGGAGTCGAGTTCACAAAATAAGTTCATGTCTTTATTTGCATCAAAAATTTGCACTAAAATTAAAACTGACGTTCAAGAAGCAATTTTCTTTTCTGTGATTGCCGATACAACTCCAGATAGAACTCATCATGACCGATTAACAGTTGGTGTACGTTATGTGAAAGATTTTCGTCCCCATGAAAGATTGGTGGCAATGGTAAAAGCTCACGGCAAAACGGGAAAAGATCTGGCCGAAGAGATTCATAAAGTCCTCCTTGAAAATGAACTTCCTACCGAAAAATTAGCATTTCAAAGTTACGATTGTGCAGCCGCGATGAGTGGTCCCCTGAATGGAGTTCAAAAGAACCTTGTATGGCGCATAGGCTTAATACATTTTTAGAACACTGCATTGACGCCAGTGTCATTGTGAGTGACTTGTTTAATACGTTCGAAGCTTTATATGTTTTCTTTACTTCAAACGCCAAAAGATGCACATCTCTAGAAAATAAACTAGCCGCAATCGACGGAGCTTTAAAACTTCACAATCTGTCAAAAACAAGGTGGACGACCCGAGCAGAAACTGTTAAAGCTGTATGGGTGTCTTATGATGCCATTATAGATGCCCTGGAAGAGATTTCAGTTTCAAAAGAGCATCCTCCTAAAAATAGAAGCGAAGCTCTTGGGCTAATAAAAAAATGAAATGTTTCGATTTCATTTGCTGCATAATGTTCATGAAGAATATTATGTACAAACTAATAAAATCCCTTACGGAAAAATGGAAGAAAAAGAATTCGATGTTTTGGACGCTGTTTCAATTATTAAAGGAACTGAAAAATCGCTAATTATTATGATGAATGATAACGCCATTTCAGATTTAATTGAAGGGGCTAAATCTTTTTCTAAGAGTTTGAATATTGACCCGTTAGAAGATTATGCTAGGCATCACAGACGGTGACTTGCTCCTAAAAAAATGATGAAAATAGAGAAAATACTGCTGAGATCAGTTGAGAAATATTTTATAGAAAGAATATTAACAGACACATTAATTAGCCTTATCCTCGTTCTAAATCCTGCAGCCCTTTATCGACTGTCTAAACATATTACATAAATCGGAGGATCTCATAAATAATGATTTAGCCGAAAAGCTGGTGCAATTAATGCCAAAAAAAGTAGACAGTGATGCACTAAAAGCAGAACTAGACATTTTTTGTCATATACTAAAAAAAGGTCCGAAAATTAAGGAAGAAGGTAATAGAAGTGAAAGTGTAACTGTAATGGATCAGATAAGTGAGAAACTGCGGGTATTAAAAAGTAGCTTGCCTTTGACAAATTTATTATTTGAATACATTTTAAGCGCGTAATTATACTAAAAACAAAAAACAAAATAAGTTTATTTAGTAAGACTTCTTTTCTTTTACAAACATGAATTTTTATATTACTATAATATATATTTAAAACACCTTTCCAATTGATTTATTATTTATTTTGTGTTAGCAAAATCGGCATATTACGTGAGAGTCGGATTTTTTCATTGTTACGCCCCCCCAAAATGTTTGTCTTAAATCAGTCCCTGACTGTTGTATAAAAGCCGCTTTACACTATGCAATTTTCATTGCTGGCAATTCGTATTGCCAGCAAGGGATTGCGGATTTGATCTTGCAGTTCACTTTACACTTGGCAACTTTCCTTGCTTAAGAAACAGGTATTCCATCATAGATGAATCAGATGATGTATGTAAATATTTGAGGTTATGGCTATTATTTACCTTTTTTAAAGAGTTATGAGATGTTAACGACGAATGAACAGGCTAAAATCGCAGCAGGATAATGTGCTTTGTTAATCGGCGCTACTGCATACTATTACAAAACCAAAGAGATAGAAGGTGGTGGATAAAGCCCTGGTTAAACATCGACAGGAGGTTTAGATTTCTTTATGGCCTAAGTAGAAATGTAATAGCCAAAAAATAAAGCCATACAAATAACGGAGGAATTTAAGGAATATGTAAATGGCTGCGGTAGTATTCCATAGGCCACGGTAATGAGCAAAAAAAATTACACACATTTTATTGCAATATATAACTCGCTATGTAACTTATTATTTATAGTTATTTGTGATAAAAAATTGTTTAAAAAGCATTTTGTTAAATTTTTATAATCAATAATTTAAGAAACATGTCAGAAGGGACAGCCATGTTGTTTTTCCTACATTTTAATTTTTTTTCTTATAAAAACCTGGTTAATCACAAAAATAATAAATGTGCACCAGAGAGAGGACACTTTATAACCAATAATATTAAGATATAAGTAAAAAAATATGGCATTATAACTGTCAATAACACCAAGGAACATTCAAATTTCCCTTATTTTAGAATGACCCAAATATCAGAGGGAGAACGTATTCATGTTTAGGTCTTGAAAAAAATGAAAATCGTTTTACCATTTTTTTATTATTTCATAAAGCACGCGATTTCACTACTTTTTGGATCAATCCCAGGAGTACTTTTTCAAGTATCTATTGCAATTGTCCCAGCAATTGGTTAACCATCTATTGCAGAATTATTTTTTGTGAGATTCTGATATGTTGTACAAGGCATAACAGCATTTGGATTAGCAAAATATTGCAGATCTTCAATAAAATGTTTGATTTTTTATACAGTGTCGTTGGCCTAAAGTGAAAATATTAATTATGAGTACCTCCCCAATCTGCATATGTACTAGTCTTAAAACGATTCAAGAAATATTGTTATTATTGTTTTAATAAAGGAACCGGAAAAGGAAGATGAAGAGCCATTGCAGGATAAGCCATGGAAAAGTGCCCCCAAAGCTATAATATTATAACTGTGTCCAAATGCTACTCATTACATAAAGGAGTCATGTTACAAAGTTTCAACTCCGTCTGGCAGCTATGAGGATTGAAATAGTCATTTTATCCCTAAATTGTTCTAATTTTTTCTCACTTACCAAGCAATCGATTTGCTTGAAATGTTGTACAAATGTTGCTTATAAATAAATGTTTTTAACAGACTTTCAGGTCACCTGAATGGCCCACTTAAGTCTAGGACTCGGTCTAGAAAATCTAGATTTGTCTGAGGAAAGGAAACGGGGCCCTACAGTTTATAATGGGATCCGAACCACTTATTGGAGATGATTTATAATTGACAATTATTTCGCAGTAGGTGGGGTTCGAACCAACTTCGCTAGGTATGTTCAGAGAGAAAGCTAGACGCGTTAACCTAATGAGCTACCATCCCCGTGATATACAATTAATTAAAAAAACATCCCTCATCCCTTGAAGGATTACCATCCTTTGTTGTACAATCATCATATTTTTGTAAAATGTGTGTCTAGGCGTAAACTATATCGTTTTAAAATTTCAAAAAAAGTTGGGCGCCGCGACGTCTAGCGTCAAAATTGTCGGACTGTAAATTTGAGAGTCTTAAATAGGCAACCTAGAAATTATTCAACTTTATCTAAAAAAAAAAAATTTATTAGTAAAAATAAAAAATGACAATTAGGGGTAAAACGGCCATTTTAACCCTCTCAGCTGTCACACGGGGATGACGATGAAACTTTGTAGTATAACTTATCTTGGAAAATTTGACATTTGGGCTCAGTTTTATTGTTATAGCTTTGGGGGCCCTTTTTATGGCGTATCCTGCTAAGGCATTTGGTACCAATACACGCGTTTGGTTTATTCGCACCCGCGTTCTACAGAATATCACAGAATATTGCACAACATTGCACAAATATTGTGAAATATTGTACATGCATTGCACAATATTGCAGTTATTGCATAAGCGATTGCCCCTTCGCTTTTTTCAAATTGCGTGAGAACATTTTTGAATACATCTATTGTCAATGAACGGCATTTTCGAACATTTCTTTCACGTAAAGCTTCAAGACGTTCGGATTTGACTGCAAAAACCTATTTCAAATGTTCCCAAAGACAGAAATCTAAGAAATTGAGGTTGACCTGTTCTTCCGATTCACTACCTAGAAAACCGATTATCCAATTATAGTTAAATGTGTGGGGTACCCCATCATGTTGGAAAAACATCTTCGAGAGTTTGGGTAATTTGGATCGAGGTAATTTTCGCCATTCAAACGGGCCAAGAGTGTGATTTTCTGAGATGCCAATTCAAACATTTGAGGTCTTTGGGTGTAAGTTTTAATGAGCAAATGTATAAATAATTATTAAAAATATGATGTGTGCTGACTTGAACATCAAGCTAGCATATAACATCAAAATCAACGTTCCCCCCTTCAAATTGCATGTGAAAGTTATTGCGAATTTGAGGGGAGAGACGTTGGTTTTGGTGTTGTGTGCTAGCTTGATGGTCAGGCCCGCACACACATACTTTTTTTTAAACAATGATTCGGTTGTTAATAACAGGGCAATTTGTGAGTAACTGTTTCATATGCAATTGGAGGGGGGAAACGTTGATTTTGATGTTGTGTGCTAGCTTGATGCACAAGTCCGCACACCACATCATATATTTAATAATTATTATGGAGCGATAAATTTATCCTTCATCGTAATAAATTTGCGATTACTATACTTTAATGTATTACCATGTGCATTCCGTTGTGTGCTACATTTGCTACTTTATATACCTTATATTTTTATAAACTGCTATACAATGCCGTGTATTTAGGCTTGTCATATTAGCTTAAACATAACCCAATAGAAAAAAATAGCTATTTGTATGACAAGGGAGAAAAGTGCATAATTTCCTCCCGCGGATAGTTTGATGCCCGACGCGAAGCGGAGGTCATCAATATCCAAGGGAGGAAATGGCACTTTGCTCCTGTGTAATACATATGATTTTTTCTACTCCCTACATAGAAAATACTATTTTGCTCCCTCATTTCAGGGAGCAAAGTAGTGCTTTTCCTCCCTAGGGAGGAAAATACTTTGGCTCCCTCTAACAAGTAGAAACTTCAAATAGCTGTAATGGTGATAGCTTTTTCATATTTTTCACGAGACTTTAACGGTAATAGATTTAACGAAACCACGTTTGCTTCTTCCAGAATATCTTGAGGAACTTCATCTTCACATTCAGAATATATTATTATAAACTTTTTGGAAGTTTGTTTATTTTGTGAACAAGAAGCAACCTTAGCAACGTTCCATGTACTTTAATTTTTAACAATATTTACTTATCTAAATACCTATTATGACATTTTGACATATTTGTTTTTTTTATTGTCATGCATAATAAAATATATGTAAAACACTATAAATGGTCGTAGAAAAAATCATATGTATTACACAGGAGCAAAGTGCCATTTCCTCCCTTGGATATGATACCCTCCGCTTCGCGTCGGACATCAAACTATCCGCGGGAGGAAATTATGCACTTTTCTCCCTTGTCATACAAATAGCTATTTTCTACGACCATTTACAGTGTTTTACATTGGTTTTATATATATTTTATTATATTTTCTTATGCATGACAATCAAAAAACCAAATATGTCAAAATGTCATAATAGGTATTTAGATAAGTAAATATTGTTAAAAATCAAAGTACATGGAACGTTGCTAAGGTTGCTTCTTGTTTACAAAATAAACAAACTTCCAAAAAGTTTCTAATAATGTATTCCGAATGTGAAGATGAAGTTCCTCAAGATATTCTGTAAGAAGCAAACGTGGTTTCGTTAAATCTATTACCGTTAAAGTCTCGTGAAAAATATGAAAAAGAGTACCAGCTATTTAAATGTTGGATGGAGACTAGGCAAATAAGAAAAATATGTGAAGAAGTGGTCCTAATTTACTTCTCCAAAAAATGTGCCGATTTGAAGCCTTCAACATTATGGAGCAAATACAGCATGTTGCGATCTTCACTCCAAATTAAAGAAAATATCGACATTGTTTCCTAAATTAGTAGCTTTTTTAAAAAGGAAATCTGCTAGATATAACTTAATTGTACCATAAATTTTAACAATATTTAGTTACTGATGTTAATTTAAACCTCGATTTAAACTGTTTTCAATTTTTATAAATAAAAATAAGTAATAAAAAATCTCTTTCAAAGAAAAGTATTATTATACATTTTCAGGAAGTTTGTGTGTCCCTAGGGAGGCAAAGTATTTTCCTCCCGAGGGAGGAAAAGTACTGCTTTGCTCCCTGAAATGAGGGAGCAAAGTAGTACTTTCTATGTAGGGAGTAGAAAAAAATAGTTTTGCCACTTGGGAATTAAACTTGTCAAGGGATGTACTTTCAAAATAAAAAGAGTTCCCTAGCAATAAGTATGTTCATCACTAAAACACACCCCTTACGTGCAATTCGGTAGTTTTTTGCGATTTTCTCGAAAACCGTTTGTCCTACAAAAAAATTATATTTACAAAGATATTCCCAGTAAAATTATGCATAAAAAAGTGTTTATTACCTAAATTGTTTAGAACAGAGGTTTTCGAGAAATCAGCTATTGAAGTTAGGGGTTGCATTAACAGAGATTCACAAACATGATATAATCATGTATTTTAGGTTTAATTTTGGAACTCTGGTTCAATGTAAGGTTGTATTATAGTGGGGAAGGGGTTTATAAAAAAAAGTTTTGCGATTTATACAAGAGCACTCGTTTGCACACCACCATTGAGGTACAGTTATCGGCACGCCTTTTTTAAAGTGGTTTCTTCTTGAGACCGTTGAGTGATAAAATCACTCAACGTTGAGACCTAGTGCACTAAGTAAAAATAAATTTATAATATGTCTTCGGTAGAATCTACATCATCTATGGTATCTGTATTGGGACAGCTTTGGCACCGGCAATTTTTGCACATAGTTGTGTAATGTAAGCCTGCCTTAATACAGCTGCATCTCTTTCCACAACCTTGTTTGCAACTGCAGATTGTTAATTTTAAAATAGAAGCCGGGGCGGGTGGTTCAGTGGTATAGACAGGTGACAGGGCATCATAATTTTTTTTTGCAGCCCCAAAGCTCAGGATGCAAATGTTGTCCACGCCATATTTGCATTTGAAGATAATTACGACGGGAATGCTGTTGTACTGCTGCCGACGCGGGAGCTAATTTTGAAAGAACCACGGCACTGCCCGCTTGGCCAACAAATTTATTAAAATAAGCTTGTCTTTGCTCACTGAGATTGCCCTCTAATGATTTAGCTTTATAGAGCTCCAATATAAACCTTTCCCCCGCCTGCTCAATTTCTGTTGGAGTTGATTTAGCATTATTAAATATCTGAATTACACTATCAAGATCCTTCCTGCGATTAAATATATGTACAAATTGTTGTTTGCCCTTTCCAAAGAATCATGACGTGGTATCACAGCCACTAATAGCATGAATGAATAAGATAGATTCTTTACAATTGCGGATAATATTAGATGACTGTATGTTCTTCTAGCTATACAGCCGTTTTTTAACATTACCTTGAGCCCCATGATATCTGTGCCCTTTGGTATAAGTGCAATTAATAAAACAAGAAGGTCGACGTCTTGACCAACCGCTACAACTTGTTCGTTTTCATGAGATTTTCTGACAGCAGTGGCAACAATTTCGACATCAGCATCATCTGCTACAATATATGTGTCTACAGTTTGGTTGTTGAGATGCTCAGCAAGCTGTGAAATAAGTTGTTCCTTATTTTTAAGATGTTAAGATTATTTAAAAATTTACTTTGCTGCTCAACTAATACTGTGTTTTTGTCAAAAAAAATATCAGACGTAGAGCGTTTTAACAGTCGTCTTTGACAGCAATCCCGTCACTTCGCGAACAGCATTTGCATAATGACCTTTGGGGCTGGAAAAAAAAAATGATGCCCTGTCACTTGTCTATACCATTAAGCCACTCGCCCCGGCTTCTATTTTAAAATTAATAGTTTGCAGTTGCAAACAAGGTTGTGGAAAGAGATGCAGCTGTACTAAGGTAGGCTTACATTGCACAACTATGTGCAGAAATTGCCGTGGCCAAAGCTGTACCTACCAATACAGATGCCACAGATGATGTAGATATTATACCAAAGACGTATTATAAATTTATTTCGACTTAGTAGATTAGGTCTCAAGAAGGAACCACTTATGGTGGTGAAGAAACGAGTGCTCTGGTATAAATCGCAAAACTTTTTTTTATAAACCCCTTCTCCACTATAATACAACCTTACATTAAATCACAGAGTTCCAAAATTATACCTAAAATACATTTTTATACCATGTTCGTGAATCTCTGTTAATATAACCCCTAACTTCAATAGCTAACTTCTCGAAAACCTCTGCCCTAAACAATTTAGGTAATAAATACTTTTTTATGCATAATTTTACTGGGAACATTTTTTGTAAGTATAATTTTTTTTGTAGGACAAAAGGGTTTTCCAGAAAACGCAAGAAACTACCGAACCGCACTTTAGGGGTGGGTTTTAGGGATGAGCTTTCACTTGTTTGGAAACTCTTTTCATTTTGAAAGTACATACCTTGACATGTTTAATCCTCAAGTGGCAAAACTTTATAATTTTTTTTTTCTGTTTATGCTATAATATGAATGGCCTAATTTAGTTAATTGCTTCCACGTCCAGTGGAGTATAGTAACGCAAAAACATTTTTTCTTTGTTAAAATAGGCTTAAAATGTCATGAAACGTCGACATTTTAAATTTAAGCGAAAACAAGATTTCTGTCTGTCTGTCGGTCTGTTTGTAACTTTTGTGCTCACGTTTACTCTGGAACTGTTTATGATATTAACTTGAAATTTTGTACATTTATGTATTATAACGAGATCTGGAACTAGATTATGTTTTGATCTAATTCCGTTGAAGGGTTCGGGGATAAATAAGGGCAAATAGGCAAAACAATCAGGTAAGAGTCCACAAAATTGCAATTTGGGTCATGTACGAAAAGTCAAGGTCTCCAAATTTTTTTTGGCATCCAAACACCCCCCCCCCCTCCCCCATTGGATGAAAAGTAGAGTTGGAATAATCAGTAAAATCGACAATTTAGTTGCCTTCTTCAGAAGGTTGCGTTTATGAAGCACTTCCAGAGATCTTTTATTTTTTGCGGACGGACGGGTATTTCGTTACACCCTGTTTAAAGTACCTGCTTAGGCCATTTGATTAATTCAGATTTGAACTGTACGTAGAAAAATTTCATGAAACTTTGTTTTTACAGGGAGAGGGGACTGAGAAGGCTGCGGGAGGAACTGCGAGCGGAAGAGATGAAACTAGTTCTGTTAAAGAAATTAAAACAATCTCAAATAAAAGAAAACGTTGCTGTAGTAGCACCGAGCATACCCCCTTCGGCGCTTCCTCCGACGGGGCTACCCAGTGGGCTGAGTATAACACCAACGACGGTTAAAGTACCCACAAACAAGAGTCAACCGCCACAGATCGCACATTCTCGTCATCCTAATTCAATTTCGCACAAACCACTCCAAGGCAGCGTACAAAATGTGTTACGGGTAAGTTCTTATTTTTATACAGTACAAAGTTGATTTGGTTGTTGGTACATATACGTTGTGGATACTGAGCTAATAGTTATTCTTTTTTTGGAAAATGATAATTATTTATCTCGGATTACCCCCACGATGACAGGCATCACGCCACCTTACTGGCAACATGTATTTCTTTGTAGTTTAAGGTCACCCCATATCCAAAAGAGAGAGAGAGAGAGAGATCCGGTAGGGAAATATTTGCTGTTTTTGACCATAACTTCTTATTCTAAAACACATATTGCAAACAAACTATAAGACTACCTAAGTATAACTATAACAAGAGTAGTGTTATAAATTTTCGCTCAATAATTTCAAACATATACGAAATAGTTAGATTTAAATTTAGGAAATACGAAGTGATATAATTTTTAAAATTAAATCTAACTATTTTGCAAACAACTGAAATTATTGAGTGCAAGTTATATCACTACACCTGTTATAGTACTACTTAGATAGTCCTATACTTTTTTTAACCAATATATGAATTTTAAAAAAGTTACGGCCAAAAGTATTTCCTTATCGGATTTCTCTCCCTTGGATATGCCCACCTTAAGGTCTCAAGTATACATATCACAGCACAGTTGCCGGTCCGCATATTTTGCACACTCAAATACCTTTGACGTCTGCACTACATAACTTAAATTGGATAACAATGTTCAAAGATTTTTATATTTGAAAATTTAACGAATGCGCTAGGGATCTACAAATGAAAGACTGTATTCGGAAGTCTATTTTCTTTCGGTATGAATAAGTTAATAAATTGCCACTAAGAAAATTAGCATAAAATTGAACCGCTTCCAAAAAGTCACTAAAAATTTTGAGACAAAATTTCCGGTAGCTTCTCATTTTTTTCTCATTTTTGGTCATACCGTTTGATTCAACCAGTCAAAAAAACTGCAACTTTTTATTCTATTGTTGGATAAGCTTCTGAACACTTCTGTTGAGATGGCATTACTTTATACCTCAAAAAAAAAATTGTGCGTCCTAGAACGGTTTAATAAAATGGCGTCGGGACATGATCAAGTTTCCAGTGTTCTAGACTGCCCAAATGTGTTTATCACTCCACTGCGAATTTTATTTAATATCGCACTACAAACCTCTTCCTTTTCTGGGTGTTGGAAATTGGCAATAAAAGTGTGTCCTATTTACAAAAACTGAAAAGCAGCAGACATTACAAACTACAGATGGATCTCAATACTATCTATATAACTATAACTTATAAGGTTTTTGAGGCCTCAGTATATATTATAATCGATTCGGGGGTAATGAGTTTAATTTCCACTTACCAATACGGTTTTATGTTCAACAGTAGCATACCTAGCTTGTTCAACTCACATTGTTCCAGAATCATTGGACAATAGAGGCCAAGTCGATGTAGTGTACACTGATTTTTCAAAAGCCGTTGACCGTATAGACCACACGTTATTAATTGAAAAATTAAATTATGTTAGTTTCAATAATATACTAGTAATTTTTTTTTATAATACCTGAAAAACCTGTTTCAATACGTTCAATATAACTGCTTTAAGTCAAACACTTACCTTGCAACATCAGGAGTGCCCCAAGGTTCAAATTTGGGACCGCTTTTGTTTATTATATTTATAAATGACTTAGTTGGCATATTAGATTGCGAGAAACTTTTGTTTGCAGATGATTTAAAAATATTCAGTGAAATAAACAACATCAGAGACTATCTAACTTTACAATAGGAGATACACAAAATAGAGTTTGGGTATGCGTCAAACAAATTAGACAAGAATGTATCCAAATGCAAAGTAGTAACGTATACGCGAAAAATAAGTTCCCTATATTTTTTTGTATACCTTCAATAACACGGAGTTGTCAAGAGTCCAATCAATAAAGACTTAGGAGTATTATTTGACTCTAAATTGAAGTTTGTGGAACATATTAACTCATCCACAAATTCGACATTGAAATTATTAGGCTTTATAATAAGAAATTGTAAACAATTTTCCAATGTAGATGCCCTTAAAATGTTATTTCTCAATCGTGCGATCAAAACTTGAGTATGGTGCTTTAATTTGGAACCCAATTTATAATGTTTACTTCTTCGCTAAAATCTCAAAAATGGTCTTTCGGATCGCAAAATGTTTCAAATGAAAGTTGTAGACAATTCGATTACGAACAATTTCCTTTTATTTTTCTATTTTTATTTCCATTCGATCAATATTGGCAGAGATATGAATTTTTAAACATCTTTATAGCGCAGAACACTTGTTTTATGATAAAATCGATAAAAACTGGAAAACAATAGATCGTACGCATATAGTGTATGTAATGAAAGTTAAAGAGAATCAAATTTTGAATATGTTGGTGTATGTACAAAATGGTTTTGATAACGTGTGAATGAAGATAAAAGGGAAAAACATGAAAAATCTTCATTTTCAAGTGCGTTTTGACAAATAGCTTCTTTTTGATTGGCTTTAGGCAATAATGACACTAATTTTTTTGAAGAGAATTAAATCATCTGTAAAATGAGCTCCAAGTGACCTTCATACAATGAATGGTTCACGAGTTACAGCTGTTTAAAGCTATGAGCAAAAATTTCTTTTTTTATTATATATTAAGATTTGCCTGCAAGAACTGTGCATAACAATTTTAAAAAAATTCGTTTTGACCTCTTTTTATTAGTTTATATACATATGAAAGTAATGCAATAGCATAAGTTGTTCACAAGGTATATTTTCTTTAAAAAAAGGTTCTTGAAAACTGTGTTGGTTAAAAGAAATTGAACCAATATTATTTTTTAATTCCTTTTTTTGTATATATAATCGTTTCTTTTGACTTTACGACAAAATTTCATAAGACTTAAATGAAAGCTTACAAAATTTCCTACAAAAAACACTTTCCTGTATGATTTTCATTAAGTAGCGACAAGGAACTGACGATTGAAAATGCGGTTGATTTTTAATTTTTAGCAAACAGGCAGTTTTCGTCACGTTTGAAGTAGAAAAGAGTACATTTAATAATATTTTTTCACTTTTTGAAATATCAGAAGTTATTCTGTGAGCATTTCTGAGTCGTTTCATACTGTGTTCATATTTTTTAAAAAGTTGTTATGCACAGTTCCTGCAGGAAAATCTTAATTTATAATAAAAAAAAAATTTTTTGCTCATAGCTTTAAACAGCTGTAACTCGTGAATCATTCATCGTATGAAGGTCACTTGAAGCTAATTTTACAGATAATTTAATTCTCTTTAAAAAAACGTCATTATTGCCTAAAACCAATAAAAAAATAGCTATTTGTCAAAATGCACTTGAAAATGACAATTTTTCATGTTTTCCCTTTTATCAAAACGATTTTGTACATACACCAACATATTCAAAATTTGATTCTTTTTAACTTTCATTAGATACACTATATGCGTACGATCTATGGTTTTCAAGTTTTTATCGATTTTATCATGAAGCAAGTGTTCTGATAGCGCGCTATAAAGATGTTTAAAAATTCATATGGAAATGAAAAATAAAAAGAAATTGTTCGTAATCGAATTCTCTACAACTTTCATTTGAAACATTTTGCTATCTGAACGACCATTTTTGAGATTTTAGCGAAGAACGCGCGCATTTCCGTTGCGTCGCAAAACTGTCAAAATTTCAAAAAACCTATCTCGGCTCCAATAGGTCGTACGAAGTTAAAAAAACCAAAGTTGTGCAGATTTTTATTATCTATAATTTTCATGCGTGCTGTTGTGAGCAGAAAATAAAATGTTTATTTTACTATAAGGAATGTAACCAGACTGCAACCAACAGCTACTCTCCGGGCTATGTGCTCCGCCGAGCGCTGAATTACAAGTTACAAGCCTGGCGCGTCAAGCGTAATAATTGCATATTACCATCAAAACGCTAATGCTTCGATTGCAACAAACACCAGCCGAACGACTGATCCTACTTAAACGAAGTCTCGTGTCAGTCGTCCCACACCACTTGCAGACTGCAGTTTGGGGCTGTTGGCTCTCGTTAGTGCAAGGTAGGCATGTGACGACCGACACGAGGATCACTTGACCATTTAGTACATTTCGGTATCTTGGAAGCACGTCAATATTTTATTGTTCCGCCAGCCGTACAAGCATCTTGAAAAACCCTCCTATTTATTCTATGATGGATGTATAATAGTCTTGGTGTACATTAGGACCATCACAAATGCTTATTGAAATTCTTAAGTAACAGTCAGAAACTATTATTATCATCAATAGTAGGGTTTAATTCGATTGCTCTTTACTATTTATGTTTATACTTAAGTTATTTTTATTTTTAATGTGTATATATTATGTAGTTAAGTGTGTGTTAGTTACTACTTACACTCGCTTATATCTTAGTTTTTATCCTTGCATTGAACACTTATATTGTCCTGTAATTGAAATACTTTGTTGGACAATAAATCTATTATTATTTTTAACCCGAATATTATAACTGATCCACTAAAGGTCTGACGTTTTAGAACAATCATAAATAATTCTCGTTTTGAAATAGTGCTTAGATATTAATTAAAATTTTACAAATTGAATCGCATCGTGATTTCAAATATAAGAGTGCACACGTGTATGCTATTGGCAAACAATGATTTCCTTCCTAATTATCTGTGGAAAAATGTTTGAAATTTTGTAATCCTAAATTTTAAATTAAAAGACATTATTAATTACTTCACTATTTTATTTTACTAAGATGAGCATACCAAAAATTGTTGATATTTAAATAAGTAGATATATTTGTAATGTTTTATGGCTCTTTTCCTAGTTGCGGAAATATGTGCAATAATAATAAATTTTTTATCACTTGTTTACACAAATTATAAACTGTTTAATTAGTCCCAACATAAAATGTATACCGTAAAAATATTGAAACGAACGATACGTTGAGATAAATTACCACCTTATGACAAATTTTCTATGAGTAGTTTCAATATATCGTGTTTCATTTAATAATTGTATTTATTTAGGTTGTAGCAAATATGAGTCCATAACAATGTTACGTAAGATAATAATATACTTTCTCTTTATGTAGATTAAAAAAAATAACATTGCAATGTTTTAAGTGTATACATTAATATGGTTTATTTTAGTACCTAGTAAATGGTAATTTTTTGCAAAATATTGATATTTTTATATAAATGTAAATGCCCTGAGGTAAATGCCACAGTCATTCTTTTGATCAAATAAATTCTGTTAATGTCAACTAATTTAGTGTCCAAACTTAATTGGCTAGATTCCAAGATAAATAAAAAATATTATGTTTATTTTTAGGATTGATTGTTATTTTTGAATTAGAACGCTAACAGAAAGAATGATATTTTTAATTAAATGACGCTCTTGGGTCAGTAACTATTTGTGGCCAAGGGGTTGCCTAATATTTTACAAGATCTACTATTTTTGATGCTTGGAATAATTCTGTCAATAAATTAGATTTACATTTTTTATGCACTTTAAAAACAACTTAATTGTTCCATTAGTACCGCATATTTAGGTGTTCTGTTTTTTATCGTAACTACTGTCGATTGTACAGAGTGGGACAATAGTGCGTCGGACCTCGATATCTCGAGTTCTACGATAACTCGAAATTTTTAAAAAAATTGCAAGTAAACTAGATAAAAAAGTCTATAACTGGAAATTATTTTCCAACATACAGAGGGCGAGCCAAGACGAAATTACAGGACCAAGTGCCTTTTTTTTTAAATGGAATGCTACGTATATCAGTAAATTTTTTGAAGTCTCTTTCTAGGCTCTATTCATTCCTCTATTAGCATTGAATATCTCCCAACCACTTGGATGTAATGAATTTTTTTGTTGAAATAATGCAATCTGCAGATGGTTATTAAAAAAATCACCACAGTCACAATTATGGGTTTTAAGAAAAACTTATGTGAATACCATATACGAGACATCTAATTAATGTTTTTGAATCATTTTCATTTCCTAAAAATGTACAGGGTGGCCAAACATTATTTTTCAATTAAGAACATTTTAAATTGAATTTTTTCAATTTTTGCAACTGGAACACCCTGTATATTTTTTGACGATGTAATGTAGAAATGAAAAACGAACATTTTTTTGTAAGTACTTACTTACCTATGGCCAATTGCAACCATTTTCGTTTTATAAATAAATGTCAAATTCAAGCATAAACTTTAAAAAAGAGGTTCCCTCAAATAATTCATTAGAAAAATTTATAATAGGTGTTCGACGAGTCGCCCATTTTGATTGACACACGAAATGGGGCCATTTAGTGGGAACATTTCTCCCAATCTATTGAAATGAGTAAATAGTATTTAACCGGTCCTTTACTGTAATGTTTTTTGTAAATTTTTTTGCTGTTTTCGTTATGCGACAAGCAATAGAGCCTGTCTGGTATAAATTGTCGTGTACAAAGGAGCATTTATCACACTTATCGGTCGTTACAATTTGTATTGAATTTAAAATATTTGGAAGTTTACGATATGAATTTTAATAAAGCGGAACTTGTAGACTCGACTTTTGTTTTGGGCGAGTCAGACAGAAATTGTTTACTTGCCAATTGAATTTATTACCAACGTTATCCTGAAAGAAGGATTCCTGATGTAAGCAGCTTTCAAAACCTTCTCGACAGATTTCTGGAAACTGGAAATGTCGAATGTAAAAAAGGTGAAATAATAAAACGTGTTGCGAACGAAGAAAATGAGTTTTCTTGGTGCTGGCAACGGTTGAGAATCCCCATGTTAGTCAAAGAGAAGTGAGCTCTTTAGTAGGAATAAGTAGACGGTCTGTGGGTCGAATCTTAAAAACAAGTAAGTTGCATGCATATCATATTCAAATGCACCAGAAATTATCTGATGATGACTTTCAAAAGCGCCTACAATTTTGAATTGGGCTAGACGTGAAATGCAACATGATGTCAACTTCTTCAATACTGTTTTATTCAGTGATGAGGCAACTTTTCATAAAAATGGATTTGTCAATAGTCACAATTTCCATCATTATACTTCGGAAAATCCTCATTTTTTATGCAAGTTGATAACCAACAGAGATGGTCTATAAACGTTTGGGGAGGAATTATTGGAGAACATGAAATAGGGCCACATTTCTTTGATAGTACATTAACTGGAGCTATTTATCTTCATTTTTTGAAAAACTGTCTGCCACAATTATTGGTAAATCTCCCTGAAAGAATTCGAAATAGGATGTGGTTTCAGCATGATGGTGCTTCACCACATTATTTAAATGCAGTTAGAGACCACTAAATGGCCTACTAGATCTCCAGATCTTACAAAAATTGATTTCTTTTTATGGGGATACGTGAAGGAAATTGTTTATAGAGACACACCAACAACAGTACAAAATATGAAGGAAAGAATAATAACTGCCCTTACATCTATCACCCCGGCAGTTTTAGGAACAGTGGGAAGCTCATTTCAAAAGCGCATAGAGATGTGTATCAATCAAAATGGGCAACATGTGGAACATTTATTATAATATTTTCTACTGAGTTATTTGAAGAAACATCTTTTTTTAAGTTTATTTTTGAATTTTATAATTATTGCTCAATAAAACGAAATTGGTTGCAATTAGCCCTAGGGAAGTACTTACAAAAAATATTCGTTTTCATTTCTACATCACATCGTCAAAAAATATACAGAGTGTTCCATTTGAAAAAATTGAGAAAATTCAATTGAAAATGTACTTAATTGAAAAATAATTTTTGGCCACCCTGTACATTTTTAGGAAATGAAAATGATTCAAAAACATTAATTAGATGTCTCGTAACTGGTATTCACATAAGTTTTTCTTAATTAAAACTCATAATTGTGACTGTGGTGATTTTTTAATATCCATCTGAAGATTGCATTATTTCATCAAAAAAATTCATTACATCCAAGTGGTTGGGAGATATTCAATGCTATTATAGGAACAAATAGAGACTAGAAAGAGGCTTCAAAAAATGTACTGATATATAGCATTCCATTAAAAAGAAATGTCACTTGGTCCTGTAATTTGGTCTTGGCTCGCCCTGTATGTTCGAAAATAATTTCCAGTTATAGACTTTTTATCTAGTTTATTTGCATTTTTTTTTATTTCTAGCTATCATAGAGCTCGAGATATCGGAAGTCCGCCACACTATTGCCCCACCTTGAATAATAACTTAGCAGAAGAACTTTACATATTTGAATTGCACCTAGGCCTATTAATTACCACTAATTAGCCACTAATTAATCGTAAAAATAAAAATTTTAGTTTTTATTTTTTTTTTAAATTTTCAAGTGTCTTGCTAAGTTCATATGAAGTTAGCTGGACAACTACCAAAAAAGAATTATCTATTGAAATTAAGTAGCTCAAAATTTGCCGCTTTTTAACCGTAAGCAAATGGTACAAATGATATTTGTGAAAAATAAAAAATAAGGAGATAATAAATAATTTTTGAGTATTCGGGATACAAAATGTCTTCCCAGCTCAATATCTGTCTTGAAATTGGCATTTTGAACAATTCTAATCGGTTATGAAGTATTTGATTTTGTCGTAATGATTATAAAATTTTAAATGAGTCATTGATGTTTTTTATGATTTAGTACAGCACTAATCCCATCTTACTACTTTTGTCTTAAAATTCGCTTAGATATATTTTTATGGAAACTCAGCAGAACATGCACCAAGCTCGTTCGAAAATAGTTTTTGCAAGACAGTTTAGATCAGAAATTGACTGTTTCCGTTCTTTAGTGGAGCAGATCTGGAAGGAAACCAGACTCGAATAAGGAAACGTCAGTTTATATTTTTTTCTTTTGCCAGTAAATAAAGTTGCCCCCCCCCCATATTCCGACACATTTGTGCTGAGGAAGTCAAAGGGGGGGGAGGGGAAAATGACATATTAAATGTATGGGAAAATGGTTTTTCGAAGATAACTCGGCAGCTTTGGTCTGACGGAAAAAATAAGAACTCACGAAAATACGCAAATTTTGTTCCCAACCTCATCGACGTCAGACCATTGATTCACGAGATATCTCGAAACCAAGGAGCAAAAATAAAAAAAATTAAATTCATTTTTTATTATGAAAGAGTGAAGTTGGGGACCCATTTTTTATTTAATAGAAGGGTATTGGCAGATATTCTGTATTCAATTTTTTAAATTTTTACACCTTGGATTCACGATATCTCGCAAATCAATGGTCTGACGTCGATGAGGTTAGGAACAAAATTCGCTTATTTTCGTGAGCTCTTCATTTTTGGTCTGAAGATTTTTTTTCTTCAGATCAAAAGCCGCCGAGTTATCTTCGAAAAACCTTTTTCCCATACATTTAACATGTCATTTCCTCCCCCCACCCCTTTGACTTCCTCAGCACAAATGTGTCGGAATGTTTGGGGGACCCAACTTTACTTATTGGTAAAAGAAAAAATCACAGTCGGACGTTTCCTTATTCCAAAGCCAGATCTACTTCACTATTATAATTAATCATGACTTTTTAATTTGCCGTGATAATTTTGAAAGTTTTTCCCCGAAACTCAGCAGAACACCCCTTAAGCTGGTTTCACAAAGGCTTTTGGGAGTCAGTTTTCATTCAGAAATTTACCATTACCGATCAGAAATTGGGTAAACTCATTGAAAAACAGCCATATCCTCCGACAGTGCCAGTGCCGGAGCTCGAACAAAGGTTTTTCGCCTGATCAGAGATTTCCACGTCCGTTTTTTCCCTTACAAATGGTACAATATCAGTTCCGGTGACATAATGGAATACCGTCAGGGTTATACCTCGGAACCTAGCTCCAACGAATGAATTTATGTAAATTCGTTCTATACGTTATAAATAATTAAATATTGACTAAAGAGTAAAAAATAAAAAAACATTCTAAAAATTGTTTTTCGTGCTAAAAGGTAAAAAATAACGAGTGCAAAAAAATCAAGGCGTGCGCACTTTGTATGATTGTATGAAAGGGGCGGACTCGTTGTACACATATTGCCTTCAATCGTGCATACATAAAGATGATACATACCTATACTTAGTGCGCACGCCTAGCTTTTCTTGCAGTTTACTTTTTAGTGCTTTTTAGAAAAGCAAGTTAAAAAAAAATATTGTTAATTTTTGAATTTTTTTCCCGAAACTCAGCAGAACAACCCATTAAGTTAGGTTCAAAAAGACTTTTGGAATCAGTTTTCGTTCAGAAATTTGCCCTACTCGTTCTTCAAGTTAATCGTGACCTTTTCGAATTTGCCGTGACAATTTGCAGTTTTTTATTATTTTTTCCCGAAACTTAGCAAAACGCTCAAGAGTTTACCGTTCCCGTTCTTCTAATTAATCGCAAGGTTTTCGAATTTGCCGTGTCAGTTTTGCAATTTTTTATTGGCAATCTTTCCGAAACTCGGCAAAACACGCACCATGCTTATTCAAAAATGGCTTTTGCCAGTCAGTTTTCTTATAATTTGTGTTCTTCTTCGTTCTGATAAAACATAACGTTTTTGAACTTGCCATAATAATGGTTATAAGGTTCTTCAATAAATAATTTTTATGATCATTTTTTCGAAGAATATCTTAATTAATTCTAATCGTGGAGTTTAGTTTATCTTTTTATATCATTGGTCAATCAATTACAACGTTTTGAAGTATATTGTACCTAAATGTTTTTAATAATCACAATCAATTGTTTCCTAAGTACATAATAGAATTGTTTGAGAATATTTCTTGCTTCTCAAGTATTGCTTCAAAAATATCTTTACTCTGCATGTTATTGAGTTTTATCGCACTCAACTATCTGTTTCTGATTGCACGGTTTCTTGCCTTATTTAGTAATACTTCCTTTCAAAATCTTTAATTTAATCCTCGAGTCTTTTGTGGAGACTTTGACTATCATTTTTTCTTCTCATGTTTGTATGGTTTCTGTCGTAACTTCCAGTTCTGAGTTATTTTGCCGATTCTCAAAGATGATTTTTTTTTATCGCCTTAATGTTTATTTTTTATAAATTTCATTTGTTTACGGCTAAAATCGGCAAAGTTACTTACTTTTAATAAAAACATGTTAGTACTTGTCCTGCTAATTTCATGTGAACTTAGGACACTCGAAAATTTTAAAAAATTTTAAAACGTTAAAAATTTTATTTTCGCCTATTAATTTGCGGTAAATAGTCCCATGTGCAATTAAATTCTGCAAAGTTGTTCATGCAAGTCAAAATTCAGAATCAGCTAGGTATAGTTCGAGTAAGAATAACTGAGACAAAAAAAAACGAAACAAAAACTTATCGCCGCGGGCCATGGCGCTAAGTTGAAGTAAATAGATCCCAGTAAATAAAAAATGCAAACAAAAACTTTACAACATGATAATTATATCGCTGCGGGCCATGGCGCCCAGCCTGACTGAATCATTCCCGACGCACATTAAAAACCTATACAGGTAAGCGAATCAATTTGCGAACAGCACAAAAAAAAGTACCGGTATTTTAATGAGGTCGTTAAGTTTTTGTTGGGTTTCTTATGTCTCAGGATTTTTCTACTTGAACTATATATATAAACATCTTTTTGAATATGATTTGTGTGAACTTAGCAGAACAACTTTGCAGAATTAAAAAAACTATAGGCCTATTAGTTACCACCAATTAGCCGCTAATTAATCATGAAAGTAACAATTTTACCGTTGCTAATTTTTTTAAAATTTTCGCGTGTTCTGCTAACACAACACAAGGAAGTTAGCAGAACATCTACCAACAGTTTTTTTTTAATTAAAAGTAGATAGCTCAGAATTTGCCGCTTTTTAACCGTAAAAAATGGTGCAAATGAAATTAAAAAAAAAAAATTGAGGCAGTAAAACAAAAAAAAATAATTTTATAGAATTAGCGAAAACTTTGCAGAATTAAAAAACTATAGGCTTATTATTTGCCGCTAAGTAATCGTGAAAGTAACAATTTTACCGTTGTTAATTTTTTAAATATTTTCGGATGTTCTGTTAATTTCACTTGGAAGTTAGCAGAACATCTACCAAAAATTTAAAAAAATTAAAAGTAAGTAGCTCAGAATTTGCCGTTTTTTAATCGTAAACCAATGGTCCAAATGAAATTTTTAAAAAATTAAAATTAAGGCGATAAAACAAAAAAAATCACTTTTTAGAATCAGCAATAACTTTGCAGAATTAAAAAACCCATATGCGTATTATTTGCTGTTAATTAGCCGCTAATTAATCGTAAAAGTAACAATTTTACCGTTCTTAATTTTTTAAAATTTTTCGAGTGTTCTGCTAACTTCACATGGAAGTTAGCAGGACAGCTACCAACATTTTTTTTGATTAAAAGTAGATCAGAATTTGCCGTTTTTTTTTTTGGTGAATATGAAATTTAAAAAAATAATAATTAAGGCGGTAAACCCAAAAAAGGAAATTAAATTTGACTATTCCTTCAGGAATTTTCTATTCCCGCTTTTATAATTAATCAAGACATTTTCCAATTCGTCTTGCGAATTTTGCAATTTTTTATTAAGAATTTTTTATTTTTTCCCCGAAACTCGGCAGAACACCCATTAAGCTCGTTTGAAAATGGCTTTTGAGACTCAGTTTTCATTCAAGAATTTACCGTTCCCCTTTCTATAGTTAATTGTGTCGTTATCGAATTTGCCGTGATGTCTTTACAATTTCTTTTCACATTTTTTTATTTGTTTTCTCTGGAACTCAGCAGAACAGCCATTAAGCTCGTTTGATAATGACTTTTGGGGCTCAGTATTCCTTCAGAAATTTACCGATCCCGTTCTGTAATTAATCGTGCCGTGATAATTTTGCAATCTTTTTGGATATTACTTGACTTTTCTTTCCCCGAAATTCAATAGAAAGACCATTTGAAAATAGCTTTTGAGAGTCAGTTTTCCTTCACCCTAGTTATAATTGACGTTTTAAAGTTTGCCGCGATGATCTACCAATTTTTTATTAATTAAGCAGTTAATTTTTGTTCCTAAGTATGTACTAAATTTTTTTAAGACTATTTCTCGTTTTTCAAGCACCTATCGCTTCAAACTTTTTTTACTCTGCATGTTGTTCAGTTTTGTCTCATACAATTATTTGTTTCTGATTTCACGATGTTTCGCCTGTCTTATTTATGTTCTTTCTTTAAAAATCTGTAATTTAATCCGGATACTTTAATTGTCATTTTTCTCTCGTGCTTATGTGTGTTCTTTCGTAATTTTCAATTCTAAATTAGTTTGCTGATTCTAAAAAATGATTTTTTGAGTTTTACCGCCTAAATTTAATTTTTTTTAAAATTTCATTTTCACCATTCGTTTATGGTTAAAAAACGGAAAATTCTGAGCTACCTGCTCTTAATGAAAATAAATTTTTGGTAGATGTTCTGCTAACTTCCATGTGAAGTTAGCAGAAGACCCGAAAATGTTTTCAAAATTAACAACGGTAAAATGGTTACTTTCACGATTAATTAGCGGTAAATTAACTGCAAATAATAGATCTATGGGTTTTTCGTTCTGAAAGTCTTTGCTGATTTTAAAAAATGATTTTTTTGTTTTACCGCCTCAATTTTTATTTTTTAAAATTTCATTTTCACCATTCGTTTACCGTTAAAAAACGGCAAATTCTGAGCTACCTGTTTTTAATTTAAAAAAGTTTTTGGTAGATGTTCTGCTAACTTCCATGTGAAGTTAGCAGAACACTTGAAATTTTTTTAAAAATTAACAACGGTAAAATTGTTACTTTCACAATTAATTAGCGACTAATTAACGGCAAATAACAGGCTTATGGGTTTTTTAATTCTGCAAAGTTTTTGCTGATTTTAAAAATCGCCTTAATTTTATTTTTTTTTAAATTTCATTTTCACCATTCGTTTACGGTTAAAAAACGGCAAATTCTGAGCTCCTACTTTTAATGAAAATAAATTTTTGGTAGATGTTCTGCTAACTTTCACGATTAATTAGCGGCTATTTAGCGGTTAATAATAGCTTATAGTTTTTTTAATTCTGCAAAGTTCTTCTGCTAAGTTCACACAAATCTGAATATTATGTCTTTCAAAACTCAATAATTCTGCCTAATCAGTCCGGAGCTTGATAAAACTTCAGTACTTCTGCACTACTAGGGGTCTGTTTCTGAAACGTAAAATAAAGTTATCTATTAATAAATGTCATAGTAACAATTGTTGTCACAATTGTAACTATGACAGTAAACGAATAATTAACTCTATTTTACGTTTCAGAAACTGGCCATAAGTAATATTACTGACGATATTTTGCGAGCCATTAACAACACGAAAGTCGCTCCTTTGATATTACTTGACATAACTAAGCTTTTGACACTTTGAATATTAATTGCCTAATTGCAAAATTAAGTTATTGTGGCATATCTGGAAGTACTTTTTCCTGGTTTCAAAATTATCTCAATGACAGACAATAATATACTATAGTATTAATACAGGAAACTTGATACATACATTACATAACAGACCAGTTATATCCGGTGTTCCGCAAGAATCTATTTTTGGACCACTTCTTTTGAATATATTCATTACAGATATCTCGAGACATCCGCTATATTCAAAACTATACATATACGCTGACGATATTCAGCTATGTTATAGGTTTTTCTTCCTCCAAACAAATGGCAGAATATTACGTCTATAATGACTTAAGTCTTATATGCCAATGAACATTCTAAAATACTCTTGTGCTAAATGCTAAGAAAAGTTAAAATATTGTTTTTGAAACTTCTCAACAGTTACTCGAACTGACTTTGACTGTTCAAATAAATAACGGGATCTCTGCATCAACCAATACCAAAATTTCGGTATTAACTTTGATTCTTTACTAAGGTTGTATTTGTTATTTGTAAAAAAACTCTCTTTTGTTTAAGACAGTTATATGTCTTTAAAAAACATCTGCATATCAGTACCAGAATACTTCTGAAACTATGGTTCTATCTCACTAAAATTGCGGGGATATTGTATACGGTATCTGTCTTCCTCAGAAAGACAAACACCATTTACAACAAATTGAAAACTGCTGTGTACGATATTTTACAACTGTGCGCCATATATTTCTCCACATTTACCCGATTTTTAACAATTAAATATGCGTCGTAGGAGATTCATTTTAAATATTTTCAAAAAAGGCAAACCTACTTATTTATTTCATAAAATACAAAGACGGAACTGAAATTCATAGCGTAGCATGTTGAAAATAAAGTTTGTGTTCCCTCCCGTAAAAAATTGTCTTTTCGATCGTCCCTCTCCGATCCATTATTAATAGTCTGTTAATTCAATATCACAATATATCGATAGCAACGGTAAAACGTGAACTAAAGGAAATCCTATGAACATTGTTCCTTTTGAAAAAGTTTGTAGATGTACTGCACTGCTTAAATTTTTTCAATAAACCTATTGTCTTATATTTCGAGAAGCATCGCAAAGAGAGAAATTTTCACTCTTAATGAAGTTATAAATTCACTACAATCTACAATTTAAATCATTACATGCTCGAATGATGTCAACATGATTGGGAAAACACGCGCGAAGTGTAATATTTGCATGTAGTCCTCAGTGTTTATGGAAAGTGAAGAGTGAGCTATTTAATCGTGCTACAATATTGTTACGTGTTTACAATCTTCAGTAAACACTCTGTAGGTTCAAATAACTTGCAACGATAATCTTCACAAACCACTATTTTATTAATCACTTAAATTACAATAGTTAATCCTTAAAAATCACACAACTAATAATAACTTTAATCTAATATAAATTCACTACTTTTAAATCACAACTAACTGTACTTTACTTTTAAATCACTTTTAAACTCTTATCTAACCAAAAACTGTCCTGTCTGCTCAACTTCACTTCTTTATATACCCTTAGAATGTACCAGAATCACATTCCATAACATTCTAGAACAGGTTGGAATCCTCCACAGTTTTCTACTACATGCTAGATGGCGGTTCGTCAATCGGCCCAGAGATGGCGCCACCCCACCTACCCGCCATCAACAGAATAATAGGTTTCCCTTCACTTTGACCAGGGACTTAATCACATCTCTCCCCGTTAGAGGACAGCACATAACAATATGTTTTTTCGTCGTACGATAAAAAATGACGGACGGAGAAAAACAAACAGTAACATTTTTTAAATCTATATTACACTCCAGTCCCAAATATTTCGGAAAGTAATAATGCCGACATGTTTAAATTCATAACGTATAGCAGTGAGTTCTGTAAAAATAAAAGAAGTATCATATGTAAATGTTCCTTTCAATTACGAGGAAAAAAACCGCTGGCTAAGAAATCACTACTTCCACATCCAGATTTTGTATCCAAGTCTTGAACACACTAAATCCCAACTTAATTTTTTACTCCCTTTAATAATAGGGTGGGGGGTGGTAGAGGAGGTGACTAATGCCAAAAAAATTTAGACACCCTTGGTTCTCGGTTCTCGTATACACACTAAATCCCAATTTAATTTTTTAACCCGTTTAATAATAGGGAGGGGGCGGTAGAGGGGGTAGCTAACGCCAAAAAAATTTTTTGAGACATTTCGTTCTTGTATACACACTAAATCACATTTTATTATTTTTTTTACTCCCTTTCATAATAGTGTGGGGGTGGTATTAGGGGTGATAGTGGGGGGGAAGGGGGCTGATGCCAAAAAAAATTTTGAGACCTTGACTTTTCGTACATGCCCTAAATTGCAATTTTATGGAATTTTTACCTGCTTGCTTTACCTATTTACTCTTATTTACCCCCGAACCCTTTAACGGAATTAGATCAAAATCTAGTTCCAGATCTCGTTAGAATGCATAAGTATACCAAATTTCAAGTCAATATCGTGAACGGTTCCAGAGTAAACGTGCGCACAAAAAAGTTACCGACAGACAGGAAATTCTTTTCGCTCAAATTTAAAATCTCGACGTTCCAAGACATTTTAAGCATATTTCAACAAAAAAAAAATAATAATTTTTTTTTGCGTTACTATACTTCCACTGGACGTGGAAGTAATTTAGTACGATTATTTCAAATTGAGTTTGATTAATTTAATTTATTATTGAGTCACAGCGTTGAGTGGTAAGTCCTATTTTATCACTCAACGGTCACAGCTTTGTACACTAAACATTTATAAGAATTTGAGTCTCAGAAGCAACTTAATATTTTGCGAGGTTTTAAGACAAAAAACGGCCCATTTTTACGTATTTGTTAGCGGTATCATGCTGTAGATGTACTCAATCAAACTCAATTTTGAGTACATTTTGCGGATTCGAAAGCAACCAGAACAGAACAATATTTTCTGTGCCTTAAACATACTTATAGTACACTTTTGCTATAAACACTGTCCCCAGAGTACAAATAAATTTCAATAATCATTTAACATGTCTTAGCTCTTTATGTGAAATTAGCAATTTATTTTTCTTTCTTTAACAGAGTAGCTTGTATACAAAATTGATGGTTAATAACACGTGTGGAGCTAGAGTTTTTATTCGACGATGGCACAATGAGGAGGGTAAACTGTTTACTGTAAGTCTATGTATGTATGTGTATATGTCCGGATGTTACGCTCTACAGCCTAAACGGATTAACCTATATTGATAAATGGGATGTCGTTAAATTTGTCTTATTGCCTTGATCTTCTGAGTATATGAAAATTTGGGAAATAAAAATGGCGCATTTTACGATACGTAATTTTTTTCCAAATTCACAAACTATCGTATAAAGTTTCCTTATATAATGTAACCAGTTTTTTTAACAGTCGGTTATTTAAAAAAAAAAATAGTTGTTTCATACTTAATAATTTCCTTGAATACCATTATATTGATATTTAATTAATTATTTCTAAGGCATTTGTTTATAATTTATCAAATATATTTACTAACTGGGGCCTAATTTATTTTAAGCAAGTGCATTTTTATCCATCTTGTCGAAAGTCGAGTATACAGGGTGAGCCACGGTAAGTGGAGTATTAAAAGTATACGGATCAACCGATTGCTTTGAAATTTTGGTTACTAAGATAATCGAGTATGATCTCTCCAACTAAAATATTTTCGAAAGTGAGGTGTTGCCACTTATACATAAAACTGGCAACATCTTCGTTATTTTAAATAGAATATCCTATATATTTTTGCATTTTTTTGGATCGTCGTCTCTGTCTGAGTAACTTTTGTTAATATTTCCCTATACCTATCTCAGGCCGTTTTCGAGATAATAATTCTTTTCTGAATTTATTTCCAGAAATTTGAATCGTGCTTTCTCCTACCTACGCAGCAATTAAAAGATAATTTTTTAGTTGCGGCTAGGCAAAACCTGGGGGCATCTTCTCCATTAATCAAATGTTTCGAATATCATACAGGGTGAGTTAGAGAACTCTCACTTTTAATACTTCACCCACCGTGGCTCACCCTGTATATTAACTAAGTAGTATTATTCTGCTATGAACAATCTTAAAAGTAAACGCTAATTGTATTGTAGAGCCTGTGCCTATATTATATAAATAACTCCTTATTATAATACATCCTTTTAATGAATTAACGTCATATTTATATGGTTTGATACTTAATATAAAATTAACCAAATAATGTGTTAGTTATCCTTATCAATTAATAAACATTAGCTATCTAAAATCGTTTAATAAGAAAAACATTGTAATTATTAGTCAAGAGATTAAATTAGGTGGGATTTTTACTGTATTGGCAATATAATTTATAACTTGCTCATGATTAATGTATTTAAACTTAAGTACTCTACTACTCTGAAAGAAAAAATCAATTTAAAGTATTTGGTTCAACGTCAAAGAACGTGCCTTCTAGGAAAGACAAAAATTCGGTAGACGTCCTCTCCTAGGTAATAAGTAACCATATATGCGGTTTTGTTATTCAAGATAAATTATTTATTATTTATGGTAAATATAGTTATCTAAGTATAATATGCCAGTGCCAACCGCTGTCTAGCTACACGAAGGTTTAAAGTAACACGAAACTAAAACATAATTCAATGGCCTCCTCCGCCTCGTACCTAGTAAAATTTTTAAAAATATTAATACGGTTTCGTGAATGTTGTAGAATCGTTTATAATACATGCCCAGTGTTTTTTTATGCTCATAGAATGATGGGAAGAAATTTTGTAAAATCTACATGAACTTTTGTAAGCAGGGCCAGATTTAAGGATGTAGAGACCCTGGGGCAACGACGATGTGGGAGCCCCTTAATTATTTTAAAAATGTATTTAATATTTGCTATTTAGCCAACAAATAATTTATTGACAAACCAAAAGGTCACATCCAACAAGATACCGGTGTCCAAAAAATCTGGAAACGGTAAAATATCTCGAGTAAAAACAATACACGTTGGATCCAAACAAGGAAAAACAAGTCCTTCACAATAATTTTAAAAGCGCTATCGAATGGTATCAAACCCGACCCTCCACCCCTTGTGGAAGGACGTGGGGCAACTTTAAAATCTTAAATAGGTACCTATTTTTTATTGCAGAATTTGATTCTATCTGAAACCTTTTTTTCGATTCGTGACAGATGGCGCTGTAATCCCAAAAATATTTTTTGTTCGTAATTTCTAAGAAATTCTACGAAAATTGAAAAATAAAGTACGAGTTCATTTACTTAAAAACAGCCTTTCAATGGTGTTAAATTTAATACCCCCCACTGATCAGTTTCAATTGTTCTCGTATAAAGTATACAACGCCATCTGACAAGAATCGAAAACAATGTTTTGAATGAAATTCAATTGTTTGTTCGCCAGACTCAACATCCGCAATAGAAAATATGGGGTTCCGTTTAATATTTTAAGGTTGCCCACCACTTCTCCCCTCGTGGTGGGGGGTATTAAATTTAACGCCATTGAATGGCTTTTCCGAGAAAATGAACTCGTACTTCATTATTTTTCTTTCTTCCGTAGAATTCCTTAGAAACTACGAAAAGATATTTTTGCGATTACAGCGCCATCTGTCACGAATTGAAAAAAAAACGTTTCAGACGAACTTAACGTAAATTTTGCTGTAGAATCCAATTCTACAATAAAAAATAAGGGTGGGGTACCCATTTAAGATTTTTAAATTTCCCCCCACCCCACCCCAAGGGGTATATAAATTATAAAAATAAATAAATGAAATTATTTCGCTTAGCAAAAGTACTTTGTGGGCTTTTTTGATGCAAAATCGTCAATGATTTCGGTGAGATTCAGTTCCTGGACTAAATCACGAACGCTGCTGAGCAGATTTGTAGAAGTCCCGCTCATATGGAGGCCCCGTGGCTTCGCCCTCCCCTAAATCCTGCCCTGCTTGTAAGACTTTTAATCATGCGGATTATGAGTACTACTATGACGTATCTACTTGTTGATAAACAGCAAACAAATTATAAGCTAGATAGTGGAGCCAAATTAGGACTTGAAAAATACGAAATGTAATCGTCTGGGCAGGGTTCATCAGAATCGGAGAACCGCAGTAGACAATCATGACTGAACAAACATAAAATAAGAACATTCATAAACAAATACATATGAGCCAAACTTCTAACCTCCTTTTGAAATCGATTGGAAATTTAAAAAACTTTTTATGGGCAAATTCTAGATATACCATTCATACAACACTGTGAGTAACAAAAAGACTTAAGGGTGCATTATCAAGATCAAATAGTGCTTAATATATCTTCATTCTTATTTTACACTCTTCATTGATTGATTTCATTATGTAAACTAGCAAAGTTACGATAAGGACCTATTATATTTTATATTGTAATCCTAGGTAAAATTAAGTGTCCAAAATTTTCTCGTCCTTGATTATTCAAATCGCCATAAATTGTTTGATATTCTACAACGGGACTTAAATATTCAAATAAAATATAATACGATGTAGTAAAAAATAAAATAACATGAAAAAAAGTGAAA
Source organism: Leptura quadrifasciata (assembly GCA_963675555.1). Taxonomy (NCBI): domain Eukaryota; kingdom Metazoa; phylum Arthropoda; class Insecta; order Coleoptera; family Cerambycidae; genus Leptura; species Leptura quadrifasciata. The sequence continues at coordinate 129,121,861 of OY776674.1, forward strand.
AGTTTGCATAATATTTGTTCCTATTAAAGTTTAATGTCGAATACGAATTTGTTAAATGTCGTGTAAAATAGTTGGGCGTTTTTGCTACTAGAGGCAGCATCATAACGATGGCATTGCTAGACGTGTGTCAAAGCGGGGTTGGGCTCATAATCATATCATATGTAAATAAATATGTTATGTGTTCCTGATAGCTAAATTCGGTGATTTACTAATATTTCGTCTTTTATGCCAACTAATTACGCGCAGCCCACAATACTTCGAGATGTTCTGTGTGTTACCGAGGTTTTGTTTAGAGCAGCTGTGCTTCGAAGTCCAAAACGATCTGCATTAGCACTCAATATCAATTTGTACAAATTTAATATTATTTTCTCATTTTGGTAATAGATTGATTAAAAAGCATAAACAGGTGTCGTCGCGGTCGGAAGGAGACTGGCATGCTCATCATCGTTGCTTTGGTGCGCGAGTCTCTATATTTAAAACAATTTGTCGCGACTTCGAAGATACCTCGCGTAGCGGTATCGTCGCCGTCCCGTAGTGCTGGTGGGCGATCGGCCTTACGCTCCATTCACACAGGGCGACTTTTATACATTAAGATTAAGGGATTTAATAGCGTGATCGAGCGTGCAGCAGCAGGTAGCCGCGACGACTCACCAGGCTCGTGTCATTACATTAGAGCCGCGCTACTAAATCGCGCTGCTAAGTCGCCCAGTGTGAAAGAAGCGTTACACCTCAATCCCTACAAAATTCAAGTCATACAAAAACTTCTGCCTCAAGATTTTCAATATTATTAGTACAATGAAAGGATCTAACTCGACAAGTCTTGATAATGTTTCATCAAATTTCTTAAAAAAGTATATTGATTTTTTTGTAAAGCCAATAACATATTTAATTAATTTATCTATAAATGAAAGTGTTTTTCCTAGTATTTTAAAAACTGCGATAGTTATTCCTATTCACAAAAAAGGAGCCAGAAATGAAGTGGATAATTATAGGCCTATTTCCTTATTGTCCATCTTATCAAAAATTCTGGAAAAGTTATCTTTAATAGAATTACTAACTTTCTTTCAAAGTTTAATATACTTTCACCTTGTCAGTTTGATTTTCAAAAAGGTAAATCTACAAAATTAGCAATAATAAATTTTTTAATGTCTCTTCATGAAAGTTTGAATAATAAAAACAAATGTATCGGTATATTTTTAGACCTGAGTAAAGCATTAGACCACGTAAATTATGAGCTTCTGTTTGATAAATTGTATATGTATGGATTAAGAGGTAAAATATATGATTGGATTCGTTCGTACCTTTCTCAAATGAGTTAAATAGTTGAGATTCAGGGTTTTATGTCAAATAGATTAAATATTGAATCCGGGTACCCCAAGGTTCAGTCCTTGGGCCCTTATTATGATGATACTTCTTTTGTTTGTTCAGGTCTATCTCAGAATAATGTTGTTTTACATAGTGAGAATATTTTAAATGTATTTGTTGAGTGGTTTAAGAAAAGCGAGCTATTTTTAAATATTTCTAAGACAGAGTTTATATTATTTAAAACGAAATATGCTCCAGTAACTGAAAACCGATTAATGAAAATTGATGGAACGTCTAAAAAACAGGCAGATACTGTCAAATTTTTAGGTATATACAGGGTGTCGCACCGGAAAATTTAGATAATTACTAATGTCGGTGTGGCCAATCTAACTAAAATAATTAAAAGCAGCTGGCACTTCTGCTTATACCGGAAGTCGATACCAACTTGCTTATTTCAAATGGAACACCCTAGATATTTTAGGGTTTTCGAAAAGAGCATAAAATTCTGAATCCTATACCTAAACCTAGCCGTTTCAGAGATATTTCACATTTTATAGAAAATTTGACAGGTGCAACGGTTTGCAAGAACCGTTATAACTTTCTTCGTGTAAAAGATCCTCATTTGCTTCTTGTCACGTAAAAAGAACACAAGGGGAGCTACGTTCTACAACTGAAATAAATTCAATAATATCATATCAAGTGTTCCGTTTTTCGCGTTACATTTTGTCAACTTCAAACCGCGAAAACTTGTTTAGGTCGAATGGAACACCCTGTATTTTTTTACGTCAAGTTGTGTAAAATTGAATTCCCTTTTTTCTGATATTAGCATTGTGGGGGTTAAAGCTACAACTTTTTGAAATATTTGCGATTTTATTAGAAATTCATGAATTGTTGTAATCATTTCATTAAAACACTTGCTGCACATTTGCTACTCGATATCCAGAAAAAGGGAAACCGTCACCAAACACTGTAAAACGCATACTGGAAAATTTTAAAAATTATGGCTCTGTCAAGGCAAAAATGCAAAGAAGAAAGCCTATTGTTGATGACGAAAACATTGAAATAGTCATTCTGGAATATTTTCATGCATTGCTGCTCTGGAATCGGGACTATGTAAGAATTCAATTCACAGAATCTTATTAAAACATAAGTTTCACCCGTTTTCATTCCATTGGTTCAAGGATTAAAAGAAACAGATTTCCTAAGAAGACAGAATTTGTGAGTTTATTCTAATAAGGTCTGAGGGTTACGATTCTTATTTGGGAAACATTATATGGACAGATGAAGCAAAATTTACTAAAAATTGACTTTTTAATAGACACAATTCGCATTATTGGAGTGACTCAAATCCTCATATGTTCAGAGAGCGAAACTTTCAGGAAAGTTGGCAGTTCAATGTGTACTGTGCCATAAGAAACGATAGAGTGGTGGCATTACAATTTTATCGGGAAAATTTAAACGGTAAATTAAATGTTCTCTTCTGCTATATGTATGGGTAAATTTTTGTTTTTTTTTTTAGGTGAAAGATATCTGAATATCTTACAAAATTTGAATAATAAGTGTTTAGAAAATTTACCTCTCGCCGAACATAGAAACATTTTTTATCAGCACGACGGTGCTCCCCCACATAACGCATATTTAATTAATAATTAATTACAAGAAACTTTTTGATGATTGCCAATAATGGGCCTTTCTTATGGCCTCCTCGCTCGCCCGATTTATCAGTTCTGGATTATTTCATTTGGTGAACTATTAAAGATAAAGTTTATGAGAGCCCATTAACAACCATTGAAGATTGTATGCAAAGAGTAAGAAATGCATTTCAAAACATATCACAGGATTCAATTAGAAGCGCTACCCATGAGGAAGGTGCGAAAAATGTGTCGAGGTTCTAGGGCGGAATTTTGAGCAATTATTAAATTAAAATGAAATCATATTTTAAATTGATCTTATCTCTTCTATTTTAGTTCATGCCATATCTTCAATTCGATTAATACGCATGTTACAGTGTTAGTGTTATTTTGCGTTTTTGTGGATATCGAGTAGCAAATGTGCTGCAAATTCTTGATATTATTTTATCACATTCTCCATAAATAATAAACAAATTTAAAAAGTTTTCGTTGGTACAATTTAAACGTGCTGGCATTTTTTGGCATAAGATAATGACTGACTGTTTCTAATCATAGCTATTTTGATGAAATGATTACAACAATTCATGAATTTTTAATAAAATCGCAAATATTTCAAAAAGTTGTAACTTTAACCCCCACAATGCTAATATCAGAAAAAAGGGAATTCAATTTTACACAACTTGACGTAAAAAAATACAGGGTGTTCTATTTGACCTAAACAAGTTTGCGCGATTTGAAGTTGACAAAATGTAACGCGAAAAACGGAACACTTGGTATGATATTATTGAATTTATTTCAGTTGTAGAACGTAGTTCTTCTTGTGTTCTTTTTACGTGACAAGAAGCAAATGAGGATCTTTTACACAAAGAAAGTTATAACGGTTCTTGCAAACCGTTGCACCTGTCAAATTTTTTATAAAATGTCAAATATCTCTGAAACGGATAGGTTTAGGTATAGGATATGCTACATATTTTCGACTCAGAATTTTATGCTCTTTTCGAAAACCCTAAAATATATAGGGTGTTCCATTTGAAATAAGCAAGTTGGTATCGACTTTCGGTATAAGCGGAAGTGCCAGCTGCTTATAATTATTTTAGTTGGATTTGTCACACCGACATTAGTAATTATCTAAATTTTCAAAATTTTCTGATGTGTACTTTTCTCTATATCGATCGATTCAGTTCCCGGTGAGACACCCTGCATATTAACCAGTCTTTAAATTGGGATAATCACATAAGTGATGTTTAAAATTGTCATCAGTATATTATGTATTATATAGATTTAAATTTTTAACTAGCAATCTAATATCATTAGCTTATTATTATGCACATTTTTACTTTAGAATAACTTATAGCATTTTATTTTTGGGATCTTCATGTCTATGAATAAAAGTTTTTAGAATGTAAAAAAGGGCGTTACGTAATATAGCAGGTGTAAACAAATTTCATTCTTGCAAAGATTTATTCAAAAAATATAAATTATTAATAGTACCGTGTATATACATTTATGAAATACTTAATTTTTGTTAAATGTAATTATTGTTCCTTTATGACTGACAATTTTAATCATGATTATGACACTAGAAATTCCAATCCCTTAGTCATTCCGCAACATAATTTATCATTATATGGAACTAATCCAGTATATGTAGGTATTAAATTTTTTAATAAACTTTCTAATTATATTAAAAGTATTAAAAGCACAAAGCAATTCAAAAACAGTTTATATGAGTTCTTAATTCATCACTCTTTTTATGATGCTAAAGAATATATGAATTTGTAAAATATTTTGGAGTAGAGTGTAATTTGATATTATTTACTTTTTAATTTTTTTGTGTATGTCTATTTGACTAGTCCTACACCACATGTACTTTTGTACTGGTATTTTTTTATTTGGGACATTAAAGATTATTATTATTATTATTATTTTGGAACAGCCGTTGATTTTTGCGAACGTTCCGAAGGGCTAAAAACCCGAATATCGTTGATTGCGTGCTGAAGTCAGATGAAGCTACTCATTTTCATCTTTCCGGATATGTTAACAACTGAACTTTCGCTACTGGACGACGGAAAATTCTGTGCAATTGCACATAGTATCGCTTCATAGCAAAAAGTTTATAGTGTGTGGTGTGCAGTATCCGCCTTTGGAATTTTTGGGCCGTTCTTCTTTGAGGAAAATGACTTTTGACGGTTACTACATCACAACATTATCAACAGGTATTTCGTAACTTTGAACAACAACTTCGTAATATTGGTGTGGATATTCGAAGAATGTGGTTTCAGCAGGACGGAGCCTCTTTCCACACTACTATGGATTCTATGACAATTTTGCGAAGAATGTTTCCTGGTCATGTCATTTCAAAATTTGAAGACATCAACTGGCCGGCACGGTCACCGGATCTCTCAGCTTGTGATTTCTTTTTATGCGTCTACTTAAAGTCAAGTGTTTTCTAATCGACCGCAAACTTTGGAACAACTAAAATATAATATTAGGAGATAAACTCAATTTTAATTGAAATGGTGGAGCGGGTAATGAAAAACTTTCGTGCTAGGCTTCAAGAGCGTGGAGGAGGTCATTTGACTGATGTAATATTTAAAAAATAAAATTTCCGTATTTCCTCAAGAATCTTGTGTTTAATTTTTAAATAAAAATGTGGTCATTAATAAAAACAACTCAATTTAAAATGGATACTTCATTTTGCCGGACCCGTTACTTCGTGATTGATAAGAATACATTTCCTATCAATTATGCGAGCAAAATTGTGTTTCATTTACAAAATTTTTACTTTCCGATTTTGATAGCATAAAAGAATGTTTATGAATTATTCATCCAAATAGCGGAAGCGATTACAACAAAGTCAGGGCAGGTCCTAGACCCTCCTGCATTTTGTGAAATGAGTTTCTTAACAAATGTCTCACAAAATGAACGTTTTAATGAAAAAAGTCAGGACAGTTTTAAAGTTATGAAATTTTTGTTAATTTGAGACCCACCACGTCAATTTTTGATAAAAATTGGCCGAGATATAGCGGCTCTGCGGTTATATAACTCTTTGCATTCTTTCGAATATCGAAACATCATTTTTCCAATTTTCTCCAAAAAATGCATCTTACGTCAAAAATATGTACAGTTTATCACAGGATTGACTTTACAAGGGAATTTTTTGAAATTTTACAAGAAAATACTAAAAATCTGTAACTAAAACTTCAATATTAATACAGTGTGTTCCTAAATGCCCAAATTAGAACATATGGTTTTTTAATTTTACAAAAAAGTGCCAAATGATTAAAAAGTTATACTTGATTTAAACGCCTGCAGCGAAAGCGGAACGGATCGGGGGCTGTATTTTCGAGCTTAACCGAGGCGACGTCGTGCACGAAAATGTGAGATTGTCGCATGAAAATATACGTTTCGTATTTTCGAGAATTATGAACTCGTATGCGAACTTTCCGCATGCGACTGATTTCGGGCAGAAGTTTTGGCAGAAAGCTATCTATCATGGAAGACAATTCCATGTCTATGATAATCCATTTAAAGATTTAAGGGATGACAAATTTGTCAAATTGTATCGTTCGGCAAAACCAATGACAGAAGGATTAGTTGACCACTGCTCCTGGAAGGGCGTTTAGTTTCAGGGATAATTAATTGTGCCCGGGCTTAGTCCATTGAAGGAGTCGGACGAACTACCGAATGTTTACGCCTCGGACTAGACAATGTCCCCCCCCACGTTTTCAAGGGTGTTGAATCGATTCCCGGGGTCAAACCAATTTTTCCACCTCGGCAACTCACTCAAGTTGATCAAAAACCACTCCCAAAGTCTCCTTTTCCATGGACCCGTTTATTTTTCCCAGTTTTTCGACTAATTGTTGTTCCCTCGAGTAGAGCGGAAGATCCCTCGAATGATTTGATATTTGTTTTTGTGGTTTTTGGCCAATTTGAGAGGGTTGCCGAAGTGGAAAAATTGGTTTGACCCTGTGAATTAGCTCTGTGAAGTTAGCACTACCACTTTAAAATTTTGAAATCGTTTTGGCCTCATCAATTGTAGCTTTTTTGTTGCGAATTTGTTGCGGTGAGAAAAAATTTGTAGCTCTTTATTTAAAAAAAATAACCCATAGTAATGCTAACTTCACAGTGAAGATAGCATTACCACTCACAGTGCTTTAAAATTTTGAAATTGTTTTGGCCTCATCAATTGTAGCTTTTTTGTTGCGAATTTGTTGCGGTGAGAAAAAATTTGTAGCTCTTTATTTTTAAAAAATAACCCATGGTAATGCTAACTTCACAGTGAAGATAGCATTACTACTCACCAGTGCTTTAAAATTTTGAAATCATTTTGGCACCATTAATTGTAGCTTTTTTGTTGCGAATTTGTTGCGGTGAGAAAAAATTTGTAGCCCTTTATTTTTTTAAAATAACCCATGGTAATGCTAACTTCACAGTGAAGATAGCATTACCACTCACAGAAATAACTTTAAAAAGTGCACAAAAATTTTCTTATCACAAGAATAATTTGTTGCGAATTTCTTGCACATGATTAATAGCAAAAAATTAATGAAAAAATGTTTTTTTCTGGTAATGCGAACTTGATAATCAAAATCGCTTTTAATAATTAGCCCAATAAAACGGGAGGTTTGTCGATTTGGATGAAATAATTCACAGCGGGTTGAAATTTTGGGAACAGGCGTATTTTGTGATAATTTTTAATATATCAAAAGGCCCCACCCGTAGACACCGGCGGAGGCGAGGGGAGGGAGAAAATAGGTAAAAAAAAATCGGTTTTTCGTAAAAAACTACAAACAAGCAATTTTCGTCACCTTTGAAGTACAAGAAGTTACATTTAATAATATTTTTTCACTTTTTGAAGTATCAGAAATTCTCACAGATAACTTCAGCCCGCTCTGAATTATTTCATTCAAATTTTCCCATTTCATTGGGCTAAATAATTTATAAATAAGAACGATATTTTTTTTAAAAAGGACCGGAACAAACAGATAACTTTAAAAAAGTCAGCAATCGCGACTGAACGATTCCGGGTGCATCGTATAAAAACTAAAACACAAAATGTGCAAGTAAGGAAGGAAATTTGCAGATAACAGGTTTCAAAAGATTTTGAGAGCAAAACGTGGACTACTGTAATTTATATTGAAAAACAGTAGCAGTTTACTCATAAAAACAGGTATTCCATTTTATTTCGTAAACATTTTAATCGCTAGAATTATAAGGTTGTCATAAAAAGAGAACATAGTTTATTATGTTGAAACTATATTGGGAAAAATTTTATTTGCAACGAATTGTTTCTCGATGCAACAAATTCATACGCGACACGTAACAAAGTCTCGAAATGAAAAACACATCAAAAAATGCATTTGCAACGGTTTTTGCAGGTGGCAGTCTTAGGCTGCGCTGGAAATTCAAGATTTCATTAAATTTTGCAAAAACTATTTTCGCAACAAATTAGGTCTCGGTGCAACAAATTCGTACACCACACGGTACAAATACTCAAAGTGAGAAACAGGTGGAAAAATGCATTTGCAACAATTTTTGGCGATGGTAGTGTCAGGTTGCGCTGGAAATGCAGCGCATTATCAATTTTTGCGAAAGCCTGTTTCGTGACAAATTATTACTTTACAAGTACTTTTAATTATTATTTACAACAATTTTTGTAGGTGGTAATGCCAAGTTGTGCAGAAAATTCAACGTTTTTTCGGTTTTTGATAAAAATTTGTTTCGCAACAAATTGTTACATCACATGCTACAATTCCTTGAAGTGAAAAACACATGAAAAAATGCATTTGCAACGGTTTTTGGCAGTGGTAATGCCAGGTCGTATTGGAAATTCAACGTTTTTTCGGTTTATACTGAAGTTGTTTCGCAACAAATTATTACCCGCCACAACAAATTCGTACACCACACGCTACAAATTGTCGAAGTGAAAAACACACGAAATAATGCATTTGCAACGGTTTTTGGCAGTGGTAATGCCAGGCCGTACTGAAAATTTAACGTTTTTTCGGTTTATACTGAAAAGTTGTTTCGCAACAAATTATTACTCGTCACAACAAATTCGTACACCACACGCTACAAATCGTCGAAGTGAAAAACACATGAAAAACTATATTTACAACAATTTTTGTAGGTAGTAATGCCAAGTTGTGCAGAAAATTCAAGGTTTTTTCGGTTTTTGCTGAAAATTTGTTTCGCAACAAATTATTAATCGTCACAACAAATTCTTACGTCACACGCTACAAATCCTTGAAGTGAAAAACACATGAAAAAATGCATATGCAACGGTTTTTGGCAGTGGTAATGCCAGTTTGTACTGAAAATTCAACGTTTTATCGGTTCTTGCTGAAAATTTTTTTCGCAACAAATTATAACTCGGCACAACAAATTCGTACACCACACGCTACAAATCGTCGAAGTGAAAAACACCTGAAAAAGTGTATTTACAACAATTTTTGTAGGTGGTAATGCCAAGTTGTGCAGAAAATTCAACGTTTTTTCGGTTTTTGCTGAAAATTTGTTTCGCAACAAATTATTAATCGTCACAACAAATTCTTACATCACACGCTACAAATCCTTGAAGTGAAAAACACATGAAAAAATGCATATGCAACGGTTTTTGGCAGTGGTAATGCCAGTTTGTACTGAAAATTCAACGTTTTATCGGTTCTTGCTGAAAATTTTTTTCGCAACAAATTATAACTCGACACAACAAATTCGTACACCACACGCTACAAATCGTCGAAGTGAAAAACACATGAAAAGATGTATTTACAACAACTTTTGTAGGTGGTAATGCCAAGTTGTGCAGAAAATTCAACGTTTTTTCGGTTCTTGTTGAAAATTTGTTTCGCAACAAATTATTACTCGGCACAACAAATTCGTACACCACACGCTACAAATCGTCGAAGTGAAAAACACACGAAATAATGCATTTGCAACGGTTTTTGGCAGTAATAATGCCAGGTCGTACTGAAAATTCAACGTTTTCTCGGTTTATACTGAAAAGTTGTGTCGCAACAAATTATTACTCGGCACAACAAATTCGTACACCACACGCTACAAATCGTCGAAGTGAAAAACACGTGATAAAGTGTATTTACAACAATTTTTGTAGGTGGTAATGCCAAGTTGTGCAGAAAATTCAACGTTTTTTCGGTTTTTGCTGAAAATTTGATTCGCAACAAATTATTAATCGTCACAACAAATTCTTACATCACACGCTACAAATCCTTGAAGTGAAAAACACATAAAAAAATGCATATGCAACGGTTTTTGGTAGTGGTAATGTCAGTTTGTACTGAAAATTCAACGCTTTATCGGTTCTTGTTGAAAATTTGTTTCGCAACAAATTATTATTCGGCACAACAAATTCGTACACCACACGCTACAAATCCTTGAAATGAAAAACACATGAAAAAATGCATATGTAACGGTTTTTGGCAGTGGTAATGCCAGTTTGTACTGAAAATTCAACGTTTTATCGGTTCTTGCTAAAGATTTGTTTCGCAACAAATTATTACTCAGCACAACATATTCGTACACCACACGCTACAAATCGTTGAAGTGAAAAACACACGAAAAAATGGATTTGCAGCGGTTTTTGGCAGTGGTAATGCCAGGTTGTACTGAAAATTCAACGTTTTATCGGTTTTTGCTGAAAATTTGTTTCGCAACAAATTATAACTCGGCACAACAAATTCGTACACCACACGCTACAAATCGTCGAAGTGAAAACACATGAAAAAATGTATTTACAACAATTTTTGTAGGTGGTAATGCCAAGTTGTGCAGAAAATTCAACGTTTTTTCGGTTTTTGCTGAAAATTTGTTTCGCAACAAATTATTACTCGGCACAACAAATTTTTACATCACACGCTACAAATCCTTGAAATGAAAAATACATGAAAAAATGCATTTGCAACAGTTTTTGGCAGTGGTAATGCCAGTTCGTACTGAAAATTCAACGTTTTATCGATTTTTGCAAAAACCTGTTTCGCAACAAATTATTACTCGGCACAACAAATTGGTACACCACACGCTACAAATCGTCGAAGTGAAAAACACATGAAAAATTGTATTTACAACAATATTTGTAGGTGATAATGCCAAGTTGTGCAGAAAATTCAACGTTGTTTCGGTTTTTGCTGGAAATTTGTTTCGCAACAAATTATGACTCGGCGCAACAAATTTGTACACCACGCGCTACAAATCGTCGAAGTGAGAAAATGCAGTTGCAACGATTTTTGCAGTTGATAGTGCCAGATTACCCTGGAAATTCCCAGTTTTATCCATTTTTGCGAAGACTACTTGTTTCACAGCAAATCATTTCAAGGCATAACAAATTCATGTCAAATACGTAATAGGTTTTAAAATCAAAATATGATGAAAAATTGCGTTGGCAGCTGTCATTCAATATGTAGTTTAATGCTTAACCGAAAAAACGTTGAATTTTCAGTACGACCTGGCATTACCACTGCCAAAAACCGTTGCAAATGCATTATTTCGTGTGTTTTTCACTTCGACGATTTGTAGCGTGTGGTGTACGAATTTGTTGTGCTGAGTAATAATTTGTTGCGAAACAAATTTTCGCAAAAATCGATAAAACGTTGAATTTTCAGTACCGACTGGCATTACCACTGCCAAAAACTGTTGCAAATGCATTTTTTCATGTATTTTTCATTTCAAGGATTTGTAGCGTGTGATGTAAAAATTTGTTGTGCCGAGCAATAATTTGTTGCGAAACAAATTTTCAGCAAAAACCGAAAAAACGTTGAATTTTCTGCGCAACCTGGCATGACCTACAAAAGTTGCTGTAAATACATTTTTTCATGTGTTTTTCACTTCGACGATTTGTAGCGTGTGGTGTACGAATTTGTTGTGCCGAGTAATAATTTGTTGGGAAAAAATTTTCAGCAAGAACCGATAAAACGTTGAATTTTCAGTACAAACTGGCATTACCACTGCCAAAAACCGTTACATATGCATTTTTTCATGTGTTTTTCACTTCAAGGATTTGTAGCGTGTGATGTAAGAATTTGTTGTGACGATTAATAATTTGTTGCGAAACAAATTTTCAGCAAAAACCGAAAAAACGTTGAATTTTCTGCACAACTTGGCATTACCACCTACAAAAATTGTTGTAAATACAGTTTTTCATGTGTTTTTCACTTCGACGATTTGTAGCGTGTGGTGTACGAATTTGTTGTGACGAGTAATAATTTGTTGCGAAACAGCTTTTCAGTATAAACCGAAAAAACGTTAAATTTTCAGTACGACCTGGCATTACCACTGCCAAAAACCGTTGCAAATGCATTATTTCGTGTGTTTTTCACTTCGACAATTTGTATTGTGTGGTGTACGAATTTGTTGTGGCGGGTAATAATTTGTTGCGAAACAACTTCAGTATAAACCGAAAAAACGTTGAATTTTCAATACGACCTGGCATTACCACTGCCAAAAATTGTTGCAAATGCATTTTTCCATCTGTTTCTCACTTTGAGTATTTGTACCGTGTGGTGTACGAATTTGTTGCACCGAGACCTAATTTGTTGCGAAAAAAGTTTTTGCAAAATTTAATGAAATCTTGAATTTCCAGCGCAGCCTAAGACTGCCATCTGCAAAAACCGTTGCAAATGCATTTTTTGATGTGTTTTTCATTTCGAGACTTTGTTACGTGTCGTGTACGAATTTTTTGCATCGAGAAACAATTCGTTGCAAATAAAGTTTTCTCTAATATAGTTTCAACATAATAAACTATGTTCTCTTTTTATGACAACCTTATAATTCTAGCGATTTATGCTTTTTCGTTCTTTAGAAAACATTTTTGAGTAAAATGTTTACGAAATAAAATGGAATACCTGTTTTTATGAGTAAACTGCTACTGTTTTTCAATATAAATTACAGTAGTCCACGTTTTGCTCTCAAAATCTTTTGAAACCTGTTATCTGCAAATTTCCTTCCTTACTTGCACATTTTGTGTTTTATTTTTTATACGATGCACCCGGAATCGTTCAGTCGCGATTGCTGACTTTTTTAAAGTTATCTGTTTGTTCCGGTCCTTTTTAAAAAAAATATCGTTCTTATTTATGAAGTATTTAGCCCAATGAAATGGGAAAATTTGGATGAAATAATTCAGAGCGGGCTGAAGTTATTCTGTGAGAATTTCTGATACTTAAAAAAGTGAAAAAATATTATTAAATGTAACTTCTTGTACTTCAAAGGTGACGAAAATTGCTTGTTTGTAGTTTTTTACGAAAAACCGATTTTTTTTACCTATTTTCTCCCTCCCCTCGCCTCCGCCGGCGTCTACGGGTGGGGCCTTTTGATATATTAAAAATTATCACAAAATACGCCTGTTCCCAGAATTTCAGCCCGCTCTGAATTATTTCATACAAATCGACAAACCTCCCGTTTTATTGGGCTAATTATTAAAAGCGATTTTGATTATCAAGTTCGCATTACCAGAAAAAAAACATTTTCTCATTAATTTTTTGCTATTAATCGTGTGCAACAAATTCGCAACAAATTATTCTTGTGATAAGAAAATGTTTGTGCACTTTTTAAAGTTATTTCTGTGAGTGGTAATGCTATCTTCACTGTGAAGTTAGCATTACCATGGGTTATTTTAAAAAAATAAAGGGCTACAAATTTTTTCTCACCGCAACAAATTCGCAACAAAAAAGCTACAATTAATGGTGCCAAAATGATTTCAAAATTTTAAAGCACTGGTGAGTAGTAATGCTATCTTCACGGTGAAGTTAGCATTACCATGGGTTATTTTTTAAAAATAAAGAGCTACAAATTTTTTCTCACCGCAACAAATTCGCAACAAAAAAGCTACAATTGATGAGGCCAAAACAATTTGAAAATGTTAAAGCACTGTGAGTGGTAATGCTATCTTCACTGTGAAGTTAGCATTACCATGGGTTATTTTTTAAAAATAAAGAGCTACAAATTTTTTCTCACCGCAACAAATTCGCAACAAAAAAGCTACAATTGATGAGGCCAAAACGATTTCAAAATTTTAAAGTGGTAGTGCTAACTTCACAGAGCTCTGGGAATTGACTTAACACCCTCGAAAACGTGGGGGGGCCTTGTCTAGTCCGAGGCGCAAACATTCGGTAATTTCGTCATAAATCCCGATTCTTTAAATGGGTTAGCTCAGCCATTTTTGAATGTGAAATTTGAGGTAAATTTACCACTCTCCAATAATTCCGGGTGAGCTTCAAGAAAATCCACCATTTCCTTTTTTTGGTCTGCACTAATATATCCCAGCTGATTAGTGACATTAGTGTTTTCTAGAGGTTTCAAGTCCATTTGGTTGCACAAAACAGCGTTGTCGCATTTGCCATACGACATTTTCACATGTGCGAAAAATAAATCTCGGATGGTGTTCGAAAATACCACCTCTGAACTATGGACGAAATTTTTTAAACGAGTCAGGTGCCTAGTATTTCGCATGCGACAAATATCGATTGAGCTCGAAAATATGGCCCTCGAACCGAAACACTAGCGAATAGCTACAGGTTATTCGCATTTCAGATTCATAAATATAAACAAATATCAAAACGTGCTAAGGCGTCACTTGCTGAATGTCGCATTCCTATTGGCCATAAACTCGCGTGTGTTTGTTTACATCGTATGGATCTGAAATGTGAATATGCTGTAGTATGTTTTCTCGTACAGCACATAGTGCCGTATTTTCGAGCATGATCGAGGTGATGTCGTGCACGAAAATGTGAGATTGTCGCATGAAAATATACGTTTCGTATTTTCGAGCATTATGAACTCGTATGCGAACTTTCCGCATGCGACTGATTTCGGGCGAGATACATCGGATGGAGGTTAAATACACGATAAAGCGATTTCGTGTACGAATGTATTCAAAGTGATCGTTTTGATTTGTTTTATTTCGGACCACATAACCTCAATGTCTCAAGTTTAGGTTTTTGCTGTGGTTTGTTTATTATTTAGGGACTTTAAAGTAGACTTATTTGAAAAAATTTTGGTAAGTGAAAATGGAATGGACAATGTCAGCGATAGATGAGTTAATACATTTAGCTGCCATCGACGCCTTGGAACAGACACAAGTTTTGGCAGAAAACGATCATGGAAGGCAATTCCATACCTATGACAATCTATTTGAGGATTTAAGCGATGGCCACTCTTCAATTCCGGGTGGGCCTCAAGAAAATCCACCATTTCTTTTCCTGGTCTGCACTAATATATCCCACCCGCTTATCCGCTGATTGCTGGTGCATTATAATATTCAGTCTTGTAATTCAACCCAAAATCTAGCATTCAATAATACCATACAATATCATAACGTGAAAATATCGATCGAATTATACGCATATAAAAGCTGATTAGTGACATTAATGTTTTCTAGGAGTCTAGGGTCCTAATAAATAATGAAATTAAAATATGGACTTTAGGAGCACAATGTATTGATTTTGTAGTAGTGTCAACTTATTTATATTGCCGTCCTGGCGGAGTTTTAGCATTAGCCACCACGACCACTGAATCAGGACATACACAGATAATTACATAATGGCCCTTCTCTACGACATTGCCATTTGTCGTAGCTGAGACTCGAACTCAGGAGTGGTACAGCGACGAGCCGTGTTGCCTCTCACACAACCCCGTCTAGCCCACTATCACTAACTCGTTAACACATTAAAAGCGTCACTAAACATCTGTACCCTTGCCAGGATTCGAACCCGACCCCCCTTGATCTCAAGCCTAACGCGTAAGCATTGAGCCACTTAAATTGTGCATTTTAAATCAAGAAAAACATTTAATTCCTTTGGCATTTTTTGTAAAATTACAATTTTTTTCTGTTTTCCGGTTTTAGGGACATCCTGTATTAATATTAAAGTTTGAATTACAGGTTTGTTCGTTTAGAATCAAACAAAATTTTTTATTCGTTTGGAATTTTTTGTAAAATTGAATCGAAAAAAATTTTTGAATTAAAAAAATTAACGGAAATTACTGATTTTTCGCTAAGGAATTTTGTGCTTTATCGTTATTTTTAATAGTAATAATTATAAATTAAAAAATCATGTATGCGGCGCGGGTACTTTCTTCCAAAATTTGTCGTAAACAATCATGTTTAAAATAAAATGTCTAAAATTTTGATTACGCATTAAATTGTAATAAGTAAAAGAGTAAATAATAGAGCCAGGGGCGTGCGGATTTACGAATTTCGTAAATTTCATAATTCCATATTTCGAAAAAATTAAAACCTTTGGATTGTGTTAATTATACATGAGCTACCGTTTCTTAAATTAAAATATGGATTATCTATATATATTTATTTTATAAAATATGAACAATATAATTTTATATATACCTATATAAATGTATGTGTGGCGCCACTGGATGACGAACTACCCCAATATTGACCTTCATCTATAAAGCTCCGCCTGTTTCACAGCAGTCAACAAATTATTAGGTATAAATGCGGCATGTTCATACATTCAACCTATTTGGTCGACTATGGCGATTATACAGAATGTCCTAGTTGTCGTGGCTCTCCTGGATACAACACTAAGTTCCGCATCAGAAGTTAAATACCTTGGGGTAACCTTCGATGCCAAACTAACATGGAATCTTCACATAGATAGAAAACTTAAAGAAGGCTTACATTTCTTATGAGCAGTGTCGCAGGACCGTGGGGAAAACCTGGGCAATGAAACCCAAAGTGGTCATGTCGATATACACACTGCCGTCATAAAACCAATGACAATTTATTGAGCTGTGGTTTGGTGGCCTAAGAGCAAACAGACTACAGCTAAAGTCAAGTGCAGAGAGTTGCCTACCTAAGCATAACCGGAGCTATAAGAACAAGGCTAACAAGAGCTATGGAGGTAATGCTGTGGCCGCCACCACTAAATATATATTAGGAGAAGTGGCTCTGACAACAACGGTACGCCTCAAATCCGTTGGCATACAACCAAATGTAGGCTGTGGAGAGGCCAGAGGTCGCCCGTGTAATGGGACTGTCATGAAGACGCCTCTTCAGTATTAAATAACAGCTAAATCTTTTAACG
Organism: Leptura quadrifasciata; assembly: GCA_963675555.1. Lineage (NCBI taxonomy): Eukaryota > Metazoa > Arthropoda > Insecta > Coleoptera > Cerambycidae > Leptura > Leptura quadrifasciata. Next base: position 129,138,851 of record OY776674.1, read on the forward strand.
AAAATGCCGCTGATTTTTTGCTCAACTATATACTCTTTTTGGCCCACTATACAAGAGATAATTAAATACTGATAAAATTGCTTTTCTCTTTTTTTGTACGATGTATTTGGTGAAAATTAGATAGATATGCTTTCAAAGTTTTTATACTTGAAAATTGCTTAAACCAAAAAACGCGCCTGGAGTAAAATCAAAAAATTCGACATTGGAAGACTGTCGTGGGCCAATTTAAAGTGGCCACTCAAAGAAATACTTTATAATGTTCTGTGTCTCATTATTTTTTGCAGGAATTATCATTCGAAAGAAATAGCAGTGAGGCAGTTAACGTCGCGTCTTATTTTCCTAACACGCAATTGTGATTTAAAATCGATAAAATATTTTCAAAATTGGACAGTGCTGATAAAACCGTGCACAACGCCTAATGTTATAGTTTTAAAGATTGATTGGCTAACTATTTCTATAATCTAAATAATTTCAATTAATACAGTGAAACAAACCAGCATAAGTTACTAAGTGTGTATTCTTTCCTATTATTTGGGTTTTCTACCATTTGTATTATTGTCCTCTTTAAAAATAAATCACCAAATCTACAAAATAATAGAAATATTGGAAAAAAGCCTCTACGCCCGTGATGTTTACGCCAAAGGAATAGTCAGAGGTTATGTTTTGCAAATAATATAAATCGGAATAAACATAGAAATAATGTATTTTGCTGACGTTTCGGAAAGTAATCTTTTTCCGTTTTCAAAGCTTTTTTGAAAGAACCCTTATTTTGCTGTGTATGTCAAATACACAGCTTTAAGATTCTGTTTATGTTATTTCCATAGATACTTACTACTTACACAGAACATAGAACTGATGATATTTTCTTTTAGATAATGTTGAGTTTGTTAAGTTCTTCTTTTAACATTGGTAGCCAGGTTGTACAAATATCTACAGAACAATTCGATACGCCCTTATCTTCATTTAATAAGATTATTGCTGATTCTTTAATTTTTCTTTTTTTGATATCTGCTTCTTTTGTTAAAATTTTTGCCGAATCCCAGTTTATTCTATGTCCGTTTTCCCAAGCATGTTCACAAATCTTTGATTTCTGAATTTCATTCTTTCTAATGTAATTCTTGTGCTCATCCAACCTCACACTGAAAGGTCTGGATGACTCACCCACATAACATTTATCACATTCACACGAGATATTGTAAATACAGTTTTTTGAATTCTGCTCCCTGTTTATCGGTTTTGTTTTTGTTAGAAGAGATCTTAAAGTGTTTCCTTTTTGAAATATCGTCCTAACATCAAATTTGTCACCTATACGGCGTAGCTTTTCCGATAATCCGTATACATAAGGAATTATTGCTGTATAATGACGTTCGGGTTGTTGTCGTACCTGATTGTCCCTATCTTCAACACTTATGAAAACTCTATCAACAAAGGCTTCAGGATATTGATTTTGTACTAGAACAACCTCTTTGATAAATTTTTTCTCGTTATTTAATATTTCATTATTGGATGAAATTATTTTGGCCTTATCGTATAAACATTTTACAACACCCCTTTTAACATTTATTGACTGATTTGAGTTAAAATTTAGATATCTGTTAGTATGTGTTGGTTTTTTATAAAGGCTTGTTTCAATTGTATTATTTACCCTTCTAATTAAAACATCTAAAAACGGTAGTTCATTCCTACTTTCTACTTCTAATGTGAATTTAATAGACGGTTCCTTACTATTTATATTTTCCAAAAAACTATCTAGTAAATCGACACCATGAGGCCAAATTGCAAAGATGTCATCAACATATCTCCACCAGACAACCGGTTTGTTTATACAATTTTGAACATGTGTGTTCTCAAAATTCTCCATAAATATGTTGCTTAAAATTGGTGATAATGCAGACCCCATAGCCATACCAAAATGTGTGTTTTTGTCGTTTTTTGCGGATCATATCTTATCATGGGCGAGTTTTGTTCTATTTGTGAAGACCTTGGAGGTCGCCCGCCTCGCTGTCCTCGAATTACTTGTGGCACATGTAGGAAATCTCTGCATACAAGGTGCGCAGAAATATCACCTGAACATGAAGAAATTGTCCTTATCCCAGGGATTGTATGGTACTATCCAAGATATTTAACTTCGACAGAAGGAAGCGGTGCTACAGATATAGTACTTTCTGCCGATTACTTACGCAATATCATCATGAAAGTAATAGATGATCTTGTAAATGAATTGTTTCGCATAAAATCAAGAATTTCTCCAATTACGAACTACGTTAAATTGTGCAGTGATAGAATTGATGATTTATCTAAAAGAATGAATGAGTTCGAAATGGTAATAAAAGATGTTTAAATAACTAAAACTGATATTAGTACCTTAATAATAACAGTTGGTAAAATAAATGGAAATTCTACAGTTTATCCACTTCTCGATTTTTGATTTTTTTTGTGGATATATTAATCAGAGAGTTATATGAAGCGTTTGTGACTAATAAAACGTTTCGCAAATGTATAATAATCGAAGAAATTGATGGGAAAGTGGAGCGTATATGGGTGCTGGGAGTGTAAAAAAAGAGTGAAAATACGACGTTTTTAGGTCACTTTGAAACGATTAGCATTGAAATTTAGGGCAAGGGTTAATAAGAGTCATGGCATTTAATTGCTTATTTCTGCAATTCATTGAGTTCCATTGTACCCTAGTAAACAGTCAAATTTATCACGACGCTTATTTTCCGTTGCCCTGAAATGACTGTTTAAATGCTTTTTATGTGAAAATGACCTGAAATCGTCGTATTTGCTATGGCATAGCTCTTGTATTATGTACCCTTGCCCAAAAATGACTATTTCAATGGTAATCGTTTCAAAGTGACCTAAAAACATAGTATTTTCACTCGTTTTTGCACACCCAGCACCCTTATTCGCTCCACTTTCCCACCAATTTCTTTGATTATTAATTATTATACATTTTCGCAACGTTTCATTAGTCACAAAAGCTTCATATAACTTTTATTAAGGGTGTGTTACCAATGTCAAATAGTGCGTTAAATGTCCCCATTTTTATTTTACACAATTCTTAAAACCGAGCAACAGAATTCAGAATTGATTCCATTTAACTAGCAAATTTAAGACAAGGGACTTATTATATTTTATATTGTAATCAGGTAAAATTAAATTTCCAAAATTTTCTCCTTAATTATTCAACGCGAACGTTCTACTCATTCGTCCCAAATTCACCATAAATCGTTTTATATTTTACAAAGGGACTTAAATATTCAAATAAAATATAATGTATAAAATAAAATGAAAGAAGTGAAAAGCCTCATAATATTTCCTCCTATTAAAGTTTAATGTCGAATATAGTTAAATTTCGTGTAAAATAGTTGGGCATTTTGCTACTAGAGGTAGCATCATAGGGATGGCATTGCTAGACCTCTGTTAAAGCAGGGTCGGGCTCATAATTTTTCATTTTTAGTGTTTGAAATAGCCCTTAAAACTTGATTTAATTATTTGCTCATATTAATGTTAAAAAATGATATTATCATTAAATATATTGCTGATTATATATTTTTGGGATTAATTACTTTTTATTTATTAAGATTGACAGTACTTTGATTTCTACCACAATACGATAAAATCTGTCCAAATATGAAGTAATGGCTATTTATATATCCTTTTTATTTTTCCCTGTTTCTCAGAAGAAAAGTAGGTAGTTAGTATGTTTTTATGATTAAAACATTTTATAATAATAAAATTGAAAAAGATACACCAGTTGTATTCATTATATTAGAACACTACAATTTCATTCAAACTTGCTGCACAATGCCCGAATTAATATGTGAATAATATATTAAATCTTGGAAGGAATTAAGGTTATAAATTATTAGATAGTGGAGAAATAATAATAGACAAACAAAAAATAGCCAACTCCTTTGGGACACATTACAGTGGTGTAGGCAAAAATCTCGCTGATAAAATTAACCCACAAAATACTAAACACAATTCTATCAAAAATAATGTCAATTCGATATTTCTATCCCTTACTTCCGAAAACGAAATTAAAGACATCATAATGCAACTAAACTCAGATAAGGCACCAGGAGATGATGAAATTACGGCAGATGTTTTAAAAGAAGTAAAGGATCATATAGCAGAACCATTATCTTACCTAACCAACTTAAATTTTTAATGCGGAATATTTTCCACATCTTTTAGAATTGGTATGCTAAAGTCAAGGATAAAGCCTATTCATAAAGGCGAGGACAGGACAAAAATAATAAATTACAGGCCGATCTTGCTAATTTCATCGCTGGGTAATATATTTGAGAATATAATAAAAAAGAGGATTGACAGCTACTTAAATAAATACAATATTCTATCAAACATGCAGTTTGGTTTCAGAAACAACCTTTCCACCAACGAAGCCATCGGTTATCTATCAAACGAAATCTATAAATCCCTTGATGACAGTGAGCCAGTTCTATGTGTTTTTATGGATCTAGCGAAGGCATTCGACACTGTTAGTCACAACCTATTACTAAAAAAACTAAAGAATTACGGATTCAGAAATAATGCTTATAACCTACTTAAAAGTTATCTTACCAATAGACAGCAGTATGTAGTTATCGATGATTTTGCTAGTGAAAAGAAACATGTAGAATATAGTGTCCCTGAAGGAACAATACTTGGCCCCATCCTCTTTACTTTATATATAAATGACCTGCTACAGTTACATAGTGAGGGTAAGGTTCTTAGTTTTGCTGATGATACGGTGATAATTTATAAGTCTAATGACTGGATCAACTTAAAACATATACTGCTGAAAGAGACCTAAAGAACATCAAAAATTGGTTTGATAATAACCTGCTAACGATAAATTACAGTAAGACCGAATATCTGCCTTTCACTTCGAACCTAAGCAATCTACCTAATCTGGGCCCTCTAGTCATTAACCTAAGACTTAATAACACTATAAATATTAATGTGGGAGACTCAGTAAAATACCTAGATATACTAATAGATAAGCACTTAAGATGGAACCCACAAATAAACAATTTAATAAAAAAATTAAGAACACTCTTGCCTAAGTACCTTAAGCAGTTCCTAAATGTACCACAGCTTGACATATTGTACTACTCACTGGTCCAAACCCAGCTCTCCTACGTTATAATTGGATGGAGCAGAGTAAAAAACTGTTATTTGAAAAATTTTTAACACAATTCAAAAATAAAAAACATACTGTACGTTAAAATACAAGAAAAAGTAGTCTTGGATCCTCGAGACACCAAGATCAGTGCTTCATGAAATAAATAACTAATTCAAAGATTAACATGGATATAAAAAAAAGAAAAGAGGGGAAGGGGATGGGAAGGAAAATATATCATTATTCTTATCCCTTTATTAGAATTACCATAGGTAACTAACACCTCCCTACGCAATTTTCAAATTGCCTGTTCCACACTCAAATACTTTGTATTTTAGTGAGATTCAACAGGTTTTGTTTACTAGTAAACTGTATTGTATTTACTGTTATATACTATAAAGTTTTATAAGTAAATATTCATAATTTTGAGTAAATAAAACTTACTATTATTATTATTATGTACGATTGTCGATTTTAGTAAAACTGATGTCTGCAACATAGTTCTAATTTATTTTGTTGACACATTTTTAGTAACTATCTGTTAGTGACACTGCTATTAAATATTACTTTCTAATAAACGGTTGTATCGTTTATTAGGAAATACCATTACTGTACATAGTATCACCGAGTGTTAAGGATCGATTAATTACAGGAGGAATTAAAAAGCACTCACTTTGTGGTATATTGTTACAAACCATTTAATTTTTTGCACTCCACGGTCTAACAGTGCTCTATTGCTATTGTAATAATCATTTTCAAGGAGTAAAGTACAGATCTCTTTTAGTCCTCAAGGGACAGAAGCCACTTTCTACACTTTAGTCCTCGAAAATAACAAAATTAAAATAATACTTGATCACAGATTACTAAAACATTGTTTTTGAGATGGGAAATGCTCATTTTTTATTTTCCATTGTGGTACAGACTCTTATTAAGGGTGTACAGAAAAATTTCTACATGGATCACTAATTTCCTCTTTATTAAATAACTATAAACATTTAAGTATTACACACAAACATGAATAAAGTGTGTACATTTCCTGGTGTTCTAAATACCTACATATTTATTATTCAAACTATACTTATATCAAATTATAAAGTCAATACAAAGTTAATTGAAACCAAACTAAAAACTAATAGCCGGCAAAAACAGTCGGCATCTCTTTATTGTACATGGGCGGAGGTAAATAGGAATGCTTGTCATAAGAAAATGATAAGATTTTCGGACGTTATTATATTATCCTCTGTTTCAAATGGTCTCCAGAAAGCCATGGTAAATTAGTAAATAATTAAAATATTTTACCTTTTATATAGCAGTAAATATTTATAAATATGAACAATAACTAACTAAACTCCTACGCTTCATATTATAATAGGTATTTATGCACTGCACTGGCACATTGACAATACTTCTCACAACTCCACGTTACTTCTGAGAAACGATTTACGAATTTTCTTTATGCTAGTAGGCCTGTCCGTTTTATTATCTTTAAACAAGTGCAGTCGTAGATGGTTGATTCAGGCTGATTACATTGCCAGTCTCGGACTAACCTGCACAGTTTCAACTACCATTCGAATCTCGATACCATTGCCAAATATATAGGACAAAATATCAAGTTCAGTGCGCACGGTCCTGTGCTTTAATACTGACCAGTTTCAATTGTGCTCGTATAAAGTATACCACAGCACTTATGTGTTCCTGATAGCTAAATTTGGTGATTTACTAATATTTCGTCTTTTATGCCAACTAAATACTCGCAACCCACAATACTTAAGATGTTCTGTGTGTCACCAAGGTTTTGCAAAAATTTGTTGTAATTGGTACATATAAACATAAAATCGCGTCGCGATTACAGTTCGTACGATCCTGTATGCTTCCTGAACTAGTGTGGCATCTGTGTTATCGACAGGGCGATGTAAATTCGATTACTTACAAATTTACTCGCGATTGGCTGGTGCGTGCAAACACAGTCTTAATGTATTCACAGAAAAAAAAACTCAAAAATCGAGAAGTGGATAAAGTGCAAAATGACCAAATAGATAATGATTTATCTGATCTAAATCACAAAAGTCCAGGGTCGAACTGGCCCAGTCAGCTGAGCAGGCCAAACGCTTAAACCATTCAGTGCCCTGCTATGCTCTAATGGATTACCATTCCATATATCTTCCAATGTGGTGAAAATATTGCAACATATAAATACAACTAACAATATTGGTTGTTTCTTTTTGACCCGAAATTTCATACCATGTTTGGGTCCAATTTAAAATACAGAGCACAGCACACATTGAACCCTCATGCTAATTTTGTTAAAATACACCATACAAAATAAACACCAATTAAATTACTATTATATGAAATACAATAATAGACCCAAAATATCATGGCAGACAGTAAAGTTTTAATGTAAGGTAAATTGTACAGGTCCCTATATGTTTTTAATGTTGATTAGGAGGAAGTATATCTCATATATACAATTATTATTATTATGTAACATACTTTTCTAAGTTTTGAGCAAACATTATTTATATGGGTTTCCCAAGTAAGTTTTTAATCAAGAATTAATCTTAAGAATCTTTATATTGTCAGTGTTTTGTATAGACTTATTACATGATGTTATTAAAATACGTCTGGATTCATGAGTTTTGTTAAATAAAAAAATACTTGGGAGTGAACCCCCAAAGATATCTGCTCAACTTTTTTTGCTGGTCGTTAGCACCCCAAAACTATGAAGAAAAGCAAAAACCAAAGTCCTCAAAAATCTTTGAAGTCCGAAAAGAGCAACCATATTTTACTGGTGTATTACTTGTAAAAGAAACTTATTGTGGGGTAGGAATTAACGATTCATTAATACCTATACATATAAATATAGTAGATCCATTCTAATTTTTGAAATAGCTATAAGTCGATCAAAACAATCAAGCAAGTAAATGTTAATGTTTATTCCAGCAACAGCCCCTGCCGCCACGGAGTAATATGCATGGGCCTCCTCTCAGTGCATCTCCTCTCAGCAGTAGGACAAGTCTGTCAGTTCCTCAGCCACCCCAAAGAACTTCCATTGGACGGCCGCCCTCCGCCTTTCCTCCTGGAGTAAAAGACTTATCGCCATCAGTGACGATAACACCAGCACCGCCTCAACCTATGAAGGTATTCCAACTATATCTTTTTTTATATATATAAATAGTAATAACTGCTTTACTAATTAATATCTTTTTTACTGCTGCTAGACTGTTAGTGGACTAGATAACAAAGGTTTAGTGCACGGTGGATCTATGCAAACTAACCTAATTCAAGAGGTAATGTTATCTTATTTAGTTTTGGATATTTGGTAGTTTGATGCAGTCTAAAAAAATGTTTCGCATCACTGAAAGCATTAGGTATTTTTGGAAATCTACAATTGCTGTTTAATACTTAAGCACTTACTTGAATATACCAGATATTTCACTAATGATATTGGTTTACATACTGTTACTTGTTTACACCCTTTAGTAGGCAACCCAAGCAATTGCAACACGAGCAACACTAACCAGATTTATTAATATTACTAGGACGGAGGTGAGTGTCTTTTTAAAACCAGCAGGGAACACGGAAATATGCAACACCATCAAAGCGTTAAAAAATACGAAACCGGCTGGCAATGATGAAATACCAGTAGTCTTGCTGAAGTATATTTCTGAAGAAATAACTCCACCCTTAATGTATTATTAATTAATAATAATAATAATAATAAACACCACAGAAATTAGACAACCCCAATTCCAGAAGCCAGGGCTTGTGCGGTGGTGCGATGTCCGTGTGATTAATCGCGATTGCCACCTCGCGCCTTAACCTACTCAACTATCGACCAGACTAACTAAATCTAACTAATTAGTATTATTAATCTATCTTTGAGCATGGAAATATTTTCTGACAGACTAAAACTAAGTCGTATAGGTTAGGTTAGGTTGAAATGTGAGTGGGTCTATACCAGACCCTCCACCGCGACCAGTTGGTCTATTGTGGCTCACTCCTAATTTATATTTCACCCAATAGGTTCAGGTTTTTAATAAAACTGATAACCTTGTTGGGTGAGAGATTGACCAGGTTCTCAGGCAAATGCTGTCCTTTGCCAACCTGGTTCTTTCTGCAGCAAGACAAGTGCACAGGACATGCTATGCCGTTTCATCTTCCTCTAGATACAGACGGCATTGAGTGTTTTCCACCAGTTCAAGTCTGTGTAGGTGATGATTTAATCTGCAGTGCCCAGTGTATAGGCCGATTAGAGTCCTTAGGTGTAGCCTACTCAATTCTAGCAGTTTTTTAGCTCTTAATTTCAAAGGATATGTAATGAATTCCTTTGAATGAGCTAATCCTGGTAGTTCCTGCCAGTGATAGAGAGTCTTGCTCTCGCCCCAGTCTAGGATATTTGTTTTGGCAGTACTTGAAGATATGCCAAAAACTGGTTCTGGTCCTATAAATTTAGATGACACACCCTCTCTTGCTAGGCAATCGGCAATTTCATTGTCCTCCAGCCCAGAGTGGCCAGGCACCCTGACCAGAGTCAGTTTGTTGTTCCTACCCAATTGGATTCGAGCTTTTTGGCAGTTCCACACTGTTTTCGAATTACAGCGATAGGATTCAAGAACTTTAAGGGCTGCTTGGCTGTCTGAGAAAATCTTTATTGATCTGTGTCAAGGGTGCGTTAGTTCCAGCCTCCGTACACACAGTTTTCCCCGATTTTCTGGAGGCCCCATTCATGACACCAATCACCCCGGAGCCATTCATCCACTAGCATAGGTCGTGCAATACGTGGATTTGAGGGAAGTTATCGACCTGCCTCGTCTAGATCCGCCATGTTTAACCATATGCAGGGTCACCTCCAGCAGGATATGACCTTAGGTCGTGCATTTTACGTATCACGTATATTACTCAAGATCCAACCAGAACATGATTCACAAAATAAAAGCATGGCTTCGGCTCTTCTGTGCAGAATCCCGAGAGGTACATGTCACATGATAAAAAATGAAACTGTTTACATAGGAAACATTATTAAGTGAAATATCTGGTTTATTTAATCTGTATCTTAAGCCATCTATGTTTGGCAGAAGATAAAACAATAAGGCATTTTTTATTAACTTATTCCATTACCGAAATCTTGAAAGTTACGTTTGATTTTTTAAAGTGTGTGTTTATGTTTGAAATATTGAAATATAAATACGTTTTTAATTTCATACCGATAGGATCATCTTTTGACATCTCAATATGATAAATACCATAATATGGCGGCCAATGGAAAATGTGTCCAAAGAGCTTAAAAGTGAAATAGATCTCAGCGATATATTACTGGGATTGAAAAATAAGCTTGTATTTTATTGTTTCTCTGCATTTCTTAAATATACTGTAGAAGTAATTATAAGTAAATACAAGCGCAGGGGTACGAAGCACTGTAATGAAACCGTTGTAACTTGGCAAAGTTGGTCACAAATTACCAGACAGATAGACGCATCCTGAAGTTACCATAATACTACCTTCCTCTTACTAATCCACTGAAATAATTGATATGAAATGGTATACTTAATTACTAGTCATAATACTGTTTACTAACATTACTGAAAATTTAAATGTCATTTTTTTAATGTTACAGGAACAACGGCCTAGAGAAGATAACCAAACTCCTGCCCAAAGACAAGCTGCTGCTAAGCTCGCACTTCGCAAGCAGTTAGAGAAAACCCTATTACAGGTAATTTTTCATGAGAGATAGAGTAGGTTAAGGTTTATTAATATGTGAAGAAATTATTTGATTAACAATCGATACAAAAAAAATGGCATGATTTTATGCTTGTATTAAAATATTTCTTTCCATGACGAGAATATTTTAAATATAACTTAAAGAATGAAGTACTAGGTACTGTCTTTAAGACTAATAATTGACCACTCCCCTCAGTGTTTCTTTGTGAACCCTGTACATTTAATCCAATTATCTTCATATTTGTTATCAGTTATACAAGTTTACAGTTGAAATCATGAATGTTGTTGTTGTCCACGTCATCATCCTTTAATTTCTGAATCAGATCATCTCAAGGTCACACAGAATGGCTCGCATGGGTGTAGTGTACGCAAAAGACAAGTATTTTATGTGAACAATAATAGTATGCGATACAATGAATTTTAACATATGTTGCCGCATTTAATCTTACAATTCACCTCATGGATTTCTTGGAAAGGTAAAAGGGAACATCCATTACATTTTTCCTGATTAAAACACTCGTTTTATTTCACCACCATGTCTCTGGCTACTGCATTCAGTCTTTTATCTACTGCGCCATACTGAATTGACAGAGAAGTGAGAGAATGCTCAATGTTGGTTGTAAAAAATCTATACATAAAAAAAATAAAATATATCAGATATTACAACGAAATCCAAAAATCAAAATATAGAATCTATAAAAACAAACTTACAAATCTAATACAAAAAACCAAATTTGAATACTATAAAAATCAAATAAACAAACACAAAACAAATTCCAAAACATTATGGAAAACCGTGCAGGAAATTAGCAAAACATATTCCAACAATACCATAATTAGATCTGTAAAAAATGAAAATGACGAGCTAATAACAGATTCGAAAGCTATAGCAAATGAATTTAACATAATATTTACAAAGATGGGAGAAAACTTGGCCAAAAAAATAAACAAAAACCCCAATTACAATATCGTTAAAAATACTACACAAAATTCCATGATGCTTTTGCCTACAGACACTAATGAAATCAAACAGTCGTTAAGGGAATTAAAAGACAAAAAAATCTGCCGGCTTAGTTAAGATAAAGCCAGAAAACTTAAAGTCAGACTACATCCTGTTCCCGTTAGAATATATCTTTAACAAATGCGTAACACTCGGAGAATGGCCTAGAATTTTTAAAGAGTCCATATTTATACCCGTCGACAAAAAGGCGACAAAGAAAACTTAACGAACTATAATACAGACCTATATCACTAAACGCACTTATCTAAACTTAAACTATTCGAAAAAATAATGAAAAAGAAGGCCTAAATCATATATCAATAAATACAAACTACTTTCTAAGGGTCAATTCGGCTTTAGAGAGAACATATCAACGCAAGATGCAATACTGGCACTAACCACTCAAATTTACTCTGCTCTGGATGAGGGTAAACCATGTTTTGTTTATGTTCATTTCTAGACATCAAAGGCATTAGATATGGTTAGCCAAGAGTTGCTGTTAGAAACATTAGAAGACATTGGCATTAGGGAAAATATTGTTACGTGCTTACAATTTTCAGTAAACACTTTGTGGATTCGAATAACTTGCAACAAGAATTTTCACAAACCACTGATTTATTTAATCACTAAAATTACACTAGGAAATATTTAAAAATCACACAACTAATAATAACTTAATCTAATATAAATTCACTACTTTTAAAACACTATGTACTTTACTTTTCTTCTTAAACTTGTCAACTCTTGTCTAACCTAAAAACTCTCTTGTCTGTTTACTTCACTAAACTGCATACTTCACTCAACTGAACTGTTCCCCCATCTGCTGGATTCACCTCTTTATATACACCCATAGAAATGTACCAGAACACAATATTCTGGAACCCTCCATAGTTTTCTACTATGTACTAGATGATTGTTCGTCAATTGGCTCATAGACGGCGCCACCCTACTAGTCAGGGAAGTAACTAAGCTTCTGAGGAAAACTTTGAACATGAACTTAATCACATCTTTCCCCGTTAGAGGGCAGCATATAACAATATGTTAAAACTATTCAAGAGTTACATCACAAACGGACAACAGCGCGTCAAAATAAACAATGAAATGAGTGATATAACGATAATAAAATACGGAGTACCCAAAGGCACAGTCCTAGGACTCACTTTATTTTCAATATATGTATAGTTCAAGTTGGAATATCCCGAGACATGTTCGCAAATTGATTCGCTTACCTTTATAGGTTTTTAATGTGCGTCGGGAATGTTTAATGTCAGGCTTGGCGCCATGGCCCGCGGCGATATAATTATGTCGTAAAGTTTTTGTTGCGTTTTTTATTTACTGGGATCTATTTACTTCAACTAACGCAATGGCCGGCGGCGATAATAATTATGTCGTAAAGTTTTTATTACGTTTTTTATGTATCGAGAACTATAAATGGGTTATTTTCACTACAGAGTGAAGGGGAAACCATAGGTTTTGCCGATGATACTGCCATAATAAACCGTCATTTGAGAGTCTCAAAATAAATGTACTAGGAATGATATACACCATATTCCCTGCAAAAAACATAAAATACTTAGGCATATTCATAGACTTTCGTTTAAGATGGGATACTCACATGAACTATTTGATAAAAAAAACTGCAAACCATTATATACAGATTCAGATACTTAAAAAATATCCTAAAATTCAATCAATTCAAAGTACCTTACCATTCCCTTGTAGCGAGTCACCTGAATTATTGCATACTTGGTTGGGGTGGCATTGCTAAAACTCACCTAATTTCTCTGGAAACCATACAAAAATGATTTATAAAAATAATGTTGCCCAAGGACCCAAGATACCCCACAGACCTGCCGTACGCAGAAGCAAAACTATTTGACATCAGGCAATTACACTACTACAACATAAATATAAAATATCAGAGTACAAAAAACAAAATTATTACCTACACACGAGCACAACACCAGACAGAGAAGCCAATCCATTATACCATTTATGACAAAGACAATCGGACAAAGATCTTATACCTTCTTAGCCCCAAGAGCTTACAACACCAATAATTAGACTAATATTTAATCTCAAATTTCCTGAAAGCTGTAGGGAGACGTTTAAACAAAAAAAAATATTGACATTTCCATCTATTTATATCTTTAAATGTGTCACATATGTAAAAAGTCGCCTTTCTGACTACAATATGTTAAAAGATCGGCATAATTATGACACTCGCCACGCAAACTCATTATTAGTGCCCAAGCATAAAACATCTAATTTCAAAAGATCGCCAAACTACAGTAGTATCACTTTGTATAATTCGCTACCATCACATTTGAAACAGATATCGAATTATAAATTCAAATCTGAAACCAAAAGTTTCCTTATTAACGAATGTTTTTACTCAATAAACGAGCTTGTGTCTATGCAGGATCAATCATGATAGTGCCATATTTATTTATGTATGAGTAGGTAGTCCAGTCTATTCTCTGGCCACAAATCTTAACAAGATTTATACTAGCCTATTAATTCAAATATGTGTTTACTATTGCGTACTTATACTTTTACAATTTATGTTAATGTTATGTATTCTTGACAATTTATATTTTATATATTTTTTTACATAGTTTGTACTTTAATCGTATTTATACTTCTATGTTGTTCTGATTGTACCCTTATTGCTTGACTTGCCTGTTGTACTCTGTATGTTATTCTGGTTAATAAAATACTATACTATACTCAAGGACTTACAAAATGTAACAAAAACACATCAGTTCAAGAAGTTAGTAAAAAAGGATATAATAGAAAATCCGAGAAACTTAGCCAATGACGTCATCGACCTAAAGAACAATTATAACGCATGGCCTTGCTAGTTCACCGAGTGGAACCAGCCCAAAGTTGCAGTACAACAAAGGAAGAAGTCGTCTCATCCAACGGATTCGCCAACTACTTACATATATTCCTAGTAGCTATCAACAGTCCAAGGTTTCCATCCCCTTGTCTGTTCACCTTTAACACTAGCTTTTATATCAAAATAATTTTAAGTTTAGTATTTAGTATTTTAGTCTCCTATAAAACTAAAGCATACACGATAAGTTAGTATGCGATAAGTAATTCTGAAAAGTTGATATCCCGCATCTTTCAATCTATTCAATACCCAATTCGTAATCACTAAAAATTGCATTTCATTACCCATTTCACCAAAACAAGTGTTAAGTCACTTATTGGGAAACAATGTTTATTTACAATTATTGTACCAATACATTAACATTGTAAATTATTGCTATTTTTCTTCTTCAAAAATAAATGTATGTACATAAGTACATAAATTGATGACGTGAATGGCAACATTCGTAATTTCAACTATAGTTTAGAAGCATACAGTGAGGTATTCAAAAAACCTTATATTTCTGGATAGAGAATTAAAAACCCTTTCAAATTATCTATCAACACACCCTCGTTCCATTTAAAATTTTTAAAGGGGGTAGCTGTCACTCCAAAGGGGTTAATGGGTGAGGTATAAAATTGTGCTCAAAAAATGTCATTTTAGAATTAAAAATTGACGTGTATTAGGATTTTACTTCAAATTGTTAATTATGTAGATAATGAATTTATCTGTTACTTATGGGCCTCACTGTATATTTAAACTCATGTTAGGTCCAGTCAGGCTATTATTTCGATTGCATCATTAGATAGCGCCTATAGAGTGTGCATTTGGAAATTTTAAGGATTTGGTGATGCACCGTAATTGGGGGCTCTCATGTCGATCTTTACAGACCTACCTTGCACTGATGGGAGCCAACAACTCGAAACTACAGTCTGCAAGTTAGGTGGCACAACTGACATGAGAGCCCCTTAAGTAGAAATAAGTCTTTCAGATGGTGTTCGTTGCACTCAACTGTCCTATTGGTAATACACAATTATTATACTTAACATACTAAATTTGCAATGTGTAATTCAACGTTCAGTGTGGGCGCGTAGCCCAGGGAATAGTTGTTGGTTGCAGTCTGGTATTTGAAACCCTGACTCAGGCCGATGTGATTTTATAGCTGCTTTCACATAGGACGGATAGTAATTCAACCTGCAGTATTGGCATATTAGGTAGCCAATGAAAGTCCTGTACCAACTATTTATGTGATTTCAATTGACTAACTAGTAGAAGATAAAACAAATTCTGTATCGTGTGCATTGATTGTGCTTTATGAATAAGACATTATGAACATTTGTCTTTGAATATCGCTCGCAAATTGCATGTGACTATCCTATCAATTTAACGAGTTGAGGTCACTGAATTCAACGTCGAAAGATCCAAAGATGCTGACAGAGTGTCGTATCTTTATAAATATATTTAATCTTTAAACATAATATTTTTAGTCGCAAAATCCTTATTTTACTATAAGGAACGTAACCAGACTGCAACCAACAGCTACTCTCCGGGCTACATGCCCCGCCGACCGCTGAATTACAAGTTACAAGTCTGGCACGTTAAGTGTAATAATTGCATATTACCATCAAAACGCTAATGCTTCGATTGCAACAAACACCAGCCGAAAGACTGATCCTACTTAAAGGAGCTTCTCTTGCCAGTCGTCACACACCACTTGCAGACTGCAGTTTCGAGCTCCTTTAAGTAGGATCAGTCTTTCGGCTGGTGTTTGTTGCAATCGAAGCATTAGCGTTTTGATGGTAATATGCAATTATTGCACTTAACGCGCCAGACTTGTAACTTGTAATTCAGCGCTCGGCGGGGCATGTAGCCCGGAGAGTAGCTGTTGGTTGCAGTCTGGTTACGTTCCTTATAGTAAAATCAGGATTTTATAGAGGAGTTTGCGACTAAAAATATTATGTTTAATATTCCACCCTCTAAAAGCACATTTGAAATATTTAATCTTTGCCTATCTTTAAGTTGTGATAATGGAACTATTTAGTTGTAATGAATAGGAATATGTAAATATAACCCAGGTAAGAATTGCATAGAATTTGGATGAAATCTGGTTCCTATCCAAATAGAAATCAAAGAATCGGCATTAACGCTCCTTAACTGAAAGGTTTCTTACCAAGCTTATTGGATATTTATAGTAATGTAAATGAGTTTTCTTCTATTTTTATCATTTTGCGTTTATTTCTTTTCTAGATTCCTCCACCAAAACCGCCTCCGCCAGAAATGCATTTTATCCCCAATCCTAGTAACACAGAGTTCATCTATTTGGTAGGATTAGAACATGTTGTGGACTTCCTTACCAAAGAAACCAAAACTCCTGTACCGCCAGCTCCATTTTCTTGTAGCCAGTGCCAATCAGACTTTACGCCAGTTTGGAAGTGGGAGACAAATAAGAAAAATAAAAGTGAGTCCTTATTATATTTTGCATTAGCGAAAATTATATATGTATTTATTATTATTTAAGGAGTTTTCAGATATCTGGTTTAAGTATAATTAATTTTCGATTCTTTTTGCTTTTTCCTTCGTTTTGTTAGTTATTTAAAGTTTGTTTTTATATTTTCACAGGTCTCAAATCGGTTATTTGTGAACAGTGTGTAACAAATAATGTGAAGAAATCATTGAAAGCAGAGCACACAAACAGGCTGAAGACGGCATTCGTGAAAGCACTGCAGCAGGAGCAAGAGATTGAGCAGAGACTTGCACAAGTAGGTGAATTGTACCTTTTTTATATACAACTTAATTAGGACAATCATATTTGCAGTTTCAAATGTTGATTATTAGCTTAAGTATCTTGAGATGTAGTTTTTTTATGTAAGGCGACTTTACAAGAACAATAAAGAACCAGTCACATGAAATATACATTGTTAGTAGTAAATTTTGCATTTAATATAATGGAGAGTAATCAAAATAGAATCCATTGCCCAATGAAATAAATTGTATCGATGTTAATTATTAAACATAATATTTTTAGTCGCAAACTCCTCTATAAATCCTTATTTTACTATAAGGAACCTAACCAGACTGCAACCAACAGCTACTCTCCGGGCTATGTGCCCCGCCGAGCGCTGAATTACAAGTTACAAGCCTGGCGCGTTAAGTGTAATAATTGCATATTACCATCAAAACGCTAATGCTTCGATTGCAACAAACACCAGCCGAAAGACTGATCCTACTTAAAGGAGCTCCCTTGCCAGTCGTCACACACCACTTGCAGACTGCAGTTTCGAGCTGTTGGCTCTCGTCAGTGCAAGGTAGGTATGCGACGACCGACATGAGAATCCTTTGACTATAGTACATCCCGGTATTTTTACAATAGCGACATGTAAAACAGCCAGCAGGCGCCATCAAGCGGTCCAGTGTCCGTTGCAATCGAAAAATAAATAGCCTGACTTGGCTTAGCATAGTTCAAATGTGCTTTTAGAGGGCGGAATATTAAACATAATATTTTTAGTCGCAAACTCCTCTATAAATCCTTATTATTATTATAGAGGAGTTTGCGACTAAAAATATTATGTTTAATATTCCGCCCTCTAAAAGCACATTTGAACTATGCTAAGCCAAGTCAGGCTATTTATTTTTCGATTGCAACGGACACTGGACCGCTTGATGGCGCCTGCTGGCTGTTTTACATGTCGCTATTGTAAAAATACCGGGATGTACTATAGTCAAAGGATTCTCATGTCGGTCGTCGCATACCTACCTTGCACTGACGAGAGCCAACAGCTCGAAACTGCAGTCTGCAAGTGGTGTGTGACGACTGGCAAGGGAGCTCCTTTAAGTAGGATCAGTCTTTCGGCTGGTGTTTGTTGCAATCGAAGCATTAGCGTTTTGATGGTAATATGCAATTATTACACTTAACGCGCCAGGCTTGTAACTTGTAATTCAGCGCTCGGCGGGGCACATAGCCCGGAGAGTAGCTGTTGGTTGCAGTCTGGTTAGGTTCCTTATAGTAAAATAAGGATTTATAGAGGAGTTTACGACTAAAAATATTATGTTTAATATTCCGCCCTCTAAAAGCACATTTGAACGATGTTAATTATTGTGTGTCATTATCGTAAACAGAAGAAAATTTATTGCAACTTTCATAGTTAAGCGTCAAAAATTTGATTATCAATTTAGTAAAGTATATACGATCTCAATTGAGACAGCATAAAAACTAAAACTCGGCTTACAGTCGGCATCTCCTTTATAGGACATGGACGGTGATAGAAATGTAAAAATGTTTTAAATACTAAACTAAATAATAATTTTTTTATTGTTAATGGGATTTCTATAAGACCTTTATCAATAGACTTGGTGTTTATTTAAAAATTGCATGCGCTAAGTCCGTTGCCTGGGATGCTGACAGATCCGATGATGTCACTCCTGTTTCACAAATTACTGTTCTCAGAAAATTATAATATTTTACATAGCTGCCAAATTAAACATACTTTTTCAGAATTTGCAGTAAGCAATATGGCTAAATGAGCCTATATTTGTCTATTATAATAGCTAGGGAGCTGCTGGCAGAATTTTTTATGATTTTATTCTGTGAGTGAATTTGAAAAGGGTAAAGACATAATAAAAAGTCAGAAAAACCATTTCAGTCAGTATGGGGTTGCTGAGTTTTTAGTTAACAATTTTCATTAAATGTAAAATAAAAACATGCCCCTATATAATTTTATTGCGTCAGCCATTGGTTTTAAACGTTGGTTGTCAATAAATGGAGTCGGCTGAAATCTGTATCTGCGTTTTTTTTGCAATTTAGTTTTTTTTTATTAATTTTTGATATACCTACTAAAAATTAAGTGAACGTATTTTCAATGTACCATATATCAAAAGTTTCGTAAAGTAATTAGAAACAATAAAACAAACTTCAGTCACCTGTATACTGCTGCTTTTAAATGGGGTGAATTTTCAAAAATGGGGTAAAAAAAATGCTTCTATATTATTTTATTGTTTCGGCCACTTGGCAGGAAGCTTTCTTTATTTGTAAAAAACATTAAACAAATAAACAAATGGTGGTTGAAATCTGCTATTCAGATTTTTCATTGGCTGATGTTTTCATATAATTCTTTTTATAAGAATTTTACCATTTATCTAGTAGCCCAAGAAATATTCAAATGTTTTTTACAATTATTTTCTTTTATTTTAAATAATTCTGTAGTTAATAAATTTGAATTAAAAAAATATATATTGGAGTAAATATATAAATCAGTAAAAGCAAATTTCATCGAGGATGTTTGTCGTCGATTTTGAAACTCTGAATGTGCTAATTAGAAAACTGATGGCAGGACACTTGTCAACGATCAAATATTCGAGCCTTCTTGGTTCTCTAAAGACACCAATTAATTCTACAAATCAATTCAGTTTGGCTACTAGAGGATTGGGATGTTAGAACCATCGAAGTAACTATACTCATGTGTCCACCGCCGATTAAATGGTGTGATTTTTGTCCTCTGTTTTGCATTAAATTTTATTTTATCATAGCAATTGCTAACATCATAATTTCAAATCCCCATTTAATCGGCGTATTTGCCACATCTTTAATTACCACTACAAAATAACACGGAATGCGATTGTAATACCTGGTTCTTGTTATTGCATAGCAAACTTTGAAACATGTATAGTATGGTCATTACGTTAGCTACGTAACCCTTCCTATATAATATTTAGACAATTGTCTTAAACATTTGGATTGCATGTATTTGATTTCATATATATGGCTATTTGCCGCATCAATTATTATAAAATAAAATGGGTTTTTGTGACTATTTTTCCCATCAATGACTGTTTTTTCTTTCAACCTTACCTTCCTAGCCATGCAAGTAATTAACTAAATAAATGATTTCATCCCATTCTAATAAAATAGGAAATAAACTTCTACTATAAATTTGCAATATAAGCTTAAGTAATAAAATATGGACTAAATAACATAATGATTAACTAGGTCTCTCAATTGATAAACAGTGCGTGCAAACTTACAGGGTGTTTAAATTAACAGAGTGATTAATTTTCTAAGGTAAATAGTATCGGATAGAAACAAGTAATATCAAACTTTGTATAAAAGAACCTGGGGTAAATATAAAGGGTTACTACACACACAACAAAATTTGGGTCCTACTTAGTAAAACTAGATGATCACGTAAATGGTCATTGTGTTTATTTATCTTGACATAAAATTGAGATAAATAATTGCTAGGTAGAATTTAGTAGGTTCTTGATTGCTTCACGATCAAAGATTTTCCCTATTAATCAACACACCTGGGGTGGGGGGCTCTTCAGTTTATAAATTTATTTTATTGCCTTTCCCTTGCTTTTCGAAATTAAAAATATTAGTTTATATAAACATATTTGTAACAAAAATGAATTTATAGTTTCATTATATATTATATTCTCATGGGTTAATTTGTTAAATTTATTTATTCCTATTTTTTTACTCTATATTATTACATTTGATTGAATTCTAAATTTTGTAATTTAAAATTACCTTTTTTGGAAAAAAAATATTTGAAAAAGTCGTAAAACGTAACCAGTAATGATAATTTAGAAACTCAGCAGCAACCAAGCTCGGTCAGTTATATCAATACCTTCATAACATTTCCATTTATTGTTAGCTACAATAAAATCATTGCATTTGATAAAAGCCACATAATAATGTATAGTTCAAGTAAGGACTTCCCGAGACAAAAAAAACGCAACAAAAACTTTACGACCTAATTATTATCGCCGCGGGCCATGGTGGCATGCCTACATCAAACGACTCGTCGTACATTAAAAACCTATCAAGGTAAGCGAGATGATTTCTGGTTGAGGTAGCACAAAGATTAATAGTATTTTAATGGGGTCGTAAAGTTTTTGATACGTTTTTTATGTCTCGAGATATTCCTACTTGAACTATGAACGGGCAATATTTTACTCATCTCTATAAGAGTTTTCAGAACTTTTTACACTAATAATAATTGGATTGATCGGTAGGAAGATACACTATTCATTTTCTTTTTGTATTACATGAGAATATATCTGATACCCATTTCCTCCATATGTCACTGTCATTTATTTCATTTACTACTATCGTTATAGCGTTTAACACAGACTCACATAATTTTGGTAATAGACATTTCCGTAATTTGCTTTTAATATCAACCCATACTATATCAATCGGGTTGAAAATGCAATAATATGGAGGCAGACGTAAAACAGTATGACAGTGTATTTCAAAAAGTTTATTAATAACATATTCCTCTCTAAAATTTTGCTTTTTGATCAGTGTCAATAAAATCTTCTTTGTGTTTTTTTCAGGTATTTCTGTGCCTTTATTCTCCATAAATTCAATTATATCTGTTGTTTTTGTGTTGGTGTTCGGAATTTTTATTTCTTGACACGAATAGTGATTACCGAGTTTGGTGGGATATTTGGTAAAGCTGCTTTTTCCTCCAAGAAGTACCTAAGTAGAGCCCCAAATGTGCACTTTTGCGAAGCACTTTCACAAATTTTCTTATCTGTGTGATGTATTGGGTTCTAGTAATCGAATCGAAATCACAATGAAATTCTGAAGAAATCCAGACCCGTCCCATATTCATAGGTCAATCTGTCATCTTGAAACAAATTAAAAAACATCAAAAATGGTCGGAAAATTCAAAACCGAATATCTTTGTGGTGAGGGGGAGTAATTTCACCAAAGTTGGTGAAAATAAAGTGCATCTATAAGCAAATGGAATATACTTCAAATGGAAAGGTTAAAAACAGCAGACGAAATATAATTTTGTATCCTTTGCCAATTATCAAGGCCACTTTCCACGGCTTAGTGCAACCTCACCTGCCTCTAACTATCCAGATCCAATTATCAAGGAAGCAATCTGTATTAGTTTTTCATTTTAAAATCATAGATTTTCTAGTGTAAAAGTACACTAGTCCTTGTCCTTAGGCCTTAAAGAAGGACGTTCCCAAAAGGCAGTCATTCTCAACCTAGAAAAGGATCTCCCCTGTGCAAACTATCATGCTTACAATAAGAACTTGTTGACAAGCACATTTTTTTCGCCCTATCTGCGCATAAGCAGAGATATAAACCTACTGCCTCGCTCCAGATGTCGCCTGACTCAATCTGGAAATGTCTCGTGTTCATACTCATCAGAACGTGAGTTGTTGCTTTGGTTTAGAGTGCATTATCGTATTTTGTGAAGTTAAGAACATATTTGTGATTTTTAACAAGTATAAAAAATGTGTTTGAGAATAAAAATGGGAGATTTGCCATAAATATCAACTTTTATTCTTACGATAATCCATATTTTCTTAACATCTGTAAATTACACGCATTCATTGACATAAACGGGGTTGATAGCATTTTAAACTTTCCCGCGTAATTTCAAAGTTGCCAAGTCACAAAACTCCTGCTCACCAACTTATATGAGGCAAGCCGAGAGGAATCAAAAGTCACGAATTTTCAACATATTACAGAAAAATAAATACCCCTTGCAGTAATTTTTTTTAGAGCTCTCATTCTTCTAATAGCTCTTAGATTTTGAAGAAAATCGTGAGAGAATTATCATTTTAATTAAATAAAACATATATTAATATGGGATTTATAAAACATTAGCATGTTAAAATGGGAACGTTAGGGGCTATTTACAAACTTAGTACCGCAAGAGCTACTAAAATTTTTCCCGTGTATGCAGAACATTAATGAAAATATATGTATACATTAAGACGATAAAAGTTAAAAACTGTATTTGTTCAAAAAAGTTTTGTGTTTGCAATTCTCAAGAATGTTTTTTTTCTTGTGCTCTCTCATTTCATCCCATATCTAAACAAAATGCAATATATGTGTATTGCATTTTGGGGACAATTTTATTATTTTTTTTTTTGTTGCATTTTTTCCCACCCACGTTTATACTTCTCATACAAAGTGACTATGTGGTTACTAAAAAGGATTTAAAAATATGAATAATAACAAAGTTATATTTTCATAATATTTGAAACTTTTTTCAGTACATTTTTAAAACAAAAATTTAACGAAGTCAAATATTTTTATTATCTTTCCAGAATGGAGTGTTCACTTCTAGCAGTCCAGCACCTTCACCGGTTACTCCAGAGGCAATACCTAAGTCTGCCACTCCGACGCCCACCCCGAGACATGCTGCCACTCCGCCGGCTCCACCTCCAGCACAGCCGACCCCACCACCTCCCCGGAATTCGCATGGTGCAAGCCATTCTTCTTCTTCTATGCAAGATAAATATACACAGCAGCAAAATGCTGCTGCTATGCAGGCTTTACATCAGCAGTTGTTACGAAGTAAGTACTATATTGATTACCATAAATAACCGAGAGACAAATATAGGCAACCAATTATACGAGAAAGTGAGCAATAAAATGGTCTGGCATAAAAGCCATTGCCTTAACCATTGCAAAAAACACTCGACTGAAACACACTAGTTTACCTAACATTTTCCTTGTCGCTATACGTACCACAAATAAACTGATGTACATTAGTTTGTAATTATGAGAATAACTGAAAAGGATGCAAACTGTAATAAAACAACTTACAATTGGCAATAAGGAACTATCGGATAAATATGTTGACTTTATTCAGGTGGGCGTCTTCAATTTCTAAGCTAATGAAATGAGCATTCCATCGAAACGGGCCGCCAGAAAACGTGATTGGAAATGCAACCCTAGATACAAAGTCTGTAAAATTCCTTTAATGTGAATCGATTTGAAACTTGTATAATTGGTTGCCTATATTTGTCTCGGTTATTTATGAACGCCCTGTGTATGACGTTTAAATAAGAGTGGAGTCCATCTATCCATTTTTTTTTTTTTTCATATGGACTAGTTAAATTAAATTAATTAAATGGATAATTCAGATGGTTTAAACGTTGTGGATAAATTTTTGAAGTACTCAACTTTTATTTTTTGAATTTGTTTCTGATGTTGTTCTGACTATACAATTTGGACTTAGATTTCCTAGGATTACGTATAAAGCAGGCCGGCTAATAGTGTACTTGACAAATATTCATAACTTGTGGAACTTTCCAGCCGTGGAAGCGCAATATTCGTATAAATATTGTCACATATCTTTTCTCTTTGGCTGTTGGTAAATATAATAATGATAATATATTTATTGTACAATATATCCAATACATTTGCACAAAAGAATTAGATACTGAAACTGATATTAACCCTAATGCCAGAAAAACAAGAAATAAAAATTACAATTTTTTCAAACATACATAGAATAAAGATTAAAATATAATGCAGCACAAATGTGCATTTGTAGCACATTCAAATTAAAACAGTTGGTGATCTAAAAATGACAGTTCCTCATTTAGGAGTTGGGACTTCAGTTTAAGTTTTAGTGTAGCAGAATACGGCGAAGTTCAACTGGTGGGTTATAATATATATTATAAAGTAAATCAAAGGAAAGAATGGCTAATGTTTGCATCGCTTAACAAGTTTCAACTTGTGGTGGTGCTCCCACTAATAATCTGACACTTGACACAGACAATTATAACACTTATAAAGTGGTCAAAATGTTTTAAACTATAAATAACAGCCGGCCAATTAAAATACAAAAGACGAAACAAAAGGTAAAATGTGTTATATGGAAGTCGGGAGGCAGCTATAAAAATTTGATCGAATGCAGGAGTAGCTCTAGGCGATGTGTCACTGCATAAATATGTTCGTGCATATTTAGTTTGTGGTCTTGTGATTATTTTGATGAGTTCGGTAACATCCAGAATTAATGCAAAGAATACTGAAAGTATTAGTAAATATAGTAGAAGTGTAAAAGTAATAATAATAATATAGGTACTTGATATCACCAAAGGCCCATCTCCCGAAGTCATTCTGTTGTTACAGAATATTCATATGTCAAATATGTCAAAATATTTATATGTCAAAAAAAGAGGTAGATGAATGTAAAAATTCATTGCAGATTATTTAGTGGAATATGGTGTGTTCCCAAATTCTCTGGATATTTTCATTTTTCTTGTTGGGCGGGAAGAGGTCTATAAATTTAACACAGCAAATGCATATACAACGGAATGCACATGGCGATAAATTAAAGTGTATTATTCACTAATTTATTACGGTGAAGATAAATTTATCGCTCCATAATTATTTAAAATATAATGTTGTGTGCTAACTTAAGCATCAAGCTAGCACACAGCATCAAAATCAACGTTTCTCTCCTCGAATTGCATGTGAAACTGTTGTTCTGAATTTGTTACTCACAAATTACTATAAACGCCACGAGTGTTGGCGTGTGGTGGGGACTGTAGGGGCATATAGTTAACCTATCGGAGAACAGCACGATCACGTGCTGTAATAATTTATCACCAACAGTGACATCAATCATAATAGCGATGCTTACGCACGGAGGCAGATTAACCAGCAAGCAAAAGAAGCTTTGGGCGCCAAAATTTGAGGGGCGCAAAATTTCCTACAATTGTTTTATAATTATTTAGTTTTAAATTATTTGATCATATGTTCCATGAAATAGTAAAAATCTCAAAAAAGGTTGCATTTTTAAAAATATCTGCAAGTCTGAAAAGTCGGAATATAGGTAGCAGGTGCGAGTATCTAACCGGGAGCGCTTTCATTAGGATGTAATTAAAAACAAACATTCGCCTACCGAAAACAATAAAGCAAATTTTTTTGTTAATTATGTCATATTGATTGGTTGTTTCGTTTAAATTTTGAAAGTTTGGTTCAGCTTGGGGCACAATGTACCCTTGATCCGCCTCTGCATACGCTGGGGTCTATACCACTATCTACATACAAATTACCCTACCCTCGCCAACACTCGTGGCGTTTGCTGTACTCTGTTATTAACAACCGAATCATTATTTTTTAAAGAAAAACGTATGTATGTGCTGGCCTGAGCATGAAACTAGCACACAACACCAAAATCAACGTATCTCCCTTCGAGTTACATGCGAAACAACAAATCACCCTGTTATAAGTAACGGAACGTTTGTTTTTTTAAAAAAAACCTATGTGTGTACTGGCCTGAGCATCAAGCTAGCTGAAGATCCCATGTCCTCGTGTAGCTCAATGTGTAAAATACTCGATTAGGTTAATTGGCCCTACCAACTTCCAAATTTAAATTCAGTGAATTACGCAGTCAGTGTTTGTTTTGGTTTTAATTGTTTTAAATCTTCTTTGGCATTATCAATTTTATTGCCTATTTTAATTTCTTTTTAACAGTGGAGTTAGGTCTAAATTAAGTTTTATTTCGTCCAACCAGATCCGCCCCGCTCGCGCATTGCAGTTATAAGGCCAATCCTGAGATGGATTCTGGGGAGGAATTTTATTGTATTTTAATGTCAATAGAGTTGTCTTCAATTTCAATTAGGAATGGAATACATGTGAGCTTAAATCCTGTTGTCTTCTACTGTTTTTGAAAAAAAATTATTAATTATGTTAAAAGTAAAAAATTTTATTTTATTATTCCGCACCGCGGTTTTTTTAAAACTTTCTTTTTCCTAAAAATGTTTCTTTTATTATTCCGCGCGAGTAAATCGACTTTCGGACGTTTAGTGACCTAGTTTTTATCCGATTGTCAGACGAATATCCATGACCCTTGAAGCACAATTCATTAGACCTGAACCATTTTGTGGCCTGGCTAAAGGACACATAATGAAGGAGATCCAAAAATGGGAAAAAGAACAAAAAAAAGTCCTACTGGAGAAATACTCCAGGCGAAAAAGTTTATAACTTATTCGACAAAGAATGCCACAAGGCTTCTCGAACTTAAAAAGTCCGAATTAAGGCTGATAACAGGCCTTCTAACTGGCCACTGCTCCTTGAGATGTCATCTCAAGAACATGGGCAAGGCAGTAGATCACAAATGCAGATATTGTGATACTGCAACTGAAACTGCAGAACATATGCTTTGTGAATGCAAGGTATTAATCCGCACTATAGGTTAAAGTTCCTAGAGCAGGTAGAATTAATGCCTGAAGACATAGGGAAACTAGCCCCCAGGAAAATCACAAGGTTTGGAAAAAATCTTGGAATCCTGAGCAATAACTAGTTGTAGGATTATTCACAAAAGATCTTTTAGGTCGCAGTGAAGTAGGGCTACTTAAAACCAAACGACCCCTGAAACAATCTACAATCCATGACCTTTGTTTTTTATTTATTTATTATTATTATTAATGATCATTACAGGTATATAATCATTCGTAAACTGTTTGAGAACCACTGGCATTTCTGACCCATCGAATACATTTTTAGTTCAGACCTTTGATCCGCCAAGTTAAAGTATATACTCAACTTTGTATGCGATTTTGAAGCAAAAATTGTGTATTACTTCGGTTCTAGCACTTATTTTACAAAACAATACACTTAAAAGGTATCAGAAATATATTTTTTCTGTAAGATACATCAAAAACCAAGTTATATTTTGTACTAGTCTTTTTGCCGACCGAAATTGTTTTCTGTAACTACATGCCGTCGAATTGCCCGCAAAAAAGTTAACTTTTTGTTAGGATTTTTATAAAGAAACATCATCTTGTGCATAACAATGTTTTGTCATTTCATTGTTTTTTACTTACATTTACATTATATAATTGTACATAAAAATGATCCGTTGCCTAACGATCTCTGGTTATAAATACAATGACAGGATAAATATTTGACATGTATAAAAAATAGCATTATTCATCATAAGCTGACTATCGGATTATATTCACGAGTTTGTCAAGTACACCAGCTGTGGCAGGGCGACTGTACACTTAACACTATAAAAGCATATACTTAATTATGCCAAAAATGATTGATCATGACAACTATTAAACAAAAATCTTGAGAATCAAAATATTTTCTAGGCCTATCTGCAGGTAGTGCTCCAGCTGCACACATGCTCCAGTTTTCCCCGCTGTTCTACCCGTACCAGCTTGCCATGGCACAGGCAGCCGCAAGTGGAAAGAGCGGATCTCCCAACTTGGCGGAGCTACAGAGAGCAGCAGATCTCCAACGTCAGTACCTGTTAGATATGATACCACCAGGCCCCCAACAGCGTCACAATTGGAAGACATGATACGTTGGCGAATATGGTGATAAAACTTAAAAATTTTAGATAAATGGTGATTCAAATGTTAACGTGATTGTGAACAAGTAATTTAAAAATTATCCCATCGTAAGTGGATTTAAATGTATTTTATTATGTGCCCAATAATTGTTATTCCAGAAGTTCAATTATGGCTTTTGAATACTTTTTTTATTATTATGAACTTAATGTACATTAGAAATTAAATTTCTTAAGGCAAATTCAGAGTACATCCAGTAGTTCTTTCCTAATCTGTTTCATTATTTTTATAATTGCGCACGATTTTAAGCTTTGCTATGTTTGAAGAATTGTAAAATAGTAATTGAATTGAAATTAAGGTTGCTATATTTTATAGAGAGAGAGAAAGAGGGGATCCCAGAGAGAAATATTCGTTATTTTGGTAAAAAGTTACTTACTTTTTCTTAAAAAACGTAATACTGAAACATTTTTTGAATTACTTAGGCACGAGAGTAGAATGTGAATTTTGTTCAATAATGTCAGTTGTTTAAAAAATTATTAAACAAACATTTTAAAATAGTGTTAATTTTTTTTGCATTTCTAGTTCTGAGACTGGCATTACTGAATTTATCTTTATTGTAATTCTACTTTGTTTCTCGTATTCCATTTTGGCAATTCCTTCATTAAGCAAGAAATTACGGCTCTCACCCTTTCTCTTGAATCAGACAGCCTTAGTTTTTGATACCGATATATTGACATCCAATTCTACTTAGGAACAAAATTAATACGATCTGCTTATAGTCTGGTCTTCCTCTAGGCCTTTATTTATTGCATTATTTATTTATACAAAATGTAATCTTACTAAGTAACCACAAAATAAAGTACTGTGTTCTGTGTATGTATATACCTCTATTGACAAAGCTGTCGTGGTGAGTTTTAGAAATATGTAAATAAAAATGCCACCAGAGGACTGACAATTTTGTATAATATCGAGTTCTGACAAAATAATGACGTGGATGCCAAAGATTTTCGCTTAAAAAGATAAACCAAATGCCGCATTCTTTGCATTTTAGTATACTTTAAGGCAGGTAAATTAAAACAACAAAGGATTCCAGCTATCTTGGATAGAAAGGTACAAAATTATTATTTTCGTTATTATCTCCGTTAATATGCGTGATACGAAAAAATGCCTTCTATACAATATTTTCACTTGCAAACACAAAAACCCTAATAAATTTTCCATGAATGCAACAATAAATATGTAATCAAAATATAGTTCTTTTTCCTTTCATGAAACACACTCGCCGATGATCATTTCTAAGTAAATTTGTATGTGGTATTGCACAAAAATCGTATAAAGGTAAACGAAAGTTAGGGTTTCTGAATTCCCAACTTTTTTTCATTCCCAGGAATCGGGAAATAAAAAAGTGCCGTTCCCGAAAATCCCGGGATTCCCGGGAAATAATAATATTTTCATATATTGAAAAACACAATTTTACTCAAAATGTCACGTCATTCAAATATTAATTTGTTAAATGTTTTTCTCTTTTTCTTCCTTTGGTCAAAAAATAAATCCGTCTGTTTTGTTTTATTTATAATTAAAAAGGCACAAAAACACTAACTGCCAGAAATAATACAATAACGAAACAACATAAAATAGAAATTCTTAGGAACCAAAGATACACTCTTAATGATAAAAAATACTTTTAAACTTACAAAAAAAATACAATAACAAAATACGAAACAAAATAAAAAATAAAAACTCTTCCTTAAAAAGAAAAAGAAATCATGCTTATATTTTTGTTTTTGCGACAAATAATGCTTTTTAAAGTGTTAAATAATGCGAATGAGTGAGAGCACATGCGACGTGCATGCTCGATAAAACTTCAAGAGCGTGCGCACTTTTCCACGTCTCCGGTGATTCAGTCGTTGCAGAGTCGATTTACGTGAAGAAAGCTCAAAATTTTATATTTTTAAAACTTATTTTTATTCCAGCAGGTTCGGGAAAGCCCGAGTGTTATTTTCCGGAAACAGGAACAATAAAAAGTCACATAATTCCCAGGAAATCCCTTCCCGGGTCAGAAACCCTAACGAAAGTCATTGTATAAAATTTAAAAAAGGTAAATGAAAAATGAAGATGTCTACATGTAATTTTTTTTTCTGTTGATGTAAAAAATGAGATCGAAAATACCAATTTTAAATTTCAGTCTGTATACAGCAGGATGTTCGTTTTCATCATACTCTCAGGGCATCTATGAGCATAATCGAAATAGTGTTTTGTTGAAATAGTGGAAGAGTGGGTTTTCAGAAGAGGTTTACTGTCCTAAAATATTTTTAAATTTTTATCACTTTTTATATCAGAAGTTGCCATCAATAGAAATACGTAAAATTTATAAATATAAACTTATCTGACACAACACGTGAGCAGTAGTACATCTTAATTTTAAATAAATGACAAGAAAGAATAAATTTTTATAAATCAAGAGACAAAAACATATTGAAACATAATAGTACCCGGTTAAAACTGATAAGTTTAAGAATTCATCCACAGAGTAAAAAACTTGCTCTATTAAACGTTATTAATTAATTTATATTACCTAACTTAAATTTATACTTAATGAAAAACCAAGTACAAGTTATATCCACAATTCGCTTATTGTAAATGTGTTTACTATAACCTTCAAACTACACAATATCAAAGTTAACTTCAATTGTCACAAAACTCTTATCTAAGATTTACCTCTAACATAAAAATATTTGATCATGTTATTCTTATTTACATTGAGGCAAGCAGGAGCTACCTCCAAACTGATGTGGTAGTGAC
Source organism: Leptura quadrifasciata (assembly GCA_963675555.1). Lineage (NCBI taxonomy): Eukaryota > Metazoa > Arthropoda > Insecta > Coleoptera > Cerambycidae > Leptura > Leptura quadrifasciata. The sequence goes on from OY776674.1 coordinate 129,170,447, forward strand.
CAGATCAAAACTAATCCCCAGTTTTGGTCATACTTTATGTTTTGGGCGGTGCTGAATCCAAATATGAAGTTTATTTTAAATTGGGGGAACATTGTCAAAATTGGCACTTGGCTATAACTACATTGGTCACTAACATTTCCACTAAATTTGAGTTAAAATTGCTTTGCCTGTTATTACAAATATTACCACTCAAACACCTTTAGTGGTTTTCTAAGGAAGTGTGTCTTCTAATGTTTGCTTGGACTTTCCACAAAAATCCTTTGGTATAGCTTCTGCAGTATAATTCTATGCTGTCAACTGCAAATAAATACTTTAATGTTTCAAAGAAACAGAAAAATTTAGGTATAGGCCAAAGTAGATGCTATAGAGAACATTTTCTCTAAAATGTTTTTTTATAAAGTAGTGTCATTATCGCAGAGTACGAAAATGAATAATCTTTTAAGCGAGTCCACCTAGTCCAACTCATAAAAGAATATACTGTGCCCCAAGATGTTGAAATTTAACTCAATGTCTCTTGCTTCAACACCGTATTCGAAACTTCATAATCTCTCCTAACTCAATGGGTTCAATCTTTCGAGACAAAAATTGAACTAACCGGCATCTAGTACGTACAACAAAAAGCAAAGAAGCGTCATCAAAATATTTCATAAGAAACTCTAAAATCAATAATCCGGTACTGTCTTTCAATATCCCAATGTAAGCATAAGATAATGTATTCAGATATGCCGAAAGGTAACTTTAATACAGTTCTATAAAATATTAGTTCTATGTTCAATCCGTTAGAGGAGGATAGTTATGACGTTAATGGGTGTGTTGTATGAACATTTCAGACCGCTAAAAATATTTACATTCACAGACAAAAAAACGAGGTGTCTGTGTAGAGGGAATTTGTATTGGGTAAGTATATCACTCAAAAACTATCTCGGTGCGAACATATCTCGACGGCAGAGAGATCGCTTGGCATGTCAGAGGTTAGTAGTTCAATCCCCCCCCTTTTTTTTTTATTATGACTTGTGTAATTATATATCATTTTTCAATACTTACTAGTAGCTTCAATACACACCTTTCCTGTCATTCCATACACACTTGTACTGACACACCTATGGGAAGGCATTGTGTTATAACTTACCAATAAAATGTCAAAATTTGTGCTGTTAAACGCCATGAAATATTAATAAAGAAATTATGTAATAAATTACCTGTTGTTACTGAAGTGAATTTCATTGTGCGAATTGTATTTATTCTGGATTAGTATTAAAATACTTCTCTACATTCATGATAGATCGTTGCTTCTCTTCCATGGAGAAGGAAATGTTTTACGCGGTTCTTTGGCAGTGACTGACCTAAATAGAGATCATTTTTGGACTGTGCTTGCTCCATAATTTACAAAAAATTTGTAATTTGTCGAAAAATAAGTAGAGAAAAAACAGCAATTGTTATTAATAATCCACATTCGTATCGATAAAAATGCGAGTGTTCTAGTCTATAAAATCACTCATTTGTTACGAGGCACATGTAACAGTGATTTTGCATTTGTAAATCTTACTTTGAATTATATCCCCTCCAAATTCAAACACCAATAGGCTTTGTTGTGTGCACTGATCACGTACAGCTATCACTATTCTCCTATAATGGATTGAGGATAGTATACTTTGTTTCTTAAAGACATCCCTAAATAATATTTGGTTCTCCTACATATTGAAGTTACCCGAAGGTGTTTCATATAAAATTGGTGTTGAACTTTAAATTTTTTTACTATTTTTGGTACTTAATTCCCGAACAATCTACACTGTCAACTTCTAATTTTTTACTACTTGATTGTCGTGTACATTCTTGCGATTTTGGTAATTAAATTAATTAAATTTTCTTTCATTTCGGTTTTATTAACCATCACCAGAGAAAATTTCCAATTTAAATAAAACTATTGAATACTGATTTTTACATTTTATGTCTGGTCTGGTACATAAAATATAAAAATCAGTATTCAATAGTTTTATTCAAATTAGAAATTTTATCTGATGATGGCTGATAAAAGCGAAACGTAAGAAAATATAATAACTTTTAATTCAATGACCGAAATCCCAAGAATATACCCAGTTTTTGTCGCTTAGTTACTACTAACTTTATTGTATGTCGTTAATGGTACATATTATTACATTTTTTTACGGTTTTTTTTTAAATAATTTCGTGCTTGATCATTTCTCAAACTTATGCTGGTTAAAACTGATTCATCCGGTATAAAATGATACTGGATTTTGAAAGACCATGTACATTTAATTCATTTGTATCAAAAGTACTTCTTGTACAAAAAGGCCTTAGTCAAAAATTCACTTCTGGAATAAACTTATTTATTAAAAATAAACACTTTAGTGGAACGTTAACGAAACGTTGCACTATGCTTTGGCTGAATATATTAGTTTTAGGTGTTAAAGTTGTCCTTACTAGCAACACAGTATCCTGCGGGCGAGTGTGGGCAGTGTGTTAAGTAATGAGACAGTGTGATTTGTATAATATTAGTTAGCGATTTGATACTGTAACTTTTAAGCACACGTTTTATGTTATAGTTGAATTATCGCATTTATTTTTAAAGTAATGCAGTATCGAATCTAAGGCTTATGTTATAGTAAAATATTTGTAAATAGATGTTTTTACAATTGTACATTAGTAATAATTATTTTTTAGGAATACTGGTGCATTATATGCTCATGAAAATCGATGTTACATAAGGTGTTCTGTAATATTTTGAACGAAATCTGTTATTTTAAAGTATTTAATGTTTTTATTCGATTAAGTGTCAGGAGAATACCCTGCTATCCAGCAGCTACATTTTCAATATGTTTATTTATTCTTTCGTTTACCCTCATTTTGATAATAATTTCAATTCTGTCTTTGCAATGATATAACCCGAACAGAAAAGGTGCTGTGCCTACTTGAGAGTTCAGAAAAGGAATATAAAGGTTACTATGCAGTGTCACCCGTAAAGTCTGCATCATGCAAGAAAAATGTTCATCAATTAATTTAATCGGCTAGTCAATAGTTTGCTTAGAAAATAATGCCAAACCAAATCGTGGTATTCTTACAATCAATTCGCTTTTTCTTTATAAAATAGACGGTGGCTTTGATTAGACTCTATGTCTATAGAAGATATTTATGTGCGACGCAACATTTTTCAAGGTCGCTGCTTGGAGAATAAATATAACATAACCTCACTTTAATTCTGTGTAATAATATTACACCTTTATTAGCTACAATGTATTATTTAATTGCATTTTAGTAAAAATTTGATACATTTTGTATAGCAATGTCCTTATTATAAGCTTGCAATTTGTGAAATTTACAAATGGTGAAGTTCTGATGCGGTTACATTCAGAATTGTGTGGTAGTTAGTTAAACGGTTATGGAAGTAAAGAGGTACTGGTTTTTTAGAAATCCATCAGTGTGTTTCATAAATAGTTTAGTCAATTGGCTTGGCATAGATGAAAGGCTTAGATAAAAGTGTTAAAACAAGACCATTTAACTAACTCAAGCATTTGCCAGAATATGCCCAAAACTAAGCGTTTGAGGTTATGATCCTTGATTTATTTTATGTTTAACCAATGCTTATAAGGCCGCAGATGCTCTATAATGATTTACAACTCATCAACAGCACCAAATTTTGTGAAGTTTAACATAGACATAGTATACCTCCATTTTTTCCTTATTTCCGCAGATAAATTGTAATTTAGGTTCATCACCTGTATTTGATAAATGTCAGTTTTTAACAAAGTCATTTTTTTCTATTTCCGTTTTTAGGAGAATCAAAAGTTGATACATCAACTTTTGATTTTCTGAATATAATAATACCACGTACATAATGACATTTCAAATGTTGATTTTTTTTTATTCAATATTTATTATTTAGTGTAAGTGTGCCATGACTTCTGATTTATCCCAAACAACCTAGATAATGCTAGAGAAATTGAAATTACGTCGAAAACACCCAAACATGTAAATAATAATGAAGCCCATAAACTAAAAATCATCAAACCTTAAAAAGAGGAAATATTGGGAAGACAATAATAAATTGGTAAATTTTTAATTGTAATCTACATGTTAACTGACCTTAATAAAAGATGTGCAGTTTATTTATTAAATACCAATTTTATCTTCTCAATATCGCCTCTCTCTAAGGTCTGACAATTCTTGGTTTATGGGATTTATTATTATTTACATAATCTTCCAACGCCAGCTTTGGTAATAAAAATATTTACAAGACTTGCTAATAAAAATAATTATCCTTAATATGGAACATGTTTAAAGAAAACAAACATTGCCAATATTGAATAACTGATGGTTATAATTTTTAAAATTCAACTGATAACGATCTCAAGGAGCATTGTAAACAATATTATTTAAATAATTGTGAATTACATGACGAATGTTCGAAATATTTCAAGAACATAATATAAATTTTAATTATGCTATATTTCTGTCAGAAACCAATATTTTTTTGTTAAATTTCGGTCATACCCATTTGAAGATATTCTAATTCCAGTGGCGTAGTCAGATTTGAGATTAAAAAAATTGCTAACACTTTTTTTTTTATTTTTGGCCCTGAAAAAAAAATCGAAACAGGCCTTGAAATTTTTAATTTCGATCTGAAATTTTGCACCAGAGTAGTTATTGAAGCCCTATAATTAAAAAAAAAATCATTTAAATCGGTCTACAAATAAAAATTTTAGAAAGGTGCCCCGCTTTTAAAGTCACTCTGTATATAATTTTATTCAGAATTTTTTCGATTTCTCTGAAATATCAATAACAAAGCTTTAGATTGCTGAAATATATGCCTCTGAGCTAAAACTGCCACCAGTTTGCTATTCGTAAAAAAATATTTAAAATACATATAGCAAGCCCAAGGTTTGTAAAGTGAGATAGGTAGCATGGTAACTTGAACGGAATGGAGGGGGTTACGATGAAGGCGGCCATCTTGCGCGTCATCGTGCCTGCTGAAACTTAATTGTATGTATGCATTTTTTGAGACGTGCTTATTTGTTGAGTTATTTCGAAATATTTGTTGTTTTTGTGTTTATAATCGTGCAGTTATAGTTATTTAGTGTATAAGCTAATTAACAGTTACTGTTAAAGAGAAAAGACTCATAGTATATAGAAGTTTGTAACCTGTGTATTTACAGAAATAATTTTAAGGTAAACAGTTTTTATTATTTTCCGTTCATAATAATAACAAATAACAATGTTACATACAATTATTAGATGACTGGAGGAAAGGTTTGTAGTGTAGCTGTTTGCAAAAACAACTCAAAAAAGGCAAAGAGTGAGAGAGTGGTGAGATGTTGATGTTTTTTTCCTTCCCTAAAAAAATTACTTAATACAGGAAATAAAATTTATTTTTATTTGATACAAAGAAATATTAGAAAAAACCAATGAGTGATTTTTTCTTATTAATTGCTGTGTCTAATATGACATGATAAAATTTAATGGCCCTCTTGTTAAATTTTATTAATAAATTATTGTATGCACATCTAATTCTAATAAAAAATTTCATTAAAATTTTTTAATACTACATAATTGTAAAGGTTGGCCTGGGGAAAAATTTCTACTCAGTATGTCATAAAATAAGAAACTTAAGTAACTCTTTTTGTTAGGGCGAAAATTAGTATCATGTATGTTTCTTCATCTATCTTATAACTTATTAAATTCGCTAAGAATTATATAAAGCAATGAAATCAAGACTGAAGTCTCGGGCAAGAAATTGCACACAAGATTAAAAGAACCTACTTCAGTCCCTTGATCTAAAATGTACTTCTTTAACTGCATACATTAATTAGTTATAAATTTGATATATAGTAATGTCAATTCTAAATTCCAAGGAAAACGTTATCGATGTTAATAATCATTAATCAAAAAAGTCAATTTATTAATTTGTGCTTGTACAAATTCATAACTAATTATACTTCTATACTAATGGTTTGAATGCCAGAAATTCGAATGAGCAGGCAGAGTGACGCGTTCCCGCATTTTAAATAGTGATCTCTGATTGGTCGAAAGTTACCATGCTACCTATCTTTCTTTACAAACCTTGTAGCAAGCCCCACTTTAGATTTTATTTTTGTCCTATTTGAACCCTTTTCTCAAAGAGAGTACATTAGACTGTTTACAGCTTCATTCTAATGAGCTGAATACCTCTACAAAAATTATTCTTTCATTAGGAGATAGAAGATACTATCTCTTAAGTAAACGGAAACAAGATAGTGCACAAGTACGTGTATATTGTGATAGAGCTTGGTCAAGTCCTAATTAATATTTATTTTCTATAGTGTATTTTAGTAAAATTTGTATGAACGTTCGTTGAATGCTGCGTCGAAAACCCTAACATTTTCTGGGCGACATGAATAGTTAATTTTCTTTGTTTTGCTGTTTGTAAAAATCGCGATGAAATAATGTTTTTCAAATATCTCGCAAAATTTTAAATCGGATGCAAACCCAAGATGGAAATTCCATTCCTAAAGAGACAAGCAACGTTATAACTTTGTTTATATATTGGCATCTTTTTGGGATATTGCAAGGTAAGTTTACTTCAAGGAAAATTGTCGCAGCACACTTTCCAAAACGCAAAAATCCAAAAAATTTTATTTCCAACTTGGAAGTGCTTTTAATCAAAATATCAATATTTTTGGTATTGATCAAGCTTTAACTTTTTGAACACTTCTAAATAACTTTTAAAATTTTACTATAAAGAATGCCTAATATAATTTTTTTATTTTAATATTGCAGGTGACTTTGAATTTCAAGGGTGTGAATGATTTTTTACTAAACCTTAATGTTTTCGACTTTTAATAGGAACATTTGATTCAAATCGGACAAAAACTATGTTACTAGGATATTCTTAAGAGAGGCATGCTGTTTATGTATTTTTTTACTTTCTCATATTTTTGTATAAGGTATCGAAAGAGATCTAAAAAATGGAAATTGAAAACAAAGCAAGTAAATTACATTAGGCACAGATTACACAAAAGCAGTAATTACTGTATTTTTATACTAACATTAATTTGACATGATTGTTAGTATTGATGTGGATGTGCTTAAACAATAATTTTTTAACGATAGTTAACTAATTATTACTCTACGTAAACGAATTGAAATTATTATTTATGTTAAAAGCTACGTTATTATACCAAACAATGGGTGCTAATATATCTACATTTTTTTCATTGTTTTTCCTCAATAATATATGCACGTTTTCGTCACAATATATGAAGCTCAATATACAATTAATATTGTAAATGATTCTACTTATTAAATTTTTGTAATAATTGTCTTCATAATAAAATAAACATTTTCTGAAAGCACAATTTTCATTGTAGATATTTAAATATATATGCAATATAAATTTCTGCATTACTTATGTAAATTATCCGACCCTAATAAAAAGTACTTTTACTCCTATTTGTATTATTATGCTTAATTCATCTGTTGCAACCTTTCATCATTTTAGTGCAGTAAAGTAACAGTTAAAACTGTAATATATCGGACAACGAAAAGTTCCCACCCTTAAATAGTGTGCTTCATCTCCTAGGATGTCGTTTCCACCCCAATTTTAATGTATTCTAGATTATGTCAGGAAAGGTACACTTTTTTATAAATTACCTATACAATAAATTATTCCTTATAAAATTCTCCATCAAAAATGTCTCTATACTTTTTTCCTAAAATGAATAGTATTGTGGGAAATAAGGCGCACACATAAGGGTTGGTTCCGGTTAACACAATAAATTGTAATCTTTACTATAATCTACTTTAAAGTTCAATGCGTAACACTAAAGCAGTAGCTAGTAAACTTCACTTAAAATTAAAATCAATGTACCTCTTCCACACTCTCACTCCTATAAAATAAGTGATAAATAAAGAAGCGATAATATTCTAACAATACTTGTTTCCATGTCACTCCAGAGGTAAAGTACTTGGCGGTTTTTTTATGTGATGTCCCCTGTAGGCTTAATCCGCTAATTATCAGAACGTTACCTACGTTTATTAATAGTGGTCACTAAATAAAGCTACCGGACAAGACAACATTCCCTCAGAGATTCTCAAGTCATGCTCGAACAACATAAACCAACTTAATAAAGTTGGCAAAGAAGGGCGATTTGAGCGAGGGCCGCAACTGGCGTGGAATCATGCTCTTAAATACAATCAATAAGCTTATTGCCACCATCATTCATATCCGCCTCTCAAAAGCAGTAGAACCCACCCTACAGCAAGTACAGGCTGGATTTAGGCCTAACAGGTCATGCGTGGACCAGATCAACATGCTGCGATTATCATTGAGCAATCACAATGGTACAGTTTCCTGCTATATCTAACTTCTGTTGCCTTCGAAAGAGCTGTCGATACCCTGCTACACTCAGCTATATGGAACACGCTTCTTGAGAAGAACATTATAAAAGCTCTCTATAAGCAGGCAAGCTGCCGTGGGATGTGTGTTATCCCCATTAATGTTCAACATTGTGCTAGACTCCATTCTAGTGAAAACAAACATAGCTGAAAGAGGAACACGGGTGTACTTTCACAACACGTCTGGAGGATCTGGACTATGCAGATGATATCTGCCTTCTGTCTCACACCTTCCATGATATGAGGGAAAACTAAAACTTCTGACTCTCGAGGCAGAAAAAGTAGGTTTGAAAATCAATATTGGCAAAACCAAGGAAATGCAGATAAACACAGCCATAGAAACAAGCCTACACATCAACGACCAACCCATAGGAAGATTGGATGAGTTTGTGTACCTGGGCAGCATAATAGACTACACAGAGAATGATGTGACAGAGAGAATCTCTAAAAGCACAGAGCTTTTGGAATACTAAGTCCAATATGGGAGCTCGAGGACATACAGAGATTCTTAAATTCCGGATATTTAACACGAACGTGAAATCTGTGCTGTTGTATGGATGCGAAACATGAAAAGTCGATAATGAAAAACTCCCAAGTATTTATAAACAAATGGTTACGCACAGTTCTGCCAAGTTTCTGGCCAAATACAATTACAAATAAGACAAGCTAAGTAAGTTAAAATCGACTTTGAGATCAGGCACAGAAAGTGGAGTTCGCTGGGCCACACAATCCGCAGGCAAAACAGTATTGCGGCAAAGGCATTCTAATGGAACCCGCAAGGCAGCCGAGGAAGACCGAAGACAGCATGGAAAAGGTCATTACTAGAAGAAGCTAAGATGATGAGCAAGACATGGGGAGGAGTAAAGCAACTGGCTCACAATAAGGTCACATGGAGAAATTTCATGGAGGCCCTATGTTCCTTCCACCTAAGGAATAACAGGAACCTGTATATATGAGAGGACACATAAAATCTCATGTATGGCTTCCAGGGAAACAGTCGATATAAACATGTACTGATAGGGTAAGATTGTAAAAATCATTTAAAAATGCATCTTGTTCTTTTGTGCTGCGCAATAAAGAATATTATTAATATTCTCGAGGAGTTGCAGGTGCACATTCGTACAAATTAGCTCTAATATGTTAAATGTCAGAAGTTTTTGATTGTTAATCATTTCAACCATTGTACGCAATGTACAGAGACATATCACATAAAGTAGATCATGGGAAATATTCACAATGTTTTCAACAAGATACTGTCATAAATTTAAATGAGAGTATGCCCAATCTATTCCCTTCCGTACAAGCAAACATGCATTCATTGACTGACACTTCTGTAATCTGTCCATGTCCATAGATGTCCAACAATTAACAAAGTTACATATATTCCCCCTGCCAATGTAAATTGTTAAGCACAAGGCACGATGCGTAGTATATTAGGTGATGCAACAACGTGTATGAATGGCTTCGTAAGTGTTTAGTTGTGTGTAATGCAACAGATGGCAGGACAAATAAAGTCTTGTCGTTACTTACGCATAGAAATATTAGAAATGCAGTTTTACAGGTTCTGTGTAGTTAGTGCTCTGTAGATTTGTTTTATTTATATTTAAAGAGCTTTTTAGTTCATTCTTTTTGTCTTGGTTTTGCCGTTTAGTTGTGTATATATGCAACACTACATGCATCAAAGGAAATCCGTGCATCTATGCCTAGGTAATGGCAGGGGTATATTCCAGGCGCCATCTACTGAATTAAATAGAAACCAAGCACTTATGAAGCCGTCGATTAACATGGCAAGTGCCGTGTGTCGGACCGCCTATATACTACACCATGGCACAAGGTATGTGATATTTGAATCTAAAGTAAACGATAGAGGAAGTGTAAGCTTTCTATTTACCGGTCACATTTATTACAAGAAGCAGCAGTATGAACGTAAGAATAATAAAAATAATTATCTTCTTATAAGAATTTCAAAATTTCTAAGCGTTTGATTATTTCTTATTCTCAGGCTGGAAATTATACTGAATGTTTAATACAGAGTGTTACACATATGCTGAGCAATGTCAAATTCTTAATGGACATTTTGGACAATAAAATTAAACATGTTAAATGCTTATTGCAATTTTGTATTTTTTCCATCAAGACCAAAGGGTAAATATTTTCAAAAATAAAATCTCGGAAGTATACTTTCTTTATGTTTCTCAAAGCACACCCTGTATGTTGTAAACGATAAAGTAGATGGATGATACCATTGTACCCAGAAAACAAAAAGAAATTCACTTCTGTTATAAAAAGCAGTTGCAATTAAAAGGAATTATTAAAAAATCTGATAAAGAAAAATTACGTCAGCCAGTTACTTAAAAAAATAAGGTTGACGTGTGTCTCAGCATTTTCAAGAAAACCATGATTATCATATCAACACCACGAATGATTTTAACATACAGGTGAACATACAGTGATAAAGTAAACAAGAAGAAGGCGAAATGCAATTTGTGCATGGTTGTGCAAGACACAGATCAACTTTTGCAAGGATGGTTAACCATCCTTGCAACTTTTGTATGTTTCAAAGAGAATGTTCCCCATTGTTCAGTACGTTCAGTCGTACCACGCACTACTTATCAAATTATGTTCACCAAAGTATCATGAAAGGAACTGCGCCACTTGACAATCGTTACACCGGTAACTGAAAATTTGGAGCCCGGTTATGGTTTTTTAACAGGACGCAAAAGAACAAACAAATGGTGGGTACGACGAATTCCCAGTAGTTAAAGGAACAACATAACCTAAATTTTATGGCCAACTGTCTTGTAGGGTAGGTAAAAGCAATAAATGTGGAAGAAGATAATCTAAATTTAAACACTTAAATCTTTTTATGTCCACAAACCTTTGTTTATCTTGTAAGCAAACTCAATGCTTAATTTGACAATTTACTTTTGACAGATTGTCGCCCATTTACCGCATTCACCTACTCAAATACGTTGGTCATTTTGATAGCAAATAATTTACCAATTTTTCAGGAACCACGTTCCGTTAATCAACTTAATTTCAGGAATTAGACATTTACGGAACGCAAAAAGTGTAACCAAACCGACCAAGGTGATTAGCGGAACATATCCTCATTCCTCAATGAGTCTGAGCTTGCCACAGAGCAAGGATTAATCTTTGGCCACAGGATGCATACTGTGCTTGTACTCTGCTACTCTGAGTGATTTCTGTCTGTCCCCTGTCCAGTGTGCACCAAACAGCATGCTCTACCGTTCGCTTAACGCTTTTGGCCGCGGAAGTCCAACAATAAAACCCGACCGTTTCGCCCAATCAGCTGATCGGTCAGACCTTATAATTTTACCGTTCACTTAACAATTTCGACCGGTCGAACCGCTCACTTAACGCAGCCTTAACTGCACTTGTGGCCCTTGCGGTGTTGCGGGTTGCGGCTGGTGAAGGAGAAAGAAAAGTAGTTTTACGGATACGTCAAGTATTATTTTAAAGATATTTATTTTAAATAAAAACGTATATGTCAGAAAAGTGTTCACTTGTGTACTTCTAAGCTAAAAGTTGTAATCCCATGTATATTTTTGTAAGATCAAAATGTAATATTTGGAATAAAATACGTATCCTAAGATCTAACCTATAAATGATTTTACAACAATCAAAACCTGTAAATAAATACATATTTAGTTTGTTAAAAACTGTTTTAAATGGCAGATAATGGTTTGAGTTGTTCTAGTCAAGAAAGTACTTTAATAAGACAAAATAATTTGGAGTGTAAAAACTTACATGATTATTTAAAAACTCGACCACAAAATATTCTCGAGAAACTTTACAATCATCCCACAATATGTTTGGCTGTCTATAGGTAATATTTAAGAGTTTGTAACATAACATATCTTAGTTTACTGTATGTTTCAGGGAATTACCTGAGTTAGCTCGACAGTATGTTATACGAATATTATTTGTAGATCAACCTGTTCCACAAGCTGTTGTTGCTTCATGGGGATCTCAGGCTTTTTCTAAGTAAATCTAGTTATTAAATTCAGCGTGATAAACTTTTAATTTGATATATATTTTTTTAGAGAACATATTTTTGTCAGTAAAGTGTTAAGCGAGCTGTCAGTATGGCAAGAAGCTGCAATTCCTGGTGGTCTTTTAGGCTGGATGCTATCTCCAACTTTCAAAAGAAACCTAAAAATAGCATTACTGGGAGGGTATGTCCATTATTTTAGTAAATATCGACGAATACTATATATCACTTTTAGGGGAAAAGCCTGGAGTATGTCATCTGCTTTGGAAGCTGACAGTAAAGCAAGAGATGTAACGTTCTTAGATGCATATTCTTTAGAGCGATGGGAATGTGTTCTACATTATATGGTGGGATCTCAGCAACAAGAAGGAATATCAGCTGATGCCGTAAGAATTCTGTTACATGCTGGCCTTATGAAACGGTACGGTCATTTTTGAAATCAAGCTGAAAAATAATATGTGTACTCCATATGTGTTGTATATAATGATTATGAATATCTTTATAGTGATGAAGATGATGGCAGTCCTGTGATAACCAGACAAGGATTTCAATTTTTATTATTAGATCGACAGGCTCAAGTCTGGCATTTTTTACTACAGTACCTGGACACTGTTGAGGAAAGAGGATTAGATCTGGTAGAATGCCTGACCTTTCTATTTCAACTTAGTTTTAGTACATTAGGAAAAGTAAGTATTTCACTTGTTATTGAAGATGCAATGTTCCATAGTATTTATCATATTGGTAACACTGATACAATATTTTCATTATTTGATGGAGAAATAAAAAAAATTGCTATTGATGGAGTGAGCTGTTAGTAGTCTTTATTTTGTGTCTGTAGAAGTTCCTCTGATTCGTGGTTTATGTCTACCTGCATGGCTCTTAAAGAAAATTTAAACTTTGTTGTAATGTTTTTTTTTTAATACAGTAATCCTTTTGACTAATGTAATGTTTTTAGGATTACAGTACTGAAGGAATGAGTCCAGGTTTGCTAATTTTCTTGCAACATTTAAGGGAATTTGGTTTAGTTTACCAAAGAAAAGTAAGTAGCACATAGTAAAGTATCGATCTGTAACAAACTAGTTCTTTTTACTGGGACAAACTTTTCTAATTTTACTGACCTCAGATCACTTTTCATGATGTTATACCAAAGTAACTTTTAAAAGATTTAATGTTTTATAACTTTGAAGGATAACTAATGACCAGGAATCCTGAACAACTGGGAAATATATGATAGAGAATAATGAGAAAATTCAGTAGTTTTTTGATTTTCAATTTATTTCTTTGTTAATATAATTGTTTCGCCACACAGTGGCTTCTTCAGATGATTAGTACTACTATATAATTTTACAATGCACAAAAGAGGCTTACGAATAAGATTTAAAAGTATTAAGGATACTCTGGTTACAAAGGGGTTTTATGATGCATACCTACATTATAATTTGTATAATAAAATTTGAGTTGCCTTAATATTTTAATTACTGAGGGGTTTTACAATACCGGGTGTAACATGATCATGGTATACCCCCTTTTCTCTTTTAGTTTTGAAGATGATTGATTGAAATTTGGGATATACTACATACACAATAAGCGGCACTTTTTGACATACAATTGATTTTTTTCCAGCTTTGCCAAAAGGGGCGAAAATCTTTTTTTATATATCACCGGCAAAATGCAAATAACGCCTGTTTTCCAGGGTGCTGAACACGATGGTGATGCTGAATGTTTTTTGTGACCCCTCTCCAATCTCTCTAACGGCTAACAAACCACCCCCCCAAAAGAAGTTAAAAACCCTTGTTATCTCTCCGGTAAAATGTATATGCCACCTGTTTTTGAGGATGCTGAGCATGGTGGTGATGCTGAATGTTTTTTTTACCTCCTCCAACCCCGGTAACAGCCAATAAACACCCCTGAAAAGGGTGAAAGTCTTTTTTTGTAAAATATCAGCGGCAAAATTCATGTACCACTCGTCTTCGAGGATGCTGAGCATGGTGGTGATGTAAGCATGTTTTAATGTATAACGTCTATTATTTTTCATATAAGCAAAGCGACTGCAACAATTTAGTTAAGCTTATTTGTATGCGTCAATATAAATATTTCTATCATTTTTTGTAATAAAATAAATTGTACGTATCATTGATTCAATAGACCTGTTTTTGTAAGTACTCGATTACCTTTTTCAGCTAAAGGTAAAGAAATACCATTATAACCATGAAGAGAAGTATGAACGTTTTTCCCGTGCTCAGCATCCTCGAAAACGGGCAGTATATACATTAAGTCGGTGATATAAAAAAAATTATTTTCATCCCTTTCGGTGGTTTTCATTAGCCGTTAGAGTGGTTGGAGGGGTTCGGAATGATAAGATTGATATACTATGCATCTCGGAGCATTGGATATGTCAAAATAATTCAAAAACCTACGTTTTCAAAATCATAAAATCTCATTTTTCCAAGCTTAATCGTATACATGGTGGTTCGCTTATAATTATCAATAATAAAATGAAATCTAATGATGTTGAGTCAATTAAACGGTTATTAGTTGAGTATCACATTGAAATGTGTGCAACGATCACTACCATAAACGGGAAAAAATATATTGTAATTGGTAACATAAATGCATTTTTTACAAATCTAACACTTTCTCTAAATATTGCTTATAATATGTCTAGTAACATAATATTATGTGGTGACTTCAACATAGATTCAATGAAAACAATGCTTTGATACTAAGGCATTATTAGATATATTCGATTCTTTCACATTAAAGATAACATCCGCTGAACCTACACGCATATTCACCAATATTCATGGACTACCAGCTCCATTTCCATAGATTACATGGTTACTAACCTACCTTCTAACACCTACAGTGTAGAAATTACCAACCCAAATATAGCTGACTATTTTGCACACATATTAAATATAACTGAATATGAACCAAAACATGAACATAACAATAATAATACGACATATCAAACAAGAAGCATAAACATGAATAATATGAGGAATTTTACTTTTTACGTAAGTCAAGTGAACTGGTTGGAAATGTATCAACTAAACATGCATGATGCGTTCGACTTCTTCATAGACAGCATTGTCTGGTGTTACGATATTAGTTGTCCTATTAAAAAAATAACAATAAAGGGCAATCACATTACAAACCGCAAAAAAGGTTGGCTAACTAATGAATCTATTCAACAGAGCAACAACCTCTACTGGTTAGTGACAAATCTACAAACTACCGAGGCAATATTGCTATATAAATCTGAAAAATTTAACTGCAAAAAAAAATAGAAACCAGTATACAGAAATTTAATAGAAACTAAATAAATGCTGCACCTAATAAAACAAAAGTAGCATGGAACATAGTTAATGACAAATTGGGCAGAAAAAAAACCCTTGATAAAAATATAAAATTATATGATAATAATGAGCTAATTTCTGAAAATGTTATTTTAACCCACATATTCGCAAATCATTTTTCCACAAATATCCAACAAAAATTACAGCACTACTTTGGTTCCAATTTGTCAGTACCATGCACCACTTCTATATACGGGGTGATTTATGTAAACATGCGGAAAATAAAATGGTATACAAGTCTGTTATGTGGGAAAGCCTTTGTAAAATTTTAAAGCGATCCGAGGTAATTTATTATATTTTTTTGCATTAAAACCTACAAAGATACACTTCTGAAAGGGTGAGTTATGCTATCTTGACGCGTTCACACACGTGCCGCTTGTTTATTTAGCAGGTAATATCAGCTGTGTCTTAGTTGCCTAAGGTCAGTGCGCCACGAGTTCACTGTTCAGTTCAGTGACTCTTCGACTTCCGTTTGGAGCATTTCCCATTTTTGTTAAATTTTAAACTGTATTCGCAAATATCGATTATGCCAGAGTTCACTTCGCAAGAGTACTGCGACATGATATTAACCTATGGTGCAAAGAATGAAAGTCTTGCATGGGCTGTACGAAAATACGGGAGAAAATTTCCCCTTAGGCGCAAACTTAATGAGAGAAAAAATTTAAGTACAGTGCGAGTAGTTCGTGACATCGGGTTTTGTTTACCAGGCGACAGGGAACGTGTAGTAAATCGTCCTGTTGAAGTCTCAGATTAAGAAAGAGGTTGAAGTAGACGAAAAAGTTCTAGAATTACTAGAACAAGACCCTTCAATAACTACCCTATACGCGAGAATCGTTTTTACCCATACCACATAAAAAAGGAAGTGATTTCGTCGCACCGTATTACGTCAGATTGGTTAGTCATAGGCGGCGCACTTCAACAAAAAAAATAAGGTAATTTTTTTTCCAATTTTTTTTATTTCTTAATTTTATTAACTCCTTTTGGCGGGGACAACCCACTGAATAATTTTCCGCATGTTTAGGTAAATCACCCTGTATAAGGAGAACGATATTTTCTTTCCACCTATTACCACCGAGGAAGTAAATGAAGCTATTATTCACTTACATAATAAGAAATCAGTTGGGTTTAATAACTTAACCGCAGATTTATTAAAAACCATAAGAGAAGATGTTGATCAGTTGACATATTTATTTAATATTTCAATTGAACAGGGTTATTTTCCCAATACATTAAAACTAGCCATTGTTATACCAGTTCACAAAAAAGTGCTGACGAAGACATTGAGAATTATAGACAGATATCACTATTAAGTGTCATATCAAAGCCGTTTGAAAGAATCATTTATAATGGAATAGTTTCATTCTGTGAAATAAACAAAATATTAACAATGTGTCTCAACATGGATTTCGAGCTGGTAAATTCACTAAAATCGCGTGCTGTCATCTACTTGAACATGTATACAAATCTTTAGACACGGGCAAGTATGTTATTTCTCTCTTATTTGATTTAACTAAAACATTTGACACTATTGATAAGAATTTCCTAGAGAAAAAACTTGGCAATATGGGTATAAGGAGGACTATATTGACATGGATAGTTTCGTGTATGGAAAATAGGTCAATAAAGGTTAAACTGAATGGGATTTATTCCAATGAACATGATGTAAAGATTGGGGTGCCTCGAGGTTCGGTACTTGGACCACTTCTATTTTTACTTTACATTAACAACTTACCTAATTATCTAACAGCTGGTCATACAACCATATTTGCAGATGATTTAACCGTTACTAAGTGCAGAGAGCCTTGAGGAACTTTAAGCACAAATAAATTTAATCATGCAAGAAATCAGCTGATGGTCCCAAAGGGATAGACTGATACTAAATGACAGCAAAACAATTTTTATCCATTTTCATATCCAAAAATCCTTACCTTATGATGCGATCATATATGATAATATTACTATCTCAAAAACCACCAAACTGCTAAGCACTTATCTAGACTCTAAATTATCATGGGAGGAGCATATTCATTTTGTGTGCGAACAGCTAAATAAAGCTTATTGTTACGTGCTTACAGTTTTCAGTAAACACTCTGTGGATTCAAATAACTTTCAACAAGAATTTTCACTAACCACTATTTTATTTATCACTAAAATTACACTAGCAAATACTTAACAATTACACAACTAATAATAACTTCATCTAATATAAATTCACTACTTTTAAAACACTATGTACTTTACTTTTCTTCTTAAACTTGTCAACTCTTGCCTAACCTAAAAACTCTCTGTCTGTTTACTTCACTGAACTGAATTCTTCTTTATACTTACTAAACTGTACTGTTCCCCCATCTGCTGGATTCACCTCTTTATATACACCCATAGAAATGTACCAGAACAGTATTCCACAATTTTCTGGAACCCTACAGAGTTTTCTACTATGTAATAGATGACTGTTCGTCAATTGGCTCATAGATGGCGCCACCGCACCTACTGGCCATGAACACAATACATGTTTCCCTTCACTTTGGCCAGGGACTTAAATCACATCTCTCCCCGTTAGAGGGCAGCACATAACATTATTTTGCAGTATTGCAAATGAGAAGTAGCCTGGATCAAACTGGGCTGCTAAATATCTATTATGCTCTAGCATAATCCCACATATATAATATAATATATTGGGGGAGTTCTAAAGACAAAGATAGAGTCTTCATATGTTAAAAGCGATTGATAAGACTAATATATAAACTCAATTACAATGAGAGCTGCAGAAAAATATTTAAAAAGGAAAAAATTCTAACCACGCCCTCTATATTTATATACAAGTGTTTGACGTATGCTAGGAAAAATATGAGTTTATTTACTAAAAGGGAAGAATGCCATACATATAACATGCGACATGCTGAATTGCTTGACATGCCTAGGCATAATACAACTAAATTTAAACATCCCCTCACTACAATTGTATTACTCTATATAACAGTCTACCTGAAAACATAAGAAAAATAAAAATAAACAAAAAAAAATTTGCTACCCAAAGGCGGTTTTTATAGTATACAAGATTTTTTAAATAGGGAACCGGAAGGAATATAATGGCGTTAAACTAAATTTGTTTGTCTTACTAAAATTCTTTCGTTCGTTTTATATGGTATAAATGTTTATCTCTTTGTGGTTGTGTATAATGTATGTATATTTACGTATAATATTATCATATAAAATTGTACTACTTACTCCTTATACTTATACTTATGTATCTGGAATGGTTAATAAATTACTATTACTATATCCTCCTTATCGATCTTATATTACTGAAACAGTTAAGAAAATTATTAAACTGAAAAACAAAGCATATAGAAAGTTTAGGATAACCGGAAATCAAGAATATAAAAATGTTTACCTTGACTTAAAAAATTATCTCATTTGCAATTAGGAATAAAAAAACCGCATACATGAATTCTGAAATTAATAAAATAAATAATGATGCAAAAAAACTGTGGTCCAAATTTAAACAGTGGGGAATCACAATAAATCATTCAATTAATATTCCAGATCACCTAAAGGATCCGAATAAGTTGAACCAGACATTTACAAATCTAGGCTATCTTGTAACACCTGTAAGCAAAGAGACTGTAACATTCTTTGAAAATAATAGTTTTTTAAATACCCAGACTAAATTTGAATTCAGGCAGGTAACAGAAATTGATATATACAAAGCTCTCAGACATATAAAATCAAAATGTATGGGCATTGATAGTATTGGATATGATATGTTAGATTTCAGCTTGCCGTTCGTTGCTGTATATCTTAAAGATTTGATCAATGAATCATTACAAAATGGAGAATTTCCAACTACTTGGAAAACAGCTATTATAAAACCGCTACCAAAAATACTAAATGCAACTTCATTTAATGATTTGAGGCCAATAAATATTCTTCCTATATTATTAAAAATGTGTGAAAAAATTGTTTTTGACATGATGGCTGATTATGTAAATAATAACAATATCCTACCACCAATACAGTCTGGCTTTCAAGCTAATTTTAGTACTTGCTCTGCACTTACTAGAATCGCAACTGATGTTACATATGGAATTGATGAATCAAAAGCAACTTGTTTAGTTCTATTAGATTATAGCAAAGCTTTTGATCTGATAGATCACAACTTACTTATTGCTAAATTGAAGTTTTATAATTTTTCTGACAATGTGTGCATTTGTTTCACTAACTACTTAATAAATAGGATGCAATACGTTGTAGTTGATGGCATTAGGTCCGACCCCATTGTGGTAAAATGTGGTGTTCTACAAGGTAGCATTCTGGGACCAATGTTATTTAATATCTTTACAGCCGATTTACCAGCTAAAATACACCACTGTAGTATTTATATGTATGCAGACGACACACAGATATTAAAGTCATTTGAACCATCATTGGCAAATGTGGCTTTGCATGAAGTAAACTCTGACCTAAAGAGAGTGTTTTTTTGGTCCAATAATAATGGATTTCGTATTAACGCTAATAAAAGCTGTTATTTGATTATTGGCACGTCAAACGTCAAAAATAAAGTTAGGTTGTTCAATTTCACCACAATTCATATTAATAATATGGAGATTCCACATAAAGAATATGCTAAAAATTTAGGAGTTATTTTTGATGAGTCTTTAAACTTTGAAAGGCATGTAACATTTAAGCTAAGCATATTATATATGAAATTAAAGGCACTATATAAGTTCAAATATATATTGCAAGAAAAAGTCAAATATAGAATAGTGGAATCTATATTATATCCCCAATTCGATTATTGCCTAATATTATATTATAAATATTTGACTAGTGAATTTAAAAATAAGTTGCAGATTGCCCAAAACACATGTTTACGCTTTGTTTACTCAATACAAAAATATGACCACATTACTCCTGTATACAAAGAACATAAGCATCTAAAAATAGATTATCGTTACAAATTTTTCATTGGAGCATCCTTAATGAAAACGTATTTAAGTGGAAAACCTGAGTATTTAAGATAGTATTTAATACCGTGGCAATTAATGCATAATATTAATCTTAAAGGCTTAAATCAATTTCACATACATCAGCATAAAACTGCCAAATTTCAGTGTTGCTATGCCTATGTTGCCGTAAACTTGTTAAATAATGTAGAATACTATGGAATGATACAGGGTATTTCAGAAGTCTCTTTTAAAAGAAAATATAAAAACTATTTACTAGGTGTACAGAATGGACAATGAAAAATGTAGTGTTATGTGGAGATAGCTGATTTGATTGGGGCAGCTGTGGGCGGGGGGGGAGTGGTGCCCGTGTGGACTTCTTGTGTGATATGGGGAGTTGATGAGTGTTGCCACGCATCAATTTCTCCATGTCTTGTGGGGGGGTCTGTGCAGGTGTCATTCGCTTTCCTGTTCGCAGCTGTTTCGGATTGAATCGGTTCTCTCTATATGTTTTTCGTTTTTAAATGTTTGTTAGGATAGTATAAGATAGTATAAGCTCTTTATTGTTTACTGTAAACTTATTTGTTTTTATTTTTTTTTTTGGGTGGCGTGGAAGAACGTTTACACGAACGTCACCTTTTGTGTTGTATATGTGTATCTATACATATAATACAATAAATGTTTTTCTATTCTATTCTATATAATGTTAACCATCACCACCGTGCTCAGCTTCCTCGAAAACGGGCGTTACATACATTTTACTGGTGATATAAAAAACCGATTTCCACCCCTTTCGAGAATGTTTATGAGCCATTAGCGGCGTTGGAGAAGGGTCAGAAAAAATATTGATCATTACCATCGTGTTCAGCATTCTCGAAAACGGGAGGTACTCTCATTGCATAGCAAAATATTTACAAGTTCGTCCGACTCACACATTCCACTAAATTATAAAACGTTATTTAAGTTATATTATGTTCTTGTTGAGATGTGATATTAGATGTTGAGCTAAGTCATTAACAATCTATTTTATTTTTCTAGCGTAAAGCAGGTCGATTTTACCCAACTCGTTTAGCCCTGAACATAACCAGTAGTCAAAATAAGAGTGCATCTGATATTGAAGAAGATGCGCCAAAGGGTTATATTGTTGTTGAAACAAATTACAGGGTTTATGCTTATACTGATTCCAATTTGCAGGTGGCCTTAATTGGCCTTTTTACTGAACTGATGTATAGGTAAGATTCGTGTAGTTAACCATTATCATTTTATATGCAGATATATTTTTAGGTTTCCAAACTTAGTCGTAGGAGTTATAACTCGTGAGTCTGTGAGGCAGGCCCTCCGAGGGGGAATAACTGCGGACCAGATAATAGGCTACCTCAAACAACATGCACATACCCAAATGTTGCAAGTTGAAACCAAACAACCCCTCCCCCCTACAGTTGTCGATCAGATTAAATTGTGGGAACTAGAACGCAACCGACTTACCTATAATGAAGGCGTTTTGTATAGTCAATTTCTGTCACAAGTAAGTTGTTATTTTTATTTGTTTTGTAATGATTTCCAGTTCTCTTCAATGTAAGGGTGAATTGAAATGGTGGAGATAAAATCTACGATTTGTGGGTGTATCATAATTTGATTGCCTCGATCATAAGACGATTTGCCCATTTCCCGTCAATTTTAATGAAATCAAAATGTTTAAATAATGATAAAGTTCAAATCACGAATGTTGTCATTCACGTCATCATTTTTTTAATTTCCGAACCAAATCACTCAAGGTCACACAGAATGGCACGCATGGGCGTATCAACGTATGCAAAAGACGAAGTATTTTGTAATGAAAATATCTGGATAGTAATAGCATGGGATACAGTGAATTCTAACATCCGTTGTTGCATTTGATTTTACAATTCACATCATGGATTTCTTTCTTGCAAAGGTAAAAGGGAACATCTGTTACGTTTTTCCTGATTAAAGCACTCATTTAATTTCACCAACATGTCTCTGGCTACTGCATTCAGTTTTTTATCCATTGCACGCTACTGAGTTGACAGAGAAATGACAGAATGCTTAACGTTGGTTGTGGCTACGACTAATGCTTGTAAAATTCATTTGTAAAACGCATCATTATGCTCGGAACTTCTGTTGTAGCCTCAGCAGATGTGACTTTCTGTTATTCACATCCTATGCACTTTGTATTAGCAAAGATAGAAAAATCGCATGTTGTTGATAAGTGGATAAATTGATGACATAAATGACAAAATTCGTGATTTCAACTATACTTGATGACTAAGATGCTGTCGCTGTGGTAAGTATCTTGAGTTATGGACAATGTTGTTTGGTAGGAATGACAAAAACTGTTTTACCAGCATCTAGAACTAGACCATTGCTTAAACACCATTTAGATAATTCATCTGCTGATGTGTTAGCTTGAATAACTGCGGTCTTCAAAGAATTACTGGAAATTAAAAAGTTGGTATCATCGGAATAGATAATTGATGTATTAAGTATTATGCACGAATGTGGTATATCATTCACAAAAGTTAAAAAACAATAATGGACCGAGGATAGAGCCCTGTGGTATACCTGTTGTCACTTGCCTGCAATTAGATTTCTACGGATCACCTTTTGCTTTCTAGTACCCAGATAAGAATTCACCCACTGACGTGCTAGTCCACGTACTCCCAATCTAAAAAGTTTTTCCAAAAGTAAATTGTCGTCAACTATGTTACAAGCTCATTTAGGTCAAAATAAAGCTATCGGTTCTTTATTATTTAGGGAATTATAAACATAATCACATAGTCTGTCAATTGCGGTTACTGTGAATGTATTTTTTCTGAATCCATATTGGCTTGATTAACAATTTTTGGAATTTCAAATAGTTTGATAATTTATTTTCTACTTTCCCACTACCTTCCCCATCACAGTCCCGTAATTTTCCACGTTTCCTTATCTTCCCACCACATTCCCCCACTTTCCCACAAGGTTCAGGATTCTGAGTGAAGTACTTCATATCTATGGATCTCGATGAAATTTTTTATTTAGAACTTTGTCTAGGAGTTTTGAGTGCTTATGTGGAATGAAATCAATAATTGTTGACCCTTTGCCCCTTTTCACTTTTACCGCTTTAAATCTCTTTCTAGAAATTTCAAAAAGGCAGACATGTCAACAAACTCAGTAATTATAGAAGTTTCGAAGGGTTCTATAATTTACTCCCAAATCTAGATTCGCCCCCTTTAGAAATTGTCACATCCTTACTTCGGTGTGACAATCTTGTGCCTATTAAAATACAAGCGGCTTTATCTTCAGGCACCATTTTCTGAATTTAAATGCAGAAACACTTTTCTGTTAGCAGTATAACAGAGCACAGGACAGTGTCAATGAAGACGCTATTGTCAGGGGTCTAATTGTTTAGGCCGCCATTTTACTAAAAAATGGATATGTGCAATCATCCGTAACGCTTTTATAACGATTTTAAAATCTAGTCAATTTAAGTATCATTAGAAAAAGAGTTCAAAGAAATCCCCAGACAAAATTAATTAATTCACATGACTTTATAGAGAAGCTCCAATAAACAAGTAATTCTAAATTGATTTCTAAAGAAAATAGAAAATGAAATCTTTTACCAGAAGACAAATGCAGTTGCAAATGATCAATTATAATGAGAATTAATTTTGCATCTGTTAAACATATTTTTCCTGGACAACTCCATTTTGCAAAAAAATTCGATCTATTGGAATGGCCCTAAGCAGGCATGTTTACTCAATACTTTTCATTCAGTTAAAAAAATAGGAATAAAGTAAGAGAAAAGAATTTGATCATCTGTTTTCTTAACAACTAAATCCACATTTGATTTCAGAATTGATTATGTAGATTTCAGGTCATTCGTCAATACGGGATACAAGGACAATACGGAAAAATTAAATAAAATTTTAAAAAATGGTACTTATACTTATACACGGGTAATTGGATGTTACACATCATTTTGCCCATAGAATAATTTTTCTTTGTTTAATAGCATAATGTACGAAATCTTAAATAAATATTGCAGCCATCTGGTGGACAGTGACCGAACTATCGTTGACGGTAATTTCTGGCGATGTAGGTATTTAAGGATCATCTATTAATTCCAATCTTTTTTTAAATAGAATTTTTAATTGGTGTTAAAATAAGTTTTCTCTTTCAATTTTCGGTGATTAGAGGGCCATTTTTCTTAATACACGAAGACGTTTTGATCTTTGATCAACCGCTGAGGGATTATTCTTTGTGTAATAAATTATTGTGATTTCCAAGTGTGGTAATTGGTATTTTTGGTTTGTGGTAATATTTTGGCAGAATCACACCTATTTAGGGATTAATACCAGCAATTACTGTAAGTACTCCTCATCCATGTAGTTTTATAGTTAGGTAATTGATTTTTCTTTCTTCACGTGAAGTCATCGTTCCACGTTCTCTAATCATCTTTATTTTACCATCATCAATTCATTTTGTGGAACACCATGCAACAGCCTTCTCAGTAAGTTTTAAATTTTTTTTGTATAGTTTCGTAATAAATTTGTTGTTTTATTTCATTTTACAAGGGTGTTATTGGAGAGCAATTTATTGGGTTGCCTCATTTTGTGAGAAAACTAAGCTT
This sequence comes from Leptura quadrifasciata, assembly GCA_963675555.1. Lineage (NCBI taxonomy): Eukaryota > Metazoa > Arthropoda > Insecta > Coleoptera > Cerambycidae > Leptura > Leptura quadrifasciata. Next base: position 129,195,788 of record OY776674.1, read on the forward strand.
CGAAGGTTTCAACCGAGAGTAGTAGTCTGGGAACTTATTTTCTTTTGGGATTTTTCTTCATTGTTATCTGCTTGGAGGGACACTGCACCTAGGCTGCAACTAGCATTGTCGACGACATCGAACGACGATCTACGCGAGACCGGAGAACGCAAGTTACATTAAAAATATTCGTAATTTTTTATAAAAAACTTTTAATTATTATTTATGGAAAAGAAATAGGTAACTAAATGGAACAATACAGGAACATTACATATAACCCAGGGTATAGTTTTGCTCTTAAAAGTAATTTTGTTTTTAAGATTATTTTCTTGAAAGTGAATCTTTTATTTAGTAGAATTAGGTATAATCAGAAACTAAGTCATATTTTCCATCTTTGAAGGATGCCTTATGTACAGCGGAAATTAGTGATATTCTATTGGAAAAAAAAAAATATATCACTAGTGTTTTTTTCTAGGTTCTGTTTTATACGAAGGTACTTAAGCTTGAGCAACACTATAAAACTAATCTGCATAACATCAACTTTTACCTAATTTCTGCTATTTGTAGTTAACTGAAATTACTTATTTTTTGTGTCCTTTGATAATTTTTTTGTGGAACCTCCCTACATGAAAAGCAAATACTTTGCATACTTTTTATTATATATTTATGGTTCTGACCAGATGATTAAAATATATTTTTGAAATATTGTTATATATTTACAATCTCCAGTAAACACTGTGTATGTAGGTTCAATAAATTGCAACAAAAGCTTTCATAAATTACTACTTTATTAATCACTTAATTACAATAATTAAGTCCACACGCATTAGTACACACTAATCCAATATATTCCTATGGAGAATTTAGTAGATATACCTAATATTTCCATAAGTACAATAGATGTCTTTGAAGGTATTGAGAGTTTGAAAAATGAGTTTTCGCATGGTCCTGATGGTATTCCTTCAGTCTTTTTAAAATCCTGCATTTGTACATTAATGCATCCTATTTTTTTCATTTTTAGTTTATCATTGCATACAAAGGAATTTCCAAGTTTTTGGAAGAATAGTTTCATTACTCCCATTTTTAAATCGGGTGACAGGAGTAATGTGGAGAATTACAGGGGTATCTGCATTCAATCCGTTTTGCCTAAACTTTTTGATAAAATTATCAGTGAACAATTATCATGGTTATGTAAAAATATTATCATTCCGCAGCAACACCGATTTAGTGCAGGTAGATCTACAGTTACAAATCTATTGTCTTACCAACAGTACATATTGAATGCCTTGGAGAAAGGTTTGCAAGTTGATTCTATTTACACTGACTTTTCCAAGACATTTGATAGAGTCAATCATGCTCTTTTAATTGAGAAACTAAACTCTATTGGTTTTGGTGATAGTATTGTCATGTGGGTGTCTAGTTTTCTGTCTGATCGGACACAACAGGTTAGAATTAATAACTTTATATCCAATCCAATCCAGGTTTGTTCCGGTGTACCACAGGGCTCACATTGTGGACCATTGTTTTTTAACTTATTTATAAACGATATGTCTAAGATTATTACTTCTGTAAAATTTTTATTTTTTGCTGATGATCTTAAATTGTTTCATACAATTCGGTACTTATCGGACAGTCAGGATCTTCAGAATGATATTGATCATGTATATAATTGGTCAGTTAATAATTATCTGAACTTAAATATTAGTAAATGTTGTAGTATATCTTTTTATAGATATAGTTGTCTCAATTACGACTATAATATCAATGACGTCATCTTAAAAAATGTTGTTGAAGTTAAGGATTTAGGAGTTATTTTTGATCAAAGGTTAAATTTCAAAAGCCATTTCCTCAACCTGTAATAAAACCTTGGGCTTTGTCATGAAAAATTCTAAACAACTATCAACTAATACCATAAAAATTCTTTATTGTTCCCGAATACGCTCTTCCATAGATTATGCTTGTGTTATCTGGTCTCTGTATTATTAATGTGATGTTGATTTAATTGAAAAAGTACAAATTAGATTTACTCGTTATGTTCATTATAAACTAACTCCACATGAACAATTTTGTTATCCAAACATTTTAAGTCGTCTACACCTAACCAATTTATCTGCTCGTCATTTTAGGATTGATTTAATTTTTATGTTTAAAGTTGTTAACGGACTTTATGACTGTACCGAAATCCTGGATGATATAAAAGTTTTTGTTAGTCCCTATAATATGAGAAATTCTCATTTATTTGTGGTTAATTTTCACAACACCAATTATGGTTTTAATTCTCCTATATCTCGTATCTTAAGGAATTTTAATAGATATAACATAGATCCTTTTTCGTGTTCACTAAGTAAGTTCAAATCTAATATTAGTAGTTTACCAATGTTAAATTAGTCATTACTTTATTTTATTGTTTTAACTCATTTTAATATGTATTCTTTTTCTTCCTTTTTGTATAATGGTGAATCCGTATAATAATAATAATTACAAGTTCCATGTACTATAGTGTCACTACCATAATTTACAACTTATTACTATTCTTATTATTCCATCTTATCACTTGTTTGTCTTATATCAAACTGTTCCCAGTGCGTTTGGGTTCACTGTATATATACCCGCGTCGAATGTAGTCGATTATTCTAGAATCATTGCGGCGCCTCTGACTCTTTTTCTCACGTTCCATGAGGTAGTGGCATAGGCGTGCAACAATATATATACCAGATGTCCCCTAGGAATACCCAGTTACATTTATTTTTGATTTAGAACAGTTGTTTTTTTTTCTCTTAGACTATTATCACTAGGCTGGTCACGCTTTTCAGCTTTAGAAATTTTAGATAAAAATGATAATAATTTTTAAGAGATAGGGGCGAGCATGGGTGTGTCTTTACTATGTATATACTTCGATATGCGATGTAAAGGAACATAAGGCGCGATTAGTAGTTGGATAGGTGACCGTTCCAATGAAGACCGCGTTCTCGCCTCACACATATTCCAGTGGCTTGTATATCAGTGTATGTGCAGAAGCTATACAACCTTAGGCGAGGGTTGTAAAGAGGATATACCATCCTTCGGAGGGGATGTAAAGCTGCCGGTCCTTTGTCTATTAAATGTTAGGCAAGTAAAAGATCCCTACTCTTCTTAAGGGAAGAGGTTCGGCAAAATTCCTGGTTGGGGGTAGCTCGTCTACAGGCGTCGGTGTTAGGCCTCAGTAGCGGAAATAGGCCGACGTTAAATAAGTGTATAAAAAAAAATAAGATCTATTTTCTGTCACTTGAAATATTATTTTAATTATACCCTGGATTATTAATCAGAACTTTATAATAGTAAAGTATAATACATAGGGTCTAATTTTTTGTACAGTCAGACATCCATTGGACTTGTTATTTTTTTTAATTACTCATATGGTTATTTTTATAGGAACTTCTAGGGTGAAATTTTTTTTTTGAATATATATTGCTCAGATTCTCTAAATAATAATAATAATAATAATAAGTCTTTATTCAAAGAAAGGGCGAAGTTCAGTTTGGTAAGCCTTACGCTGACCATCTGCTCTTACACTTAACCTTCCTTACAGAATTTGGCACTTCAACTTTTTTTTGTAAGATGTCTGTTGAATAATGTAGCCTCTTGTTTTCTATCTACTATTTGTAATAAACCGTTACTTATTTATTTTTAAAAAGTAGTAATTTTTTTGGGTATTGAAAAAAATCTCTGTTTAGTAAATTGGGAGATTTTCCGATAACTTTTTGGGTATTTGCCGAGTGTAATTTACTTGGCGCCCTAATGGGCGAACTTACTTATTTTGAACTCCGCCCGTCTTCATTGAGTTTGACCGGCGAATACTCTTTTATCATCTGACAATTAGTTTATTGCTACCCCCAAGGCATTGGTGTTTTGTGAGGGGTAACATGGGTTAAATGCCTGAATTATATTTTTAGGCATTTGTATGGGTAACTTTGTTAAACCAAAACCACTAAGTCGATGTCTCATCAGGCCGAAGAGATATCGTGGAATATCTGTAAAGTCGTATTATTAGGGATCGTTCATGAAATACGTATGGGTCCTGAGAGGGAGGGGGGGTTTTAAAAATCTAAAAGCCTTTTAGTGGCCTTATACCTCGGGGGGAGGGTGGTAAAAGCCATTCTTATGTAATATTTTACTATGAATCGAAATCCACTTAGGAGCGCGCTTCAAACGACTGTGCGCGCGATAGCACCAAAGATTCGGCTTGTTGCTGTGTGGGTCTTTGGTAGTGCTGCTTACCCAAAATATTTCCAGTGTAGCCCACGCCAACACGTATAACAAATGTTACGCAAAGTATTCCTCTTTTGTACTTTTTTGACTGATTAGTTTCCTTACTTTGTAAGATTTTTTCAAATCTTACCTTTAATTATAATGTGTATTTTCCAAAGACTAAACAATTTTTTTTTTTTTAAATATAAATCTTTGATTTATGTCAAATAGTAATGTGTCTTAGTGTAAAACTGAACCTTTTCTAATGACATTTAGCTGCTTAACACTTTTTAGGGAATTCTAGGTAACATTTATGTAAGAAGGGGGAAGGGGGGTCCGAGAAATCTTATATGTCCTTACACGTGGGTGGGGGTGGTCAAAAATGGCCAAAATCATCCTTACGTAATTAATGAACGACCCCTTACTCCCTTTCACCTCCTTAAGGGTCGAATTTCCCGTCGTAGTGGGCACTTTCCCATAGAACATCATGAATGAGAAATGTTTCATCAACCGAGTTGGTATCACTGGGAGGTGATTGAATTTCAATCCTTCCCGCTCAAACAGTTGGCAAAATGTACTTCGAGTGTAGTCTTCAGTGTTTTGGCATTTTTATTTATAGTTTATAGAAAAACTGGCTATGCTAATTCACCATTATTTGTTTCAGGCTGATTTTAATGTGCTTAAAGAGTATGCGCAGTCAAATGGCTCTTTAATATGGTGTAATAAGGAAAAAAGAACGTTAGTTATAAACAAATCTGCACATGATGATGTAAAGAAGTTCTGGAAAAGATATTCTAAGGGAAATTAGAACTGAAAATCTCCTAGTATTAGTTAGCTTTAATAAATTTATATTGTGAGGATCATTGATTAAAAAATAAATTAATTCATTTTTAAGAAATGTATTTTTTGGTTATTTTAATTTATATTGTAGAATAGACAGCACTAAATTACATTCAAGAATCTAGCCCTCTAAAAGTAATCAATAAATTATCCAACCATGAGCAACCTTGCATTATGTAAACCCCTGAGGGGAACTGGATTATTAATTTGATTAGTAAATTGCTGGTCAGCAGGTCAGCTAGATAAAATTAGTTGAATTTGTTTGCTTAGGTAAGATGTTATAATACAATATAATACATTGGAGTTTACATTAAAATTCATTTTAAAAAATGCATAATTTTTGTACAAAGAATGGAGATTGTCCTACTGGAGTTAGTTCGCCAATATTCACTTGGTCACCTGTGCCAACTCGTAAGCAGTTGAGTTCTACAAAAAAAGAGGTAAGTAACAATTTTTTAAATTTCATTTAAGAGTTAGCATTACACAAATAAATTTGTTGTATTTTTATTTCTTCAGGTTGGTTTATGCCATTTCTTTATCTAACAATTTCTTAAACTGTCATCAAAAGTTATACAGGGTGTCTTGGAAATATGTGCACATATTTGGCAAATATATTCTTCCCGAAGAGATGCATTGGAAACTAGTTTATATTTTTTTCTCCAAAATGACTTAGATACAATTTTATGAAGATATCAATATTTGAGTTGGGATCAGTCACATTAATGAAATATTGTGTTAAAATTGGCACCGCATCCAAATTGAAACATTTTGGTTTTTTGTGCCCAAAATGTTTCTATGTTGAGCCTATTTGGAGATATTAGATACACCTCTTGGTTAAAATGTATTTGTAATGTGTCTAAAAGTTACGTATCCATCATGTTGCTGAAATTTGGCCAGGAGGACACTTATATCTCCACGTTTATATTTTAGGCACACGTTTCTTTTAGTGCCTTAAATGCATCTACACCAACACACGTTTCCATAAAGTTCAATTTTAGACACGTTTTTTCCGTTTTGTGCATAAATTGTGTGTGTGCATATTATCACCTGTTAGCAGGTCATTTTTGACATCAGCGTACCAAAAATAGTTAACAAGCAATCAAAAATTTATAATGCAACATACTATGGAAATCAGAAAATCAAGCGAAGTTGTTAACTTATATGAAAGAGGCCATTTTTGTCTTTATTATCATTAAAAGTGCCGTCAAATAACAAGAAATCTGCTATTTACTCTGACCTAGGCGGCCCCAGTAGTGATAGCGAAGTGGCAAATACCAACTTGCGACTACAATGCACCAATGAAAGCGATGCAGGAAATTGACAAATTGATGAATATTCAAACATACTTTTTAATGATGTAGAGGTTCAGATGGTAATAATAGTTCTAGCAATGCGCAATGAGATTGTTAAAGAATTAGAAATGTCTTGTTTCTTTATAGAAAACCTAAAGATGTAGGCATTGTCATCTAATGTACCATATCGTACATTAAATCAACTTCTAAAACTTCTTAAGCAGTCTGGCCATAATTGTTTGTCCACAGATATATGCCTAAACAAGCACATTTCAGGTAAATATCGAAAGTTGGGTCTATAATGTAACCTGTTTCGTATAGAGGTAATATTTTGGGAACAATTTGTACCAGTAATAAATACAAGACTTTAAATTGTATCAAATATGTGAGTATATGTCAACATAGATACATTTTAGTACATATTTAATAAAATAGTCAAAATTTGAGTCTGATTATTATCTAGTATGAAGCTGTGTCAATACAGGCAAATTTTGGGTGAAATTCATTCCAAATAAGAATTTGTGGTTCCATTTAGACACATTATACAAATCCACCATATTTTCGTCAGAGAAATGGGCATCCATGTTGAAAAACAGAACTTCAAGAAAAATAGAAAAATTTGTACACAAAAATGTTATAAAAATACACTTAATTTGGTGTCTTGTAACATACAAAATACATTAGAAATAATTTTATCTCCAAAAATTACAACTATCTTTTTTATTAATTACCATCACTAATTAAATATTCAAAATAAATTTCGCAATTTTTAAGGGCCTCTATTAGTAATTTTTATAAGATGATCATTGCATGCCAACTCTGTCCATTGTGTATCCAAATGTTTAGAGAATAACTCATTGCGTCAGTTTTAAGTCAATTTTTAAAATAGTCGAACATCAAAATGTGGTTCGGCACAATTTACATGTATTTACTTATTTATGTCAATTTTGTAACTCCACATAGTAAGGTAAGGCACATTACAGTAACATATTGGAAACAATAAGAAACATGTTAGTCGCACAGTGGCTTCATTACTGTAATATTTCGTAAACATACAACACGTTTTAGATACACATAGTGATCCCATCACAGAACAGTTTTGGAACCTAGTTACAGGCTTAAGTCACATGCAAGCCATATTTTGGAAACAATTGTGGGCACATTTTGAAATCAAGTTAGTACATATTTTCATCACCAGAGATGGTATCTTCCCTGCCCTACTTCAACACGGAATTGAGGAGCTTGTCCCATGCCAGAGAAGTATATTTATGGCAAGCTATACACTGGATATATTCCCTAAGCTAGGAGGGAAGTTAAGGTGGCGTTTATTCCGAAAATAGGCAGACGTCCACCAGACGAGCCTAAGTCGTACCGCCTCATTAGCTTAACTTCACGTCTCCTAAAAACAATAGAGAAACTTTTAGATCAACATATTAGAAGCGAAATCCTCACAGGAACACCGCTTCACGCAAAACAATTTGCCTATCGACCTGGCAAATCAACAATACATGCTCTACATTGCCTGGTTCAAGGCATTGAAAAGGCATTTAAAGCAAAAGAAGTGGCTATGTCTGTAGGTTGTTTGGTAAGACTTGGGGTCTAAGACCGAAAATAACACATTGGCCTTATCTTTCGGTTGCCAGACCTATGGTAACCTACGCATCATGCAGAGGAAAAAACAGCACAGGGAAACTTGCAGAAACTGCAATGCCTTGGCTGTTTAGGGACTACAGGAGCTATGCACTCGTGTCCCACAGCAGCTATGGAGGCTATGCTTGACCTACTTCCCTTGCACTTACATGTAAGGAAGGAGGCGGCACTCAGTGCCTTACGACTGCACCTGGGACATACATTTAAACCAGGTGATCTGGTTGGTCACTTAAGGATTCTGGAGTTAATCCATTTGAAGTCCATGACCAAACCCACTGACTCAATGCCAATCAAACAAGACTTTGCCTGCCCGTTTGACTGCTAATTGTAAGTCGTCAGATGATCAAGATAGAGGCACTGCGATTGGAACAAGTGTCACTCATCTGGTATACAAATGAATCTAAGATGGCTAAAGGGGTAGGAGTGGGAGTAGCAGAGCCGAATTGTAGGCTATCCAAAGCCCTCGGTAACACCCCAACCATCTTTCAAGCAGAAATTCATGCTATAGATCTGTGTGTCCAGGTATGCCTAAATAAAGGTATCCGAAGGACACAGATCTATATACTATCAGATAGCCAGGCAGCACTAAAGGCTCTAAGGTCTTATTACCTTTGAGTCTAAAATTGCCTGGGAATGTAGACAATCCCTGAAACAACTGGCTAATAACAACAAGGTTACCTTGATGTGGGTGCCAGGGCATGATGGTGTACAAGGAAACGAACATTCATTGAACCCGAACCGTTTTGTGGTCTAGCTAAGGGACATATAGCGGAGGAGATCCAAGAATGGGAAAAAGACCAGAAAAAGTCCTACTGGAGGAATACTCCAGGCCAAAGACAAGCGAAAAAGTTTATAACTTATTTGACAAAGAATGCCACAAGGCTTCTCGAACTTGAAAAGTCCAAATTAAGGCTAATCACAGGCCTTCTAACTGGCCACTGCGGTAGATAATAAATGCAGATATTACGATACTGCAATTGAAACTGCGGAACACATACTTTGCAAATGCAAGGTGTTAGTCTGCACTAGGCTAAAGTTCCTAGAACAGGCAGAATTAATGCCCGAAGACAGGGAAATTAGCTCCAGGAAAATCACAAGCTTTTTAAAAAGTCTGGGAATCCTGGGTAACTACTAGATGTAAGGTAAATCACAAAAGATCTTTTAAGTCGAAGTGATGTAAGGCTGTTCGAAGCCAAACGACCCCGTAAAACAGTCTACAATCTTCATCACCACTTTAGGCATATATCCTATACATTGTGGATTCTGTTTCGAAACTGTGCCTATAAAATATGTTGTGTCCAAAAACATGTTTCGACACAGCATCGAGACATTGCCTAAAATGTGCCTTTCACTCCTTGGGTGGTCACATCTAAACACTGATTGCCGAACAAACCTAGTAATCACGAGCATATAGTGCCGTCAGATTTGTGTTTATACAACCAAAGATCCACCACTGAAGGTGAAATGGATTATAATTTCATAACAATTTGTATAGATACAGACAACAAATATTGAAAAACATGTATAATCACATTCTGATAAAACATTATTACTGTCTCATCTATAGATACAGAAAGTATTGGCGCCTTGAAAAATTAGAATTCTGGATTATGGTAAAAATGAAGGTTTTGACAGAAAATAGCAAATTTGGCATGCTAACTTCAGTCCATCTGTGGGTGATTGCTCTATTCAGTAGCGGATTTAGCAATAGGCATAGTAGGCACATGCCTAAGGCGGCGGCAAGTTGGGGGGCGGCAAAATTCAGATCGAGGGCAACTTAAAATAACTGTGACGATTGCAGCAGCAGGTTCTGCGAAATGATATATAACAGTATTTCTATTAAAAGTTGTTTATAAGCAAAACAATTTTATTTTATTGGTAGTATTGACTCTTCAGGAGCGGTAAATTTAACTATGCCTTGGGCGGCACAAAACCCAAATCCGTCGCTGCTATTGTATATATATGAAAATCTGAAATTTTAAATATAAGACCTAGGAGGTCTAAGGTAGAACACCATTGACTACTGATAGAAACGATGTACCCGGGTCTGCTCTAGACAGCGCTAAAAGCAATTTTTGCTTAGTCAAAAAGTACTCCCAATTAAAATTGTTTACAGTGGAAAATTATGTCGAAGTGGTTGCAAATTTTTTGTCAGGACACAGACAGCATCATAAATATGAAGCTACTTTATAAAAGCATCATGTACAGCTTATTTTCTTCATAAAAGGCTTAATAAGATCTTTTAAAAGCTTAGCAAGAGTTTATTCGAAAAAAATATTTCATATAAGTTAAGTAGAGTTTATATACAACCCAAGTGCTGCTTTAATGACTTATAAGTGCTTTTGTAGTGACCTTCAGATTCTATCAAACAACAATATTGTATTTTCTGAAAGTAACTATAATGTGGAGGCCATTGTTGTTAATTCGAGGTGTAATTAATTTTTTGACAACTATTTGTTTATAAAAAAAATAGAGAAACATCCCATATAACCAGCGATATAGGTTTCCGTGAACTACATAGGTTTGAAAATCTTCTATAAAGATTTGTCGATAAAGACTTCGACTATATAGCATATTTATAGTATAATTAAGTATTTCCTCTACAGATATGTTCTTTATTTAATCTGTACAACGATTATAACATATTATCTTTATATTTCTTCCCTGTATAGAATATATGATTAATATTTATAGTACATTTGAAGTATGGTTATATTATCAATAACTCATTAATATAGATCCTGTAAAGTTTTCAGATAAAAACATTTCTTAAAAAAATGTTTTCTTAACCGCCTCTCCAGTTACCTAAGTAACCCCCTGGAAGATCTTAAGGATCTTGTGCTAGGCAAAGAGAGACGAGGCCCTACAGTTTAATGTGGACTTCGAACCACTCTTGGGGCAATTTTTTTAATGAAAAATTGTTTCGCCTTGCGGGAATCGAACCCACTTCGCTAGGCAACTCAGTTTGCTAGCCAGTCGCTTTAACACACTAAGCTACCATTCCCCATGATTTGGAAAATATTATTACTACTTTATTAAATCTATATGCCATCTAATACTAATAGCTATGAGTGTTCTATACTAAATAGATCAGTATATAACTATCTGATCTGTGCTAAATAGGTACTCAACCTCTACGAGATCGATACTACTCATTCTACATTTATAAATCATAAGTATCCATGTCCTAAACGAGATAACGTGCATCACGATAGATAACAGATTTTGTTCAGTCCACATCTATGTGGCTCTAGTTTCTATAAAGTAGAGTCTGGCCATTCGAGTTTGAGGCACTGATTGGTCCGTATTATCCATAGGACAAACTCTTGGGGTTTTGAGTAATGTTCTTGCATCCAATGATAGTTCAGGATGTTTACCATTGTAGACTAATATTCGTAATAATTTAGAAATTTGAGGTAATTCAATATTCCTATTTATTGCAAATTCATGTAATTTATCGGGAAATGATTTTTGAGTTAGTACCAGCTCATCAACTTCAACATTATCATTTGACGAACCTGATGTATCTACTGTATTACACACATATTCGATACTTGCATTTTCTTGGGGAATTTTATTGTCTGTAGAATAATCTGCAGTAGATACATTTGTTTGTTTTGTATCTTCAACCATTGATTCTGTAAAAAAATTATGGAGATGTCTATCCGAAATGCAATAGCATGTTTCGACAGAAATTTAGTTCAGTTTCCTAATAATTTGTGTCGCCAACCCTGTGTTATGTGCCACCCTCTAACGGAGAGAGGTTTAATCAATCCTAGGTAGCAGATTGAAAGGAGGCTTGCCTAGTTGGCTACTGGTAAAGCCGCGCCAACCCTGGACTAACTGATGAACTACCATTACTACAGTGGAATATGCTAGACGGACTAGAAAGATCTCGAGTCATGAACTGGAAAGATCGAGATTAAAGCCACGAATATATATATAAGGAATGGATCCCACGCACGGAGTACAGTTTTATATTTAAGTATTAAATAAAGTAGTGATTAGTGAAAATTCTTGTTGCAATTATTTGAACCTACGCTTGGAAGTATTTACTGGAGATTGTAAACATGTAACACCTGCAACAGACATATACATATTATATAATGCCCAAAAGGTAAAAAAAAAATGTTTAAAGTAAATAATTGCAAAAAAGTCTTTTTGCAAATTTATTATCAAGACATCACAGGCGGCTCCAGCGACGTCCCAGAAAACATATTTTATTGAATCAAAAAATGCCTTAAACGAAAGTTACTTGGGATGAGAAATTGTGTCAAAAATGTTTTTCAAATTTTTTGTCAGTGTCAGAAGTGGCTTCAGAGAAGGTCCAAAAACAAGATTCCATCAAATCAAATATTTTTAAAATGTAGATTGCTTAGAGAAAAAAATTGGCAGCTACTGGAAGCAACCGGAACCTCCCACTCGGTGGATCTTTGAAGCCAAAAAGAACATTAAATTGTGTGACAAAACGGCACTAAACGTAATCCGATCTCATCCAAAACCTTTTCAGATCTTCTGGGGCACTAAAAAAACCCTCAACTTAATGAATTTACAATCATCTATGCGAGTTATTACCTACATTATCGCTCGTTGAATAATATACTATTAGGATATTAACAACTTTAACATCACTTGAACGACTAAGAAAGTCTAGTTATCCTAAATACTACAGATTTGTAAAGCAACAATTTGAAAATTGGTAAAGTGATAATCTATAATAAATTCACCAACGAAGGTACAGAAAGCATATGATATTGTTATATCTATCTTTAAAGTTTGTGACAATCCACTAAAAGTTACAAATATGCCGAAATTTTATTAACATGACATGACACCAACGTTATCGGATGACAAACGATGACAATGACGATCGTCAAAATTTGCTCATTGCAATCCGATCGCTCACGGCTGTCTTTGTTAAATGAAACATTAGCATTCCAGTAATTTTACTAGTATCATGCGAAATGTGATCTATGCCATATTTGCTTTGTTTTTAATTTTTTTCACGGAAACCAAATCGAAAGGGTGGAAGTGTGATATATCGTTGAAATCAGAATTTTAACTGCTTTTCAATGGCTCCATTGCAAATTGAAAGTAATTATAAAATAAACAACTCGTTGCGTCAAAATGGCACTAAACGTAATCCGATCTCAACCAAAACCTTTTCAGATCTTCTGGGGCACTAAAGAAACGCACACGCAAAGTATCATTCAAATCCGTTCAGTAGTTTCGGCGCTATCGTGCTAACACACATACACACACACAGACATTTTTCAAAAATCACTTTTTTGGGTTCCTAGGACCTCAAAACGTAAATATTTGATGTTATCTCAATTTTCGTTTTTGAACCAATTTTAGTAACCTCTCACAATGTTATTGTGGAGAGGTTAAAAATTGTATCGGAGAGGCTTTCTGCAAATTTTTCGTCAGAACACCAAGGGCGATTTCAGGAGGACCTAAAAACAATTTTGTGTCAAATTAAAAACTGTTTCACGTAAACATTGCTGAGGATGGAAAATTGTCTTAAGAAAGTTATTTTCCGATGTTCTCAGTAATAAACAAGTTTTTGTCGATTAAAAAAATATTTCTAATAAAAATTGAGACTGGAAAATAGTATTGAAAAAATCTGCAAGTCTCTCATCAGAGCACCAAAGGCGACTAAGGGAAGGCTTAAAAATAATTTCATAAAATTTATGCAATTTTAAAAATTTATTCAAACAAAAGCTTTTTATATGGAGGATCCAAGTTATTTTTAAAATTTCTTGCTAGAGCGGCTCCAGAGTGGACTCAAGAAATTTTTGTTGCATCCTTTCTAGCTAAAAATGTACTTTTTTTTTAAATTTATTTCAAACGTTTTAATACGAGGATTTGTATCTGAAAACGCCCTTTGCAAATTTCTGGCCAGATGAAACGTTGCTAAGAAAAAACGCATTTAGGTTAATTTTATGTTTTACCTAAGCCCAATGAATGCCAACTTGGAAACTTATTGGCTATGGCATTGCTTAATTAATGATTTCCTAGTTGTCTCATAAATTTCAACATCAAAATAATATTTAAAACTTTTTTTAGATAATTAGCACTTCCTCAGATGAAACCACAAATTGTTACCCAAATTGTGACGTAAATGTTTGGTTGAGATCATGTGAAAAGGAAATCACAGAACCATTAGATGGAGCAGTTAAAGGTAAGATTCCTTTTATATTGAGCTTATTTTTACAACAGTATTATTTGTGAGCTTAAAAACATTGTTGGACGTAGCTCAGTATTTATTATAATCGTTTTTTAATATTTACTTCATTCCCGTGCAAAATTATTTTTGCAAACGAAAATTTTTACTAATGAAGTTTGTATTTTTTCTTTACAACATTTAAATTTGAAAAGAAAAATGTCATTATTTTTTAAATAAAAATTGCTTGACTAAAATCATGATTTTAATTGTGATTTTAATCAAATAACTGACCCTATTTGGAGCACTTTTAGATATTTACACAAGACAGTGGTATTATCTAAATAATAATTTTCTATATAGAATATTTATATAAAAAAAAACTTTTAATTATCATTCAAACATACATTCTTGGTAGTTTTGATGTTTTCTAATGAAGTGACAGTATAAAATTTCAAAATTGAATTTCGTATACCGCCATTGAGTTGGGCTTTCAATTTAATGGAGTACCATGTATATCAATTGAAATGTCGAAGAAAAATCATTAATGCAGCTTTTTTTTATTTGGGTATAAAACATTTTTAAATGTCCTCAACTTTTGCATTGCTATTTTAGGAGCTATTCCTCAATGGTTAAATGGTTCTCTAATTCGAAATGGCCCAGGATCTTTAAAAGTTGGTGATAATGAATTTAATCATCTTTTTGATAGTTCTGCATTGTTACATAGGTAAGTACTAATGCGATACAATGTAAATCTATTTGTTTGTAACGAAATATTTTAGGTTCAGAATAAAAAACGGGCAGGTTACTTATCAGTGTAGATTTTTACAGTCTGAAACTTTCAAGAGAAACTGGTCAGCAAATAGAATTGTTCTTACAGAGTTTGGTACAAAATCTGTTCCAGATCCATGTCATACAATTTTTCAGAGGTAAATATATCAACGGCCCACTCTGGGTATAATACAGTTTTATGAGGTTAATGTGTTTTATTCACTTCGTAGACAATATCAATTTTACAACAAACTTGAGCATGTCTCCAAAGGCTCTGCCAGAGGAAAGCATTGACAAAATCCCCTTAAATTATATCTATATAATTGCATTAATTTGAACCACTTCATTTTTAAAAATAATAATAAAAGAATTTACAGAAACAAATATGTAAGTAAATTGAATCCGTTGGTGAAGCCCACTGAAATTAAACTGCATTCGATGTTGAAGAAATTCCATAGATGGATGGATGGATGGTTTAGTTTCTAAATATTTATCTAGACAAAATAGTTTCTGTTTTCTCCCATTTAAATTGAAACAAATAATTACTGATATTTTTGAATTGGATTTCAAGAGATATTCTGCCATAGAAAAAAATCAAAAAGTCAAAAATTATGCTTGATTATATGTTATTGGCCGCTTAAAATGCCATTCAATAGGTTCCTTAACTTATCAGAGTGTATTACATTTCAACTGGAAGCCATTTCAAATTTATTAATAAATAAACTACATTTATTGCTTACAATGGTTGTACGATCGTGAGCAAAAAAATAGGACAAGTTTTATAATGGTATTTTACTAAAATCTAGTTGTGTATATCTAACTTTAATTTTTGTGACATTGTCAGTTAGTTGTCATAATTTATTGCAAGTATACAAAAAACTAATATGCCTCATATAAGCGATTTAGTTAAATCTGTAGTTATTGCTAAAGCCGAAGATGGATGGTCAATGAGACAAATTGCACTGCGTTATAATATTGACAAAAATTCGGTGTGTAACATTTTAAGAAAGTGGAGAATAAACGGTACGATTAGTAGAAATCCTGGATCAGGGCGACGAAGGATATCAACTCAACAACAAGATTTGCAATTGGTAAATGCTTTAGTAGAAAATCCACTTTACTCAGTTATTCAGGCTGCTGAAGAAACGAATTTTCCTGGATCGAGTAGTACTGGTTGCCGGCGAGTAAGAGAATTGGAGCTACGTTGTCATGCAGCAGCACAGAAATACTTACTTAAAGCTGAACATAAAGAAGCTCGAGTAGGATTTGCGCTTGAATTTTTAGCGCATGATGTAAATTTTTGGAACAATGTAATCTTTACAGACGAAAAAACTTTCCTGTCAACACACAGTTACCGTATTCGTGTTTACTGCCCTCCGAATACTCAATTCGATGAGAAATATATCTAACAATGATAAAAATGGTAGATTTGCTGTCAATATGTGGGCTTGGATATCGGCACGTGGTCCTGGTGTTTTGTGGCATATTGAGGAACGATTTAATAGTGAAACGTATATTAGGATTTTAGACAATATTATGCTTCCTTCTGTGTCACAATTCTTTCCTAATAATGAGTTCATATTTCAACAAGACAATTGTTCCGTTCAGACTGCTCATACCGTAACTAACTGGTTTCAAGATAACAACATCAATGTTCTTAACTGGCCCAGTCATAGTCCAGATCTTAACCCTGTGGAAGAAGTATGGGGACTACTCGTAAGAAGTATCCAAAAATGAAATGTGAGACCACGGAATGCCGAAGAATTACTGGAAATAGTAAATAATGCATTGGAAAATATTATTACTAATGATTATTATATAAGGTTATTTAATTCTATGCCAAACAGACTTATAGAAGTTATAAATAGAAATGGTGCAATAACGAAATAATAGTTAGTTTCTTGTTAAGTAGAATATCCTTTGTCCTTTGATCCAGGATTTCTACTAATCGTACCGTTCATTCTCCACTTTCTTAAAATGTTACACACCAAATTTTTGTTAATGTTATAACGCAGTGCAATTTATCTCATTAACCATCCATCATTTACTATAGCAATAACTACAGCATTAAAATAAAAAATAAATTAAAGGTGATATCTGTTTTATTTCGGCTACTCATTACATATTCAAATAGAGACAGATTTACATTAGAAAAAAAAGTTGTTCTATTTTTTTCTGCTCACGACAGTACCTTCTTTATGTACCAATTTAAGGCAATTTTTGTCCATAAAATAACTTATTTTTTTGTATTATCTCAACCACTCACAGAAAGAACTGAATTATGGGACATCCTGTATATAGATATATTGCCAAGTTTCAGTTTATAATTAAATTTTCCATAGAGGAATTCATAGAGATAGTATACTTCATAAAAACATGATTTTAAAGTTAGGAGCAGCATAATATTGAATCAAGTTAAAATCTTATTTTAAATCTGCTCTGAAGTCCTCCAAGTCAAGAGGCCTCCATGCTAAAATCTGGCACTGGAAGTAGCTTCAATTAGCTGGTGATTGATTAGTGTGTATGCATGTAAAAATCCGCCCAAGAAATGTTTTTAAAAGTAAAAAGATAATTTTTACTAATAGAGTAAGATCCTAGAGCCCCAGACCTACGTCATTTTAGCAAAGCTAAGATTTTTACAGTAAATGTGTAATATGTAGGTAAAAACGTATTGCGTACTTGCTAGCTTGAAAGCGGGGCCCTTTTACAGATAATAGATACTAAAGGTAAATAAAAATCTTACTATTCCATTCATATATCACCTCTCGCGTGAAAATCAGGCAACTCAATCACTACACCACGGACGGCTGTTAATAAAACTACATACTTTTTGCTATATGAACGTAATAGTAAGATTTTTTATTTACCTTTAGTACTTATTATCTGTAAAAGGGCCCCACTTTCAAGCTAGCAAGTACGCAATACTTTTATACCTACATATTACACATATACTGTGAAAATTTTAGCTTTGCTAAAATGACATAGGTCTGGGGCTCTGGGATCTTGGACTATAATAAATGAAACGACCAGAACTAAGTGAGGAAGTGAAACTATAGGAACATTAAGCCATATTATTTTAAGTAATAAAAGTGCTGTTTATGGATTTGCATAAACACCACTAAATTGTGGCTGATTAAAATATTGCATATTGTCAAAAAATCTGATACCATTGTAACATCTACAGTTAATAAATTGTGAGATATGGCTTTTTAAACTCCTTCCATTTTCTCAAAAAATTAGAGAACGCAACAATAGCACAATATTTCTGGCAATTTCTTATGGTACTCTGCCTATTAGACTAGTAGATGGTGACAGAAAATCAAAACTGATAGCCTACTGTCTGCAAGTAATTTAGTCAATATTACGTATATAATAAAGCTCAATTTGGCGTATTTTCAAGGTTTGCACGCATGCACGGGATGTAGGAAACAATTTCCGGTTTGCATAAAAAAACAATTTTTTCAACTAATAAATTACCATCTGTAAAGTTCCTAATTCGAAATTAAAGGAATAAAAAATATGTCGGAAGCACATTTGCAGACAGTTTTGTCTTGTACCAAACCTTATACATTCAGGGTGCCTGAAAGTGTATTAAATTTTAATAAAAAAAGAAGATTATTTACCATCTGCAAACAGTACAAAATGATGATTCTGGTTCATGAAAACAGGTAGGGGAAAGGTGCAGACGTTTACGATATGCACATCACCATATCGTGCGCATGTCAACTTGCTATATTTTTTTACAAGTTTGAACAATTGTTTGCCATTTAATTATAGTTTTATTAGAAATTGTAGGTTGCAAAACTAAATATTTGCAGACGAATCCAATATGCACGGTCATCCATCGAATTCTATAAACCTATACAAAAATGAGGGTTACTTTTTCCAATTATTTGCTGTCTGCAACTTGGTACAAAGAAAGGTTATTGGTTTAAATGTGCAATTATTTAATTTAAGACAATGAGTACATGCACGAGAGCCTCAATGGAGTGTCAAAATTTTGCGAAATCCATTTGATATCTCTCCATTTGGGATATGCACTAAAAACAATTCTATACTGTCTGCAACAAGAAATTGTGTAAGCTAACTTATGCAAGTATACTTTTTCGCATGGGCTGGACAGACAACATGCATATGCATATAGCCCAGAATTAGTACTGATATTCGATAAAGTTGGTAGATAATTCGCATTGTAGTTAAATTCAATTGGAAAAATACTATTTTATTAAAGTTGTAACAAAAATCTTATACATATTATTATATGGCCCACTGCCCAGTTGCCAGGGGTTTTAAGTCAGAATTAATTGTTACCTCGCTAATTTTTTCATGAAAAGCTAGTTTTTTGCTAGTAGAAAATGACTCAAAAAAGTTAATCTACCCCCGCGAACCCTTATAAACAACGGAAAAAATATTTTTTTACTTACAAGCCTTTTTTTACCCTTTTCAACAAGTTTCCAAGTGAAAATTGCCTAACCCTAAAAAATGGAAAAAATGCCAATGATTTAAAACTTAATCTTAGATTGAAGTTTAAGGTATAAACAAGCTATATCTACAAGGATTTTTTTTAAATAGTATTTTAATTAATATTTATTTATAGTGTAAAAAATGATAAAGCTTAACTTTCACATGCAATTTATAAGACAAAAATTAAAAGTAAGTTGGAAAGCTGAATTCTTCTTCTTTAAAATGCTACCCTTTTTTTTTCGTTTTTCTTTTTTTTTATACATTTATTTAACGTCGGCCTATTTCCGCTACTGAGGCCTAACACCGATGCCTGTAGATGAGCTATCCCCAACCAGGAATTTTGCCGAACCTCTTCCCTTAAGAACAGTAGGGATCTTTTACTTGCCTAACAATTAATAGACAAGGGACCAACGGCTTTATATCCCCTCCGGAGGATGGTATATCCCCTATACAACCCTCGCCTAAGGTTGTATAGCTTCCGCGCATACACTGATATACAAGCCGCTGGAAGATGTGTGAGGCGAGGACGCGGTCTTCATTGGAACGGTCACCCATCCAACTACTAACTGCGCCTTACGTTGCTTTACATCGCATATCGAAGTATGTATATAGTAAAGACGCATCTACGCTCGCCCCCAAATATTTCTCTCCTGCAAAATAAAATCAACCCACCAAAGCATCAATATCGAAACGAACTTTCTTAACATTCGATTCGACAGGCAGGTCTGCAACATCATTCAGTAAATAGGCAGGTTTGTCTCTGTCAAGGCTGACAGTGAGGTTTTTTCTAAATTTAGGGACCATAACATGTTTAGCGACGGTCGAGAAATGCTTCATTTCCCTGTGTGACACGCTTGAAATATTGAGCGAACTGTAATAATTTCTCATGCTAAGGGAAAAATTTACGAGATATAATTTTTCCATTTCAGAGGGTTGTTTATAAGAGTTTGCGGGGGTAAATTTTGGTAAACTTTTTTGAGTCACTTTCTATTAGCAAAAACTAGCCTTTCATGAAAAAATTAACGAGGTAACAATTAATTCTAACTTTTCATCAAAATTAATCTCTGACAATTGGGCTATATAAATACACCACAGGTAATGACGACCCCCTTTATCCCGGAAGGCTCTAGAAGAGCCTTGTGTGGGAGGGGGCTACACATTTAGAGACAAGGGACACACACCCAATATTCGTGTATAGTGAAAAAATCCCTCTCACAGTATTTTCCACTGCCACGACCAGGGATCGAACCCGGAACTTTTGGGTGAGAGGCAAGTGTGCTCACCTCTCGACCATCAGTCATATAATCATAATGTTTTAAAAAATTTGTTCGTCCTCGGTTTCTTCTTCAACATCATCATCCTCAATTACTCACTCTTGGAATATCTTCCGATAATCCTCAGTGAAATTATACATTTCTTCCTCGCTATCATTGATATGGTCTAAAAACACGTTTTCTTCATCTGAATCATCATCAGCATTGTTGTCGGTGAGCATTATTTGTTTGCTATCCTCATCGGCCACACTGTTATTTGTAATTGCGAGTGTAATTTTAAATATTAATTAACATTTGAAATCTATTGCAAGTATAAAGAAAACTATAGTATTCTCATACTGTTGTCTTTATCAGCTACAAACATTTCTTTGACGGTTTGTGGCAGTTCATCTCCATTTTACCTGTTAAATTTAATATTGGAGGATTTGCACCAGCCGTACTCTTCAACTTTTAAGTTTGACGGTTTAGGCAAAGATGCGCTGCTCCATATTTTAACGACGTATATTGTCCTACGGTACTGTTGGTCCGATTCTCGGAAAATGGAGGGAGCATGCAAGTTCAAATTTTATAATTTTTTGTTTTAATTCTTCCGTATCATTGACCACAGAGAAGTTACGCTTGAACAGGTGCAAAGATATTTTTCTCCGGAGCTCCTTCCATTGTGCTATCTACACAGGGCTAAACGCTAAACAGTGGCAAACTAAGTGATCAACATAAACTAACTGAGCTTTCAGTTGAGAGTTGCACATTGCACCTGCAGAGGGCTCCACGTTGTACCTGCTAGAGCCCCCTGTTAGTGGACTATAGTTTGAAATGAAATATATGGCTCTTGTGCATGTGCGCATTGTCAGCAATTTAAATAATTGCGTATTTAAACCAGTAATCTTTCTTTGTGCCAAGTTGCAAACAGTAAATAATTGGTAAAAGTTACCTCAATTTTTTTACACAAATACGTTCGGCGGTAAGTGCTTTGTACACGTTTAATCTTAATTAATCTGCAAGTAATTCTTTATCGAAACTCTGTTTTCAAATCATGTTTCCTTTTTTAGCTGCAGATGGTAAACAATTGTTCAAAGTTGTAAAAAAAATAACAAGTTGACACGTGCACAATATGGTGATGTGCATATCGTAAACGTCTGCACCTTTCCCCTGCCCGTTTTCAAGAACCAGCATCATCATTTTGTACTGTTTGCAAACGGTAAATAATCATTTTCTTTTACTAAAATTTGATACACTTTCAGGCACCCGGTATAAGGTTTGATGCATGATAAAACTGTCTGCAAATGTGCTTCCGACTTATTTTTTACTCATTTAATTTCGAATTATGAACTTTACAGACAGTAATTTATTGTTGAAAACTTTGTTTTTTTATGCAAGCTGGAAATTGTGTCCTACATACTGTGCATGCATACAAACTTTGAAAGTACCTCAACCATCTTACTAGTCTATATTAGCAAGTACCTTACACTTCCCTCTCTCTAGTCAGGGACGCTAATTAAAGAGTGGCTTACACATTGTAGTTATTTGTATAATAAAGCACTTTAAATTAAAAAAAAAGAAACAATTTACAGGCAATTTTTAACATTTTATGATACCTAAAGTGGATTTAATTTTTAATGCAAATCTAAGCAGTTTTAAGTGTATTTCAACTTTTTGTTCCTTCATATACCTTCATTTTTTGTCTAATCTTCATATTGTCCTACGAAATATTTTCTATGTTTTTCTAACTCTGATCTCAGATTCGGCTTCATACATTCAGAAATACATAGGAATACACTAGCAGGCTGAGCCAAACTATTTTTGTGTGTGTGTGTGTGTGTGTGTGCCTCTGTTATTAGTGGACCAAAATTGGTGCAAGTTTTATTGATCTTAAAGAACTTTTAGGTGTATTTTGGCTTTCACTCCAGTGACTTGAAACTTCAGTCAGAGCTAGTTCTTACCGTGCTTTTCAAAAATCTCTATGGGCAAAAAAATTCAACAATAGGATTTCGAGATATTGGCCTTTGAAGGTGTTTACTCTTCACGCACGTCAATACTATTTTTTTTACTTTTCCTTCCACATTTTCCTTAAGATTATATATTATCATGAATTAATCCGCACGTATTATTGGACCATTGGATCTTTGCATCATCAACACTGCATTTTTCCATCACATGGGCTGTATACAGTGTATACATTATGTATTTTGTGTATTTTTGGAAAATAAACCATTTAGAGCAGCTAGTGTTTACATGTGTGGTCACTTACCTCTCAAGACTCGCTCAGGCCTCATCTCTCCATTCAGAAAGCCAACTATATACCAAAGCAATTCACACATACTAATATTATTGGGCTTCAACGTTTTGTTTTTCATAACATAAACTGTATATGCTCACTAGCTACAGGAAAATCAAATTAAAAAAAAGTTATATTATTTCAGAACTACTATCTTCCCAGTGAATATTGGTGATTCTTGTGTTGGGGGTGAAAATCTTTTTCATTCATCCATTTCGAGGTTCCGAATCATAAACACATAGTTTTAAAAGCTATTTCAAAGGTAAAATTGCTATTGACCAGCGGGAAAAGTAAACACCTTCAATGGCCAGTATCTCGAAATAGTTGAATTTTTTTTTACCCATAGAGACTTTTGAACAGCACGGTAAGAACTAACTCTGACCCAAGTTTCAGGTCCCAGGAGTTTCACTAAAGCCAAAATACACCTCAAAGGTGTGGGGTCCTTTCTAATTCTATTTTGAAATTGTCGTAGGTTCTTTCCAATACTGTTCTCCTATTTATAAGTCACTTATGTTGAATCATAACTCGTAGAATAAAGAAAATAGTAACTGAAGCGGGCATTATGTCGCTCGTGTAAGAAATGAAGATGTGTCACCATTTATTATTATTTATAACAATTTTATTATCTTATGATATAGAAGATATTAATATAGTTTTTCATGGCTCAAACAATTCGTGGATAGATATGAGATATTGCCAGATCATATAAATTAAGTAACCAAAAATATACTAACACTATCTGTAGATTTTTTATATGTTAAAGGTAGAAATATTTCCAAAATAGTGCCAAATTCTACCAGAAGGTGTGATTCCAACATTTTTATATAATGTTTAAAAATATTAATGCTTATTTTACAAAATTTAGAGTTGCAGCAATGTTTAACCAAGACATGTCAGACAATGCCATGATATCTGTTTACCCCTTTGGTGATGAGCTTTATGCATTTAATGAAATTCCAATAATTCACAAAATAAATCCAGAAACATTATCCACAGAGAGAAGAGTAAATATTAACAATTATATTTCTATTATAAACCATACGTCTCATCCCCATATTATGCAAGATGGTAAGTGACATTTATTTATAATAATGATATATGAGATACGATACACTGTTTTATTTAATTTATTATTAAATATCTATTTTGTTTTGTTTAACATTTTCTATTTCTAGTTGCTATTTTTGTTCTAACACCTACATACCGCTCTCTTGTAACTTTGTTATTTTTGATTTGCCAAGAAAAAACCATTCTTTATGATTTTAAAGGTTTGCTTGTCTTGAGAACTCATAAACAATTTCAGAAGATTCAAAACTTAGCTCTGACCATTGTTTTCCATGGTAAGCCTGGAATATGGCAAATATTTCAAAAATGGCAAAGTACCACTTTATTAAAATTCACACACTGACATTGAAAAACATACTTTGTAAGGGTAAAATGTAAAATAAAAGGGAATGCTTTTTTATTTCAAATTGAAGATGTATTGTATTACTATTACACAATCTTTTATCTCAAACAATATTTAAGTCATCAGCATACAGTAATACCGTACTATGCACAAAATAGTTTTCAACATCATTGATGGATGGATTAAATAACAATGAAGCTAAATTTATCCCTTGCGGCACCTCTGAGGTGACTTTTATCATAGGAGAAAAAAAGCCGTTGACTTTCACTCTTTGTGTCCAATAAAAATAAATTACCACTGATATATTGAGAAAGTACGTTAATTAAGAACAAATGGTCTAATTTGTCAACTGCCTTGGAAAAGTCTGTATAATGCATCTACACAATTACCCCTTTCCATGGTATTGATAACATAATTCTCATATAACAATAAATTGGTACTGATCGAACGTCCTTGAGAAAAGCCATATTGCATTGTACTGTTGTGAGCAGAAAAAAATAGGACAACTTTTTTTTTCTAATGTAAATCTGTCTCTATTTGAATATGTAATGAATAGCCGAAATAAAATAGATATCACTTTTAATTTATTTTTTATTTTAATGCTGTAGTTATGCTGTAGTAAATGATGAATGGTTAATGAGACAAATTGCACTGTGTTATAAAATTAACAAAAATTTGGTGTGTAACATTTTAAGAAAGTGGAGAATAAACGGTACGATTTATTTATTTATATATATATAATCACTTAAGCTGCTACAATACAGATGTGAACGTCAACGAGAAAAATACAATACATGATAAGTATTAAACTGAGAAATTATAAAATATAAAATACAATAATTGCAACACAAGTTAAAATTCATTATAAGAATAAAAACATTTTTCAATTAAAAACTTTTTAAGACTAGATTTGTATTTGATAAGATTATCGATGTTTCTAATCTCATTAGGTAATTTGTTGAAAAGGGTAATACCCGAGTAGTAAGGTGACTTTTCAAAGAGAGTAGTATTATGATGCGGTAGAGCCAGTAAGTCGTCATGGCGAGTGTTATAACTATGAAAACTAGCATTTCTTTTAAATAGATGCATGTTGTTTTTAATATACTTCAACAAGGAGAAAATATATATAGACGGTACTGTTAATATTCCATGATTTTTGAAGGTGTTTTTACAAGATATAGTAAAATTGAGATTAAAAATTAATCTAATTATACGCTTTTGGCAGACAAAAACCCGCTGGAGATTAGTGGCTCGCCACCACAATATAATGTTATAGGCGATGTGACAATAAGCAGTAGAATAATATACCTGTAGTAAGGCTGCAGTGTCTAAGTGAGTTTTTAAGTTTGCGTATGCAGTAGTATGCTTTGTTAAGTTTTTTGCATACTACATCAATTTGCATGTCCCAGTTTAATTTTGTATCGATTGAAATGCCTAGGAATTTTGTGCTTGAGCTAAATGATAGAATCATGTTGTTAAATTTTATCAGGCTGTTATCAGGTAGTGATTTTCGTTGTGAGAAATACATACATACAGTTTTCTCGATGTTTAATATTAGATTATTCAAGCTACAGTATTCCCCAAATTGCGTCATAACCTCCTTAGCACTATCAAGAAGCTCCGTGAGGCTCGGTGATTAGTAGAAATCCTGGATCAAAGGATAAAGGATATCCTACTTAACAAGAAACTAACTATTAATATTTCGTTATTGCACCATTTCTATTTATAACTTCTATAAATCTGTTTGGCATAGAATTAAATAACCTTATACAATAATCATTAGTAATAATATTTTCCCATGCATTATTTACTATTTCCAGTAATTCTTCGGCATTCCGTGGTCTCACATTTCGTTTTTGGATACTTCTTACGAGTAGTTCCCATACTTCTTCCACAGGGTTAAGATCTGGACTATGACTGGGCCAGTTAAGAACATTGATGTTGTTATCTTGAAACCAGTTAGTTACGGTATAATTGTCTTGTTGAAATACGAACTCATTATTAGGAAATAATTGTGACACAGTAGGGAGTATAATTGTCTAAAATCCTAATATATGTTTCACTATTAAATCATTTCTCAATATGCCACAGAACACCAGGACCATGTGCCGATATCCAGGCCCACATATTGACAGAAAATCTACCACTTTTATTATTGTTAGATATATATTTCTCATCGAATCCAGTATTCGGAGGGCGGTAAACACGAATACGACCGCTGTGTGTTGACTGGAAAGTTTTTTCGTCTGTAAAGATTACATTGTTCCAAAAATTTACATCATGGCGCTAAAAATTCAAGCACAAATCCTATTCGAGCTTCTTTAAGTTCAGCTTTAAGTAAGTATTTCTGTGCTGCTGCATGACAGCGCAGCTCCGATTCTCTTACTCGCCGGCGACCAGTACTAATCGACCCAGGAAAATTCGTTTCTTCGGCAGCCTGAATAACTGAGTAAAATGGATTTTCTACTAAAGTATTCACCAATTGCAAATCTTGTTGTTGAGTTGATATCCTTCGTCTCCCCGATCCATTATTTCTACTAATTGTACCGTTTATTCTCCACTTTCTTAAAATATTACACACCGAATTTTTGTCAATATTGTTATGTGCTGCCCTCTAACAAGGAAAGATGTGATTAAGTTCATGTTCAAAGTTTTCCTCAGAAGCTTAGTTACTTCCCTGACTAGTAGGGTGGCGCCGTCTATGAGCCAATTGACGAACAATCATCTATTACATGGTAGAAAATTCTGTAGAATTCCAGAAAATTGTAGAATACTGTGGTACATTTCTATGGGTGTATATAAGGAGATGAATCCAGCAGATGGGGGAACAGTACAGTTTAGTAAAATATAAAGAAGAGTTCAGTTCAGTAAACAAACAGAGAGTTCTTAGGTTAGACAAGAGTTGACTAGTTTAAGGGAAAAAGTAAAGTACATAGTGTTTTAAAAGTTGTGAATTTATATTAGATTAAGTGATTATTAGTTGTATGATTGTTAAGTATTTACTAGTGTAATTTTAGTGATAAATAAAATAGTGGTTAGTGAAAATTCTTGTTGCAAGTTATTTAAACCCACGGAGTGTTTACTGAAAATTTGTAAGCACGTAACAATTGGTGTCGGAAGCGGAATTGCAACAGAATTTCTGAAGAATTCGACAAAGTTCCATAGTGTTCTATTTGGAAACCACTGGAGATAGTGAAGTGAGTCGAACTGGAAAGTGATATAGACTTTAAATAAGACTTGTTAGTGTTGTTTGCCAATGTTGTTTGTTAGTTTTTGAATGGAAACAAGAAGCATGGCTACTGAAAAACAAATACAAGACATGTTCCAGCAATTTAGAAAAATGATGCTAGACCAAAAAGAAGAACAAGAGAGACGCGAGGAAGAAAAAGAAAGGAAACGTCAGGCAGAAAAAGAAGAACAAGAAAGACGTCAAGAAGAAAAAGAAAGATGACGTCAGAAAGAAAAAGAAGAACAAGAAAAACGGCGTCTAGAAGAAAAAGAAGAACAAGAAAAACGACGTCAGGAAGAAAAAGAAGAACAAGAGAAACGTGAAGAAGAATTAAGGAAAATTATACAGGGGCAACAAGATGTTATCCTTTCGGCAACTGAAGACCTCAAAAGTGAAATTAAAGATGGGCAACATAAAGACTGAAATATGTGATGTCAAAGGAAAAGTAAATAAGGTTGAAGAGGAAGTATCTGAAGTCAAAGGAAAAGTTACTGGCGTCGAAGAAAAAGTTACTGGCGTCGAAGAAAAAGTTACTGGCGTCGAAGAAAAAGTTACTGGTGTCGAAGAAAAAGTTACTGGCGTTGAAGGGAAAGTTACTGATATAGAAGGAAAATTTCGTGCAGTTGAAGGAGAGGTAGAGCGACTTAAGCGACTGTTAAGAGAACAAGGAGGCCAGCTGGTATTATCATCGTCAGGTCCTCGATTACAACCGCCTTCCTTTGATGGTCAAACTTCTTGGTCAACCTATAAAAGACAATTTGAGGCAGCGGCGTACGCAAACAATTGGAGTAACGAAGACAAAGCTATGGCATTGGTTCTAGCATTAAGAGGTCAAGCCTCAGAGTTGCTTCAGACTATCCCAGTGACGCAGCAACGGGATTTTAAAGTTTTGGAGGCTGCACTAGATCTAAGATATGGCGACCAACACCTTGCCCAAGTATACCGGACTCAGCTCAAATCACGCACACAAAAGGCTGGGGAAAGTTTACAAGATTTTGAAGCAGCTGTTGAGCGACTCACATACCTGGCTTACCCGGATGCACCCAAAGAATTCCAGGAACAGTTAACAGTCGGTACTTTCATTGATGGCATAAGAGACGAGGAGATCAGGCGAGTCCTTAGATTATCTCGAGATAAGACTGGTAGTGAAGCCTTGATCCATGCCCTCGAGGTTGAAGCCGCTTACAAAGAGACTGCACGTCCGAGAGTACGAACCATGAAGGTAGAAGAAGAGGACCGTTTAGAAAAATCAAATATGGAATCTTTGATGGCTGACATGCACAAAATGATAAGCCAGTTGATGACAAAACCAGATGCTCCAAGGAAGCAGGAAAGAGAACAGAGCGATGAACGGTCAAGGAAGGTGATTCGGTGTTATAAGTGCGGCAAACCAGGGCATATTAAGCGAAACTGTCGGCAGCGGAGCCCTGAGAGAGATAGCCAGCACCTTGGGGGCTGTGCTGGCTGGTGAACACGGTGCCCCCAGAGAGATACGGGTTTCCCAGATTAGAAGAGTCCCGAGTAGTTGCTTTTGGATGGCTATGTAAACAAAAGGAGATGTATCTTCACTATCGACACAGGTGCCACGTCGTCAATAGTGCGGCCCGGATTTTTATCAGGAATAAAAGTTGATAAAAGCCAAAATGGATTGGTCGTTCGAACAGCCACAGGAGACAGGGTAAGGGTTCATGGAGAAGTTGACCTAGATCTGCAGTTTGGACGCCTGTGCTTTAGTCATAGGGTTATTGTGGCTGACATCACTGATGATTTCATTTTGGGGCTGGATGTTATGGGAGTACAAGATCAATTTGTACTTGACGTGGTAGAACGAGTCCTAAAGATTGGAAATGAAGAATTTATTTTGTCAACAGCAAATGACCGATTTCAAAAAGTGAGGCTACTGACGGCTCAGACAATCAAGATTCCTGCTCGTTCTGAACAAATAATCGAGGCCATTCTGGAAGGAAACTCTGGTGGATACCGTGTTGGCCTTGTTGAAAAAGATGATTCAATTAAGACAGAAAACGTAATCTTAGCAAGAACTCTAACCCAGACAAAAGACAAAATTCCAATTAGAGTGGCTAATTTAAATTCCCACTCAGTGACTTTCAAGGAAGGCGAGGCAATAGGATCCTACGAACCAGTCCAGTGGATAGCAAGGTGCGAGGAACAAGGGGAGAAATGTTTGTCAACCAGCGTAGACAGGGAAGTTGTGACTTTGTTGAGTTCCCAGTTTGAACACCTATCTGAGGATGAACGTAGAGAGGCAATCAAGTTTTTGGAGAAAGAAAGTGCGGTATTTGCCAAAAACACAGACATCCTCACGAAAACTGATATAGTACAGCATCGGATAGATACTGGTGATTCAGCCGCAATCCGCCAACAACCTAGGAGGTTGCCACTAGCTAAACAGGAAGAAGCTGCTGCGATGGTTCAAAAGATGCTACAAGATGGAGTAATTGAGGAATCAACCAGTCCCTGGTCATCACCGGTAGTTTTAGTTGCCAAGAAGGACGGAACTTTGAGATTTTGTGTCGACTACCGGAAGCTGAATGATGTTACGAAGAAAGACAGCTATCCACTACCACGAATTGACGATACATTAAGTACGCTGGCAGGGTCACGATGGTTTTCAACTCTAGACCTTCGAAGTGGGTATTGGCAGGTGGGACTTCACCCTGACGACAAGGAAAAGACTGCCTTCTCAACAGGTAGTGATTTATATCAATTCACCGTGATGCCTTTTGGACTTTGCAATGCGCCAGCTACTTTTGAAAGATTGATGGAATTTGTACTCCGAGGACTAACTTGGAAGACGTGCTTAGTTTATCTTGATGACGTAATGGTTATGGGACGAAACTTCAGGGAACATTTGGAAAATCTTCAAGAAGTATTTGGGAGAATCAGAAATGCACATCTAAAGTTGAATCCAAAGAAGTGTCTACTTTTCCAAAAAGAAGTGAAATTTCTTGGACATGTCGTATCTTCGGAGGGAATACAGACAGACCCGGACAAGATCTCTGCCGTGCGTGATTGGCCAAGACCTTCAAATGTACACGAATTACGAAGCTTTCTTGGCCTCTGCACTTACTATAGACGTTTTGTGGAAGGATTTGCGGATATAGCAAAGCCACTACACCAGCTAACGGAGGAGAAAGTTAAATATCAGTGGACACCGGAGTGTGAAACATCATGGAAGAAGCTGAAAGCAGCGTTATGCAGTAGTCCTGTGCTAGCATATCCCCAACAAAAGGGCCTCTATATTCTTGACACGGATGCTAGCAACTCCGCAATTGGATGTGTACTATCTCAAGTCCAAAATGGAGAGGAAAAAGTAATCGAGTATTTCAGTAAGGTACTGTCCAAACCAGAGAGGAATTATTGTGTAACAAGGAAGGAACTATTGGCCATTGTTAAGTCCGTGGACCATTTTCACAAGTACCTCTATGGTCAACATTTCAAAATCAGGACCGACCATGCTGCATTAAAATGGCTACTGCAGCTGAAAACCCCAGAAGGTCAACTGGCTCGCTGGATAGAAAGACTGCAGCAATATGACCTCACAATCGAACACCGACCTGGAAAGTCTCATAAAAATGCAGATGCTCTGTCAAGAAGACCGTGCAAAGATGACTGCAAGCACTGCTATCGGGTTGAAAAAGCACAGAGCACGGTGATAGTAAACACAGTTCAGGTAGATGTTCCAGATGATTGGACAAAGATAGTTCTAAGACGAGAACAAATGGATGACAGCGTAATTGGTCCTATATTAAGGGCAAAAGAAAAAGGAACGCGACCGGAATGGAAGGATGTTTCGGACAAAAGTGTGGAGCTGAAGGCATTGTGGGCACAATGGGACTCCCTTAAGGTTGTAGATGGACTATTAAAGAGAGCTTGGGAAAGTCCAGATGGGAAGGAAGTTACCATGCGTCTGGTGATACCTAGCTGTCGAATCCCAAAAGTACTTCAGGAAATACATGATGGAGTGTCCGGGGGACATTTTGGTATGAATAAGACATTGGCTAAAGTTCGGGAACGATTTTATTGGATAAATAGCCGTCAAGATGTGGAAGCTTGGTGCCGCAAATGCAAGGCTTGTGCAGCTACCAAAGGGCCACAGACGAAGAGCAGGGGCCAAATGAAGCAATATAACGTCGGAGCTCCTTTTGAGAGGATTGCTATAGATGTAGCGGGCCCATTCCCAGTGACAGATGATGGGAATAAATACATCCTGGTCGCTATGGACTATTTTAGTAAATGGCCGGAAGCCTATGCCATTCCGAATCAGGAAGCAGTTACTGTTGCTCGAGTTTTGGTGGATAACCTTGTATGCCGATTTGGTGTACCCCTGGAGCTACATTCCGATCAAGGGAGAAACTTTGAGTCGGGGGTATTTCAGAAAATTTGTGAGTTGCTGGGCATTCACAAGACTCGGACAACCCCTCTCCATCCCCAGTCAGATGGAATGGTGGAACGACATAATAAAACCATGAAGGAACATCTTTCTAAGGTAGTTCACAAGAACCAGCGAGATTGGGATCGACATATACCATTTTTCTTAATGGCATACAGGGCTGCCATTCATGAGACGACTAAACAGACACCGGCTCGTGTAATATTTGGGCACGAGATCAGACTGCCATGTGATTTGATGTTTGGTACACCAGATAAGAAGCCACTGTCCGTGGATGACTACGCAGACGAAGTTAGTCAACAGCTGAGGAATGTCCACGAATTGGTTCGAAACCAAGTTAGCATAGCTAGTGACAGAATGAAGGCTCGCTATGACCGGAAGGGAACGTCAGCAGGATTCAAGGAGGGCGATCTGGTTTGGCTATATAACCCACAGCGAAAGAAGGGAAATTCTCCGAAGCTTCACCCGCCCTGGGAAGGACCGTATTCAGTCATCACTCGGATCAATGACGTTGTTTACCGAATTCAACGTAGTAAGAAGTCCAAGATGAAGATCGTGCACTTGGATAGGTTGGCGAAGTATGAAGTATGTTGGGGAATCTGAATTGCCTGACCGGGACGTTCAGGCTTAAGGAGGGGGCAGTGTTATGTGCTGCCCTCTAACAAGGAAAGATGTGATTAAGTTCATGTTCAAAGTTTTCCTCAGAAGCTTAGTTACTTCCCTGACTAGTAGGGTGGCGCCGTCTATGAGCCAATTGACGAACAATCATCTATTACATGGTAGAAAATTCTGTAGAATTCCAGAAAATTGTAGAATACTGTGGTACATTTCTATGGGTGTATATAAGGAGATGAATCCAGCAGATGGGGGAACAGTACAGTTTAGTGAAATATAAAGAAGAGTTCAGTTCAGTAAACAAACAGAGAGTTCTTAGGTTAGACAAGAGTTGACTAGTTTAAGGGAAAAAGTAAAGTACATAGTGTTTTAAAAGTTGTGAATTTATATTAGATTAAGTGATTATTAGTTGTGTGATTGTTAAGTATTTACTAGTGTAATTTTAGTGATAAATAAAATAGTGGTTAGTGAAAATTCTTGTTGCAAGTTATTTAAACCCACGGAGTGTTTACTGAAAATTTGTAAGCACGTAACAATATTATAACACAGTGCAATTTGTCTCATTTACCATCCATCTTCTGCTTTAGCAATAACTCCAGATTTAACTAAATCGCTTATATGAGTCATATTAATTTTTTGCACACTTGCAATGAATTATGATAACTAACTGTCAATGTCACAAAAATTAAAGTTAGATGTACACAACTAGATTTTAGCAAAATGCCGTTATAAGACTTGTCCTATTTTTTTTGCCCACGGCTGTACTGATATTTTTTAGTTGGATTTTTAAATAATCATTAACTAAGGATTCAAAAATCTTGGGAATATGAGGGATTTTTGTTATTGGTCTATAATTTAGAGTTGATTCTTTATTATCTGCTTTTTTATATATAGGGGTTACATAAGATTTTTTCCAAACATCTGGAAGTATCCCAGAAGACACGGATTTGTTGAACAGAATCCACAATGGTCTGGACAACGCAAATGCACAGCTTATTAAAAAGTAGACTGTTATTTCATCAGGCGCAGGGCTTCTTTTAGTATCGATATTGTTTAAAAGAATTAGTGGACGGATTTTAATGCGGTTTTCATTCAAACCTGGTTCTGTTGCGATGTATCTTACCGTCTACCATCTTATTTTTCACCATGATTTCTTAATTTTTTTTGTGCCGAATATGTGCAAAATTGTATGCCACTGTACAGTCATAGTAGCAGCAGCAACCACTTCCATATCCATCTCGAATCAGTACCCATTCAAGATAGACTACACTAGTTCTAGTAATTCTATTCCCACTGGGTACGTTGTCGCAGAGCATGCGTATTCGCTAACTTTGAGTTTGACATTTCATGATTTACATTTGAAGTGTTTTTATACCACTTATTTTTCTTATTTATTAGAGGATATCAGGTCAACAAACTGCAAGGTCTATAAATTATTTTTTTGGTAATCCAGTTCTCTTACTATATATATAACCTTTATTTAGCATAGCTAACGAAATACATTTATATAGTTAAACATTCAAAGTAAATAAGATATTACATAGTTCAAATGTGCTTTTAGAGGGCGGTATATTAAAACATAATATTTTTAGTCGCAAACTCTATAAAATCCTTATCTTACTATAAGGAAAGTAACCAGACTGCAACCAACAGCTACTCTCCGGGCTATGTGCCCCGCCGAGCGCTGAATTACAAGTTACAAGCCTGGTGCGTTAAGAGTAATAATAGTACCAGCCGATAGACTGATCCTACTTAAAGGAGCTCTCGTACCAGTCGTCACACACCACTTGCAGCCTGCAGATTCGAGCTGTTGGCTCTCGTCAGTGCAAGGTAGGCATGTGACGACCGACACGAGGATCACTTGACTATTTAGTACATTTCGGTATTTTTGGGATAGCCACATGTAAAATAGTCAGCAGGCGCCATCTAGCTGTCCAGTGTCTATTGCAATCGAAAAATAAATAGCCTCACTGGGCTTAGCATAGTTCAAATGTGCTTTTGAGAGGGTGGAATATTAAAACATAATATTTTTAGTCGCAAACTCCTCTATAAAATCCTTTTCGAAGGCGCTGAATATGATGGTTTTTAATGTTAATGTTGAAATCCCCTTAAGAACTCCGATCCAACAAATTCCCACAAGCGCATTGTAAAGAAATATGAAAAGGTGGTGGCTTTAGAGGTGGAGGGTGGGGGAGAATGAATATTACCATCGTTCTGAACACCCTCGAAAACGGAGATTAACAAATTGTCATGCATTTTGATTTTTTGGAGATATTTTTAGTATTATAGGAGGGGGTAGTTTCAGCCCAGGGGTGGGTAAGATGTTGTATGGTTAAATTTCATACGGCTTACCCGAATTGCTGAGGGGTGGCAACCGTAAGAATATCAGCGTCGTGTTTAGCGTCTACGAAAACGGGGGTTATCCATGTTTCATTCCTGTCACAGAACTTTTGGGAGTTTTTTCAACTTTTTCATGGGCCATCATCTGCAGCTTTTAAATTTTATTTATTATGTGGATAAGTGTATATAGTATGTAGATGGTAAATGAATAAAATAATAACAAAATTAAATCTGGAATGTCACACCAAGCATCATGGCCGCTTCACGGCACAGCTGTAAGTACGGCAGAGAGAGCCTATGTGATATCCAGTAATACAGATCAGTGCTCGTGTGCTTGTTGTGTTGCCAGAGATGTCGTGCGGCGAACACTCTTACTTATAGTGTCTACCGTGTGCTGGGTTCAATTCCTAGCTCAACACTGGCAATGGATGTCTGTCTGTCATGTTGTAAATATTAAAAAATTAAATGAAACCTTTCAACTGTAATATGGATTTTGTATTACTTTAAACTACAAATAAAGAAGATAATAATTTGCAATTGACAGTTTACCAACTTTTAGGTACCATTTATAATGTGGGCATGTCAGTATATGCATCAGGAATTAATCATATTGTTGTTTGCTTCCCTTATAAGGAAAAAGGTATGTAATGGAACAAGATATTTGATTTATTAATACTTGCATGTTAAAATATTTTTAGGTGATGAAAAATCAACATTTGAAAAAGCTGAAATCATTGCAGCAATACCGGCAAGATGGCCCTTGCATCCGTCTTACATGCACACTTTTGGTAGAAATTAAAAATATGCATTTAAATCTAATACATTTGCATAATTTTGTTCTTCTACTTTTAAAATCATTAATTTTTAGGGATTACCAAAAATTACTACATTATTGTAGAACAACCGCTAAGTATATCTGTCTCTGCAACGTTTACAGCGAAATTAACAAATGAACCCTTAGCAAGTTGTTTTAGGTGGTATCGTGATGAATATGTAAGATTAATTTTATTATTACTTTGATTTAAGTTGGGTATATCCAAGAGAGAGAGAGATACGATAAGGAAATGTTTACTATTTTTGGCCACAATTTTTTTTATACTTTATATGTGTAAAAAGTATAAGACTACTTAAGTAGAACTGTGACAGGTGTAGTGATATGAATTTTCACTCAATAATTTCAGTTGTTTGGAAAATTAGTTAATTTAAATTAAAAAATAGTTCCAATTTTCATATTGTGTAGTTGTATCCAAAAATAATAAATATTTGCTTATCAGATCTCTCTCTTGGATATAATATGCCCACCTTAAAGAAAATACGTATTATTATATATGAAATTATTCACATGGAATATCTGCTTAGAAACTTATGTTAGATGATGATACCAGTACAAAAATGTCTTACTAACTTTTTTGCTGGCTATTTGTTAGCAGGTGCAGTGGGTGGGAGGAAGTAAAAGCCACAGCCTGGGGCAATTGGAGCGGTCATGTTTCTTATTAAATTCAAATTGAAATTTGACACCATATTTAAAAAGGGCTTTTTTGCTTTCCATATTGATACATGTTTTCAGATGTCCTGAAAATTCCAACGATGTCCTAAACCCTAAATTTTTTTTTATAGGCTCAGAATGTCCGTTTTCATAATAGGTCCTTTGTACAGGCCCTATCATACAATGCAATAACAATACCATTTAGGAGAAATGTCCGAGTTCGAAATGTTTAGAAAGTCGATTTTCATTAGTAAACAATTGCCTCTTGGAATAAGACGTACTTTCGGTGAATCGTATGTGTTCAAAGATGAAATACATACATCCATTAATTCGGCAAGGACTGAATGTTGTTTTGGGAATAACAAAAAAACAGTTTTCATTGCACTTCCTAAAAATTTTCTTTTGAAGTTTTTTCGCTGTCTTCGCAACAATTACTGCTCTACCAAGTCAGCATTCGTTGTCATTCCTATTATTCATCCGAGAAGCGTCTTATGTCCAGCGACAAGAATTTTTTTCCCCACAGATCAAATTTCGTTTTGCTTCCTAATTAAATTCTGAAGGCGTTTTTCGACGCTGCACATGACCGAATTTTCTGTGAAGTCAAATTTTCTGGTAGTTTTCAAACATTTTTTTTTCATTTTATGACATCATATAATTTATTATTGTGTTTGCTTTCTTTCCATGAGCTAGTTTTTGAGCAGCCATTTGTAAGTGGAAAATTCTATTGAGACACTAATGTATCACTGGAATCGTTCATAAATAAAATTTTAAATATCCTCTTATACAACATATGGAGGTAACTTTAGAGTGTCAAATTTAGAGCAGATTGCTGTTTTAAGCTGAAATTAATAATTCATATATATTTTTAGACACAGATAAGTGTTATTTCAAGAAAAAATGGATGCCTCTTATACAAATTTTATGCCAAAGCTTTCTTTTTCTTGCATATTATCCAACAATATGAATTAGACGACTATATCGTCCTGGACATTTGTATTTATAGAGATCCCTCGATGTTGGACTGCATGTATATAGAAGCCATGAAGGTAAATATATTTATAAGGACGGGGTGGTGATAAGGCTCAAAACAGCTTCTTGTGGTTTTTGAAATTTGTACTTTACACGTTGACAAAATACAATTTTTAATGCAAAACTCACTTTATTTATACAGTGATATTTAGATATTTTCTGGTTGTAAATAAATGGACAGGCTCTCTAACTAGAGTAAATACTACTCAAATGTTAAACAAAACACAAATGGTACAGTAACACCGGGAAAAATGTTAGTTTTTACAAATTTCCTCGAAAGGCTCATGAGAAATATCGCCGTGATCGATGGATACATATAATGAGAAAAAAATGTAAATGTAAAATGTAAAGTATGTGTAAATATACTTTAATTACATGTAAAATTGGCAACTTGACACTCCAAGATTTGAGAAAAATTATTAATGCTTTTTTAAGCAAATATGGTGCAAATTGGGAGCCAGCAGAAAACGCCAGAATTTGCAGCGCGCACTTCATTGGTGGGCAAAAATCTAATAATCCGGAGCACCCAGCATGTGCTCGAATAGGAAATAATTCCTCTATACGTTTTCCCTTGCTATACTTTTCCTCTGATTTTGGTATCTTCAGCGCTTGCCATGTACAATAAGCCTCACTCATTTGTGACTTCTCCGATTCCCGATTAATATATTGAATTACAGCAGCTATATGCTTCCAACGCTCCCCGGAGCCGGCTACACATGCACAATATGCATGGGTTATTTCCCTTGCAGTAGTTTATCATCATTAATCAAATTAATAAAATCAAAAATTACTCATAGAAACAATTGAAAAGGTTATAACTGACAATTTGTCTTCAATTATCGGCTTTATCGATAGTTATGAGATTTACATCAATATATTTACTGAGTATCCGGGCAAATTTTTCGAAGTTTGTCGAATAACTTTTGCAGTAATTGCATTGCAATATGAGTATTATGCAAATCCCGCACGTTGAAGACGTGACCACTTTCATATAAAGATTTTCCCTTCTTAAGCATGCTATGTGCTATCACAAAAGTTTAATGCAGATCGTTTCAAATCCACATTGTATAACGATAATCTCTGCCATTTTAAGGTTAATTTGCGGACGTTTTGATAAATTTTTAACTTTACATATTGACAATAATAGATTGTGCATTGACTGTTTGAAATTTTTCCTGCCTAAACTTGTGGATCCAGCCACTAATTGGCGTTAGTGGCGTCATTTTAAACGTACGCAACGAGCCTATAGCAGGCAAGACAAATCAATTTCCTCTGTTATGTCATTAATAAGTATATTGAATAACAGGGTCCAAGAATATATCCCTGGGGAACTCCAGAGGTGGCAACAAATTCCATTGAGGACAACGTACTGAGTCCTATTCATTAAATAAGATTGAAATAAGTGGAGTAGAAAATACGTGAGACCAATTTTATCTTTTTTGTCGAGAAATAGCCGGTGTCAAATGCCTTGGAAAAGCCATTGAGTAATATATTCTGTCATACAGTAGGATTTCCAAGACTTTGCAAAAGTTGCAGATTACAGAGATTGGGCTGAAGTTCTGAATATCTAATTTATTCCCTTTTTTATAAATTGGACACACTTTGGAATATTTCCATAAGTCTGGGAACTGACAATTTTGTAGTATTCAGTTGAAAATTAAGGTTAAGGGATATCCAAATATAATTGCGCAATCCTTCAATAAGAATGCCGGTATGGAATCAGGGCCTGTTGTCATTTTAGGCCTAATTCGTTTTAAAGCCTGAATAACCTCGACCTCTGAGAATTAATTTATATTTACAACAGGGTTATTGTTCGGGCAGTCACTTTCAGTTGTAAATGTTCCTGGTGCCCAATGAGGAAAAGCATTTAATATGTCATCATAACGAAACTCCATCCAAAGACATTTGTTGACCCTTTCTTACTATTGATGAAGGCCCAATATTTGTTGGGATCACTTTTCATTATTCTTTCAGAATTTTTCACGAAGTTACTGTATGCTATATTAATATTGCACTTTATTTCATGCCCAACATTTTTAAACTCGTTATAAATAAGATCACCACTTCTTGCATATTGCTATCTAAGGTTTTCCTTGACTTTGATTTTATTTATAATGGTGCTGTTAAACCAGGGAGACTGCTTTCTTAGGTACACAAGATGCAAACACAGTCAAGTTTATCATAAAATTGAGTACATATGCTTTTGACGTTGTTAAAAGATGAAAGAAAGGACCAGTCCATGCCTAAGAAGATTATCATACAATTTAGACAGATCTCATCATACCTGTTATTATGTATGGCAAGTTGGAAAGTGATCGAGATTTTTGGAGGCGTTCATATCATATCGACTGATGCGTCCAGGGCAGGGTGGTGCATATCTTCTATCGTTAAAGGATCAATAGAACGGGCAACGGAACAATTTCTGTTGTGCAACACTAAGAAGAATATTGTCATTGGAATTAGATAAATTGTGCTGGGATAAGTTATTAGCAACAAGAAAATTATTCATGGTTCTAATTTGACCATTAGGTTGTAAATCTTTTAAATAACACATATTTGGCAATATTAAAGTCACCTATAATGAGTACATTGCCACCATCATTATTTTGTAGATAATCTAAAGAACTTAGCGTCTCAAATAAATATTCATAGTCAGCGACAGATACAGCAGGTGGTATGTAAATGACGAATATATAGATGGACTGATAATTGACCAAAATTTTTACTCTCAGAATATTAATGGCATGTATGATGTCAAAGCCTACAGAATCCAGTTTAGTGTGGACGAAACATATTTCGAGTTTACAGCTAATAGTACACCTCCACCCCTACAGCGGTTAATAGAAGCAAAATCCCTGTCAGAGCGAAAAACATTGAACTCGTTGCAAAAAAGTTCTCTGTCCAAGATGGAGGAATCTAACCATGTTTCTGTTAACACTAGGGGAGTATTCGGAGTGCACCGATGCATTGAAAAGTTCAACAGTCTTGGTTCTGATACCTCGCATATTTTGATAACAGATACAAAATTCTTAATGCCAACAGTGTCATTAGAAACTGTAAAGTGAGCCCCTGTGGAGGGGATAGCCGTTGATTGCTATTGAACAGCCAACGCTAATATATCAGAACGAAACTTGCCACGTGCTCGAATATATGTGCTACACTTATTGGTGTAGTACGCTGCATGATCAGCTGGTACATCTTTTAGTTTCGAGCAATTAGAACATTTTAAAGCTTCCGATTTACATAAGTGAACTGCATGATTTTGAGATGAGGATTTGCCTAGGTATTGCTAACATGCCGAATGTATAGGTATAGGTTGTTTTGTTACTGCTAATTTGCAAAGAACAAGTGGGCAGGAGGCTTCCAAGATCCTTAAAAGTTGCCCTTAAAAGTATAAATGAGGAATTAAGACATCTGGATGTTTTAAACTCGAACCAAACCGAGGCGGATATACGAATGGTACTATACACACTTTGGCTGAGTGCATACAAAGTGAGAACATTTTAGTAAAGTCGGCAGATCCTGATGTCCTTTTTTCATATTTATATCATATATTTTCTTACAATTAAGGCACAGTGCCAATAAACGTAACATTCCAATACATATTTAAAAAAATTTGGGAGACGGGTATGTATGTTTGGCAATGCATTGTTTAACTGGTCGTGACACGACCAATTCTATATATAACGTTAGTAAGGAAACAGCAATTGAAGTTTTATTAAAGAATATTGGCGACTTAAAAAAATTATTAAGTCTTCCGTCACTACCTGAAAAGGAGAGGTTGGGTAGAAAATATATACTTCATTCATATAAAAATAAGGACAATGATATATGTGCCCTAAATGAGTTGAGCGTACAAATGGCCACTAAATCCAATCGAACAGCAGCACAGCTTCCTCCCACTGATGACGATGCATTGCAACCACACTTAAGGAGGTTTGAATGATTTTATTTTATATTTATATTTTAATTTGCCCATGGATAGAACTTAAAGCGCTTGCAACACAATGAATTATATTTTACGTTCAAGCAAATGATGGTTTTCCATGTACTGGACATGGGACATGCCGGCTTAAAACATGATAAATTGGCACCAAAATCAGTTATACATTTTAAAGATATTAACCTTGGAAGTTTTAACGCCCTTGAGAAAGCTCCCTCCAGGAACTTCCCCACACAAAATTATTAATAAAATAATTTAAAAATGTGTAAAGACTTGTTTTCATTAATAATCCCTTTTAGTTACTGATATAGGTGGATTATACGATGGAAATTCCATGACAAACTTTCTATTTCCATTATTGTGATATCACCCATAATATTATTTAATAGTTATTAAATTCTCGTAAATTAAAGGCTTGTTAATCCCCGAATGTAATTCAACGTTTTATCCACGACCACGGCCAAATTAAGAGCGTGAAAGCCATGTGAGAGCAGATGAAAAATTCTGATTTTGAAAAACGTCAGATTTGACAAGTTTATTTTGATTAAGAATCTTTTGATTTTCAGCAAAAAAATAGGAGGTTTTTGAATCGTTCCTATGACAAGAGTGGTATTATGAATTCTAATCCACCAGAGTGTATTAAAAGGCCTTTAATCCATGGAAAACAGATGTATTAAACCTTCCTAATATAGTGGTCTTGGATAAAAAATATAACGAACCTGATATATTTAGAAATTGGAGATATTGTGAGCCGATTTTATGCCTTACTGCCACCCCCTTTTTCCATTAATTTTTTACTTTATCAATTAGAAATAGTTTTTATTTATTTTTTTTGGGGGCAAAATATGTTTTGTTTGATTGATTGATATTGAAATGTTTTCTCTTAGGGCATGCAACAAAATCCAAACTACGCAAAGATGTTCAGAAGTAGACCAGCTAGATTTGTTCTGCCTTTAAACCCAGATCCTATGGAAATGGAAATTAACGTGAATTTAGTGAAGATGAAAAATACTAATGCTAAAGCATATTATCTATATAATGGCGAA
Organism: Leptura quadrifasciata; assembly: GCA_963675555.1. NCBI lineage: Eukaryota > Metazoa > Arthropoda > Insecta > Coleoptera > Cerambycidae > Leptura > Leptura quadrifasciata. The sequence goes on from OY776674.1 coordinate 129,238,236, forward strand.
ATATTATTGAAACCAGAAAGTCTGTGCAATATTGGCTGTGAGACCCCAAGAATAAACTATGAATATTATTTAGGTAAGAAAAATAATATGTACGGTTGTGAGCAAAAAAAAATAGGACAAGTCTTATAACAGTAATAAAATAATTATTGTATCAATGTATAGACCACCAAATGGTAATGTAAACTTATTTATAAATGGCTTATCACAAGCACTTAACTTGGCCTTAAAAAAATGCAAAGATGTTATAGTATGTGGGGATTTTAATATTAATTTTAATATCAAGCGCGGGCCCACTAAATTACTTGAGGATACATTTAATTCTTTTAAACTTACAATGACCACATCAGACTACACAAGGATTTTTACAAATAAACATGGCCATACAAGTCAATCTTGCATTGACTATATGGTCACTAATATGCCTCTAAATATATTATCTTGCGTTCTAATTAACCCAAATATTGCGGATCATTCAGCACACATATTAACATTAAATAACTCCAAATGCATTAAAAATCGAAATGGTAGTGAAATAAATGAATCAAATATCCTGCGACGTACCATAAATGAAAATAATTTACTAAAGTTAAATAATTCCCTAAGCAGTGTAGATTGGAGCTATTTATATGACTTTAATGTAAATGATGCTTTTAATATTTTTGTTCATAATATTGTACATTATCTTAATATTTGCTGTCCAGTCAGACTTCTTAAAAAAAAATGTTCTAAAAATGTGATCAGAAAAGGATGGATAAATGACAGTTTGTTAAAAACAGGAACAGAATTAAAAAACTTATTTTGGTTAATGAATAGAGTTAACTCTCAGGAAATGAAAATGTCATATGACAATAAGAAAAAAGAATACAAAAAATCAATAGTCCTAGCAAAACATAACTATTTCAATAATAAATTAATTCAGGCTACAAATAAGACAAAAGAAACATGGAAAATTATTAACAATAGACTAGGTAGAAGTAACAAAAATAATAAATCTATAATTTTAAAAAATGAAGATAAAGATGTAACTGATCCATCTGAGCTAAGTGAATTATTTGCATTCTATTTTTCCAATATAGCAGAAAGAAAAATTTTAGAGCATTTTGGAGAAAACTTAGCGCTACCTTGCACCACATCTGAACAGTCTGAACTAAACTTTCTCGTTAATCTAGTAACGGAACAGGAAATAATAGAAATAATTAATCAATTAGAAAACAAAAACTCATCAGGCATTGACGAGATATCCAATACTATACTTAAAAATATCGGCAAAAGTATTATATCTCCATTTGTATATTTAATCAATCAATCCTTCTGTCAAGGCATTTTTCCTGAAGTATTTAAGCTTGCACAAGTTGTTCCTGTTTTTCAAAAAGGCAGCGCAGATAATATAGAAAATTACCGTCAAATCCACTTGCTTAGCACCTTATCTAAAGTAATGGAAAAGGCTTTCTTCTTGTGCATCTATGCTCAATTAGAAAGTAAAAATGTATTGTCAGAATGTCAGCATGGATTTAGACATGGTAAATCAATAGAAGCGGCATCATATCGTATGCTAAATCATGTGTATTTGTGCCTAGATGCGGGAAAATATGTAATCACAATGTTTTTCGATTTATCGAGAGCATTCGATACTATCAATACAGATTTCTTAATTAAAGAATTAGAATTAATGGGTATAAGTGGTACTACGCTAAATTGGCTAAGATCATACTTATATGGAAGGTTAATAAGGGTAAAATACAATGAGGCTATATCAACGGTGCATAAAGTTACCATGGGAGTCCCTCAAGGCTCTGTCTTGGGACCATTACTTTTTATGTTATACGCAAACGACCTCCCAGACTTTATAACTAATGCAAACGTAAGCATGTTCGCAGATGACATAACTATTTCAGTGATGGCAGGCACACCCCACGAATTACAAATTGAGGCCAATAAAGTTATAAATGATTTGAGTGCGTGGTGTGATAGAAACAAATTGATATTAAATAAAGATAAAACTGTCATCCTAAACTTTCATATTAGAAAACCACTGTCATCGAATTTTGATATATCTACCATTAAGTTATCTGACACAACCACTTTTCTCGGAACTTGTTTAAATCCACAGTTATCTTGGGATAATCACATTGAAAAGGTCTGTAAAAAACTTAATAGTGCTTATTTTGCGATCTTACAGATGAAAGATAGTTTGGCTGAAGATGGTCTTGTAAGTATTTATTATGCTCTGGCACATTCACATATGTCGTTAAACATAATTAGTTGGGGCAGTGGCAAACAAAAGGATAGGGTATTTATATTGCAAAAACGATTAGTTCGTATGATCTTTAATCTAAATTACAGAGAATCATGTAGAGACACTTATAAAAACAAAAAAATATTAACAGTACCTTGTATTTATATTTTGAGATGTTTAATGTACACAAAATATAATCTCAATAACTTTTCTAAAGTTGCTGATCAACATAACCACAACACAAGGCATGGTAGTCTATTAAGTATCCCTCATCATACGACGACAGCATACAAACATTCTCCTAAGTATAATTGCATCACAATGTTTAACGCATTACCAGAAACTATTCACTGTGTCATTTGCCCCAAGTTGTTCAAAAAAAGGGTAAAAATGTTTTTACTTGAACATGCTTTCTACAGCGAGAAGGAATTTTTAACTGTGGTACATTAATTAAGTATACTCAATTTCAGGTAGTTAGCTGACCTTACTCCATTATATGTTGTAAACTAAATTTTTTACTGCTTATTTTTAGCCACACTTTATTTTTATTCTTATTCTTATATAATTTGTTCTTATTCTCGACTATGTATGTGCATATATGTGTATATGTGTGTATATATGTGTATATGTTTGTAATGTATATATTATTTTTAATTTTTTTATTATTTATACAGCACATTGACTGAATGTGCAACTATTTTTATTGTTTTATTCTATTTTATATTTTGACTTTGTATCTTATTCACATTATCTTAATTTTTTACTACTTATAAATGTTTATTATTGACCTGCCATATATACTGAATGTATCTGAAATGGCCAATACATATTATTATTATTATTATTTTGCTAAAATCTAGTTGTATACATTTAACTTTCATTTTTGTGACATTGTCGGTTACTTGTCATATTTTATTGCAAGTGTGCAAAAAACTAATATGCCTCATATAAGTATTTAGTTAAATCTGGAGTTATGCTAAAGCAGAAGATGGATGGTCAATGGGACAAATTGCACTGCGTTATAATATTGACAAAAATTCGGTGTGTAATATTTTAAGAAAGTGGAGAATAAACGGTACGATTAATAGAAATCCTGGATCAGGACGACGAATGATATCAACTCAACAACAAGATTTGAAATTGGCAAATGCTTTAGTAGAAAATCCATTTTACTTCGTTATCCAGGCTGCTGAAGAAACGAATTTTCTTGGATCGACTAGTACTGGTCGCAGGCGAGTAAGAGAATCGGAGCGATGCTGTCATGCAGCAGCACAGAAATACTTACTTACAGCTGAACATAAAGAAGCTCGAGTAGGATTTGCGCATGATGTAAATTTTTGGAACAATGTAATCTTTACAGACGAAAAAACTTTCCCATCAACACACAGCAGTCGTATTCGTATTTACCGCCCTCCGAATACTCGATTCGATGAGAAATATATATCTAACAATGATAAAAGTGGTAGATTGTCCGTCAATATGTGGGCTTGGATATCGGCACGTGGTCCTGGTGTTTTGTGGCATATTGAGGAACGATTTAATAGTGAAACGTATATTAGGATTTTAGACAATATTATGTTCCCTTCTGTGTCACAATTATTTCCTAATAATGAGTTCATATTTCAACAAGACAATTGTTCCGTTCATACTGCTCATACCATAACTAACTGGTTTCAAGATAACAACATCAATGTTCTTAACTGGCCCAGTCATAGTCCAGATCTTAACCCTGTGGAAGAAGTATGGGGACTACTCGTAAGAAGTATCCAAAAACGAAATGTGAGACCATGGAATACTGAAGAATTACTGGAAATAGTAAATAATGATTATTGTATAAGGTTATTTAATTCTATGCCAAACAGACTTATAGAAGTTATAAATAAAAATAGTGCAATAACAAAATATTAATAGTTAGTTTCTTGTTAAGTAGGATATCATTTGTCCTTTGATCCAGAATTGTACCGTTTTTTCTCCACTTTCTTAAAATGTTACACCAAATTTTTGTTAATGTGCAATTTGTCTCATTAACCATCCATAATTTACTATAGCAATAACTACAGCATTAAAATAAATTAAAAGTGATATCTGTTTTATTTGGGCTACTCATTCCATATTCAAATAGAGACAGATTTACATTAGAGAAAAAAAGTTGTCTTATTTTTTTCTGCTCATAACAGTACCTACATAAATGTAGATTTAGTATTTATAAAATAAAGACTCATATTGGTGAAATAATAATTATATATTAGTTACTGACAACAATTCACTTATTGCTACAAATATTTATTAACCATTTCAAGTTAGACATATTTTCAAACAGTTTGCTTTGTTGTTGAATGTTTTAAGGCCTTGCATGAAAAGCGGGCTCCCATCTAAAAGAATAAACAACCATATTATACTCACATTTAAAATCAAAATGTCATGACTTGTTTCATACTTTGGCTCAAAAGTTTTTCAAGAGTATTCATTATAGATACTAAGTAGCTGAAGTAAAGTCAAAAATGTATATAGAATTATCGCCCTAAAATAATGATTAATAAACAAAATTTGAAGGAATCCAAAAAATATGTTTTCAGACTTAACTACTTATATGAGGCTGTAAGATCACCTGTTCTGGCCCTTACCAAGTTAAACTCAACGAGTGTTAATGTGAACGATCCATGCTATAAGAGTCTGAATGACGATTTTGTAATACTTCCTAACCAGATTATTAGGATGTTCACCCTTGGTGAGTTCGACTTAACTCAGACCAAAATACAAAATATATATATTATATTTACTTCGATTTTGCTCAACTGTTTGACCTACCTTGTCATTTTCTGGAATACTTGGATCATTCTTTCGGTACACTGTTAAAAGGTGATCATTGTATTTCAAAGCAAAAGTTCACAAAACTGTGTATGTATAACCATGATCTACTTCTAGCACTTTAAGTAGTTTATGAAATATCACTTTTACTTTTTTTACAAACTTTTCCAAAATATAATTTTGCTGAGCTTAATTTGACTGCTCTTACTCATAATAAATGCATTAATAAATATAAAATTTAATATCTCAAAATGATTATCAAAGTAATCTGTTTTAGGAAAACCGTATAGATATTTTTATGCGATAAGTTCAGATGTCGATGCTGAAAATCCAGGAACTGTAAGTATACGTATGATTATAGGCTATTTTTTCAATTAATTGGAGGCTTTTGTTACGGTTTAAAATGCCACTTAATCATATATGGTATATATAGGCTGCAAAGGAAACGCTAGTCTGTATAGCGGGTTGAGCTCGAGAGAGCACGGATGCTGTAAATTTATAGCCAAGCGAAAAAGTAAACACCTGGATGAAATATACACCAGCTTTGAAATTTATGTACATTTATTTACACAGTATGATATATATCTGCACTGTATAATATGGTTATAATGTGCTGATGTGATTCTCTAGCCACTCGTCGCAAACCACCTCAATATTTTTGTTTTTAGCCTAGCGTAAGCCGCCAACCTCTGTGTCGTCTGTTTTTCTTTGGCTTTCCCTGTGACTAGTGGTGTTGTGTGTGTTTTGGGGATATGTAGTGTACGTCTTATTAACTTCTTCGTTTTGTGTTCTATGTTTCATGTATTGTTTGTTTTTGCCAGGACCTGAAACAGGAGTAAATAAATTAGGTCAGGTTGTAATTATGATACACTATATGAGGGAAAGAATGATCAAAATAATTAAGTACCCTTGATTTGCTTAACAAGGCTGGGATAATATGATTAAAGGTTAGGCTGTTTATATTTTGATGGTGTTTGACAGTTGTTGTTATTATTTGTGATTAGAACATATAGATGGTGCTAGAGTTCTCAACTCTTAGGTTTACTATCCATCTATCTGTTTTGTATATCTATGCTGTGTATTGTAACTAAACCTTTCAAGTAGTTTGATATAAAAATATTAATAAATGACAGTTCTCAACTAAACGGTTTGTCTTGTAACATCGTTAATTATCACTGCAATCTCAACAGTTATCAAAGATTTTTAAAATCACTGAATGAGCAGGTCACAGTTTTTGTTAACAAAAAGTTAGAGGAGAGTAAAAAGTGAGTAACCATATTAGCTCCCGGATTTATTCTGACATTTTCTCTCTTGGGGTAAGTGACCATGCTTTTTGCCGATTTTCAACCTAAGCATTGATTGGTAAATTATCATTTTAGGTCTTTTCTCTTCTTTCCCTTTCTTTTCTTGGGTCTCGGTATTTTAATCACTAATTGCAAAGAAGGCAATTTTTTATATCACCTACCTTCAAGTAAAATTTTGGAAATCATTGTCAACACCGTTAGACACCGTCAGCACCAAGGGCAGGGCATACCTATCTTTGCCATCCAGAACGTTTCTTTTCATCTCAGCCGGAAATACCAGCTCAAAAGTGGACAAGGGGCACCTCATCGGGGAATTGCCGATACACCTGCAACCTAAACATTTTGCTTGTTGTTTCTGGGTCCGTATCTGATTTGCCATCCCGCAAGACTTCTTGGGGTACACGATGACGTGACTGCGCTGAGCAAAAAGTAAGTCATTTCATTCCTTTCTCTATACGTCCCAACTGAGGCAAGCCTGAATTTTACTACTTCGTAGCCACAACGCAGACCAGAACGTCGCATTCTTATCACTGTGATAAATTTATGCCATTCATTTATTAAATACATTTCTTAGAAAATCATGTAAGCTCATAAAACAGCTGTTCATGAGTAAAAACAATATGTTTCTGTTAAACCTAAAATAAATGTAATACTTTAACCTTTAACTTGAGTTACGAAAAGACAGTGGCAATTACTTAATTTGTGTCATAGGGCTTAGTAGAATTTAATAACTTACTGTATATTTCGCTGCACATTAACAACTATATTGCATACGATCGTTTTTTTGTTAAGCATTGCATTGCACAGCACATTTTGTCAGCAAGCAGGCATACGCCAGCTGTCAGTTTGAGGGTGCGTTCTTTAGACACGCAACGCAGGTTCAGCCCAGGGCCACGTTCGTCATTTTAACTTTACACTCCGGTAGCAAACGTCAGATTTAGTGTCATTCATGTTATATTTATACATTCAATTATTTACTTATATTTGTTTACATTTTACTTATATTTCCATACTTGAAAAAGTTATTAAAGTAATTGTGAGAAAAAGAAACATCTTTTCTGCATAAGTTATTTCTTAAACTCCTCATCACTCCCCTCCTCGTCGTTTTTCGACTGGCGCCCTCAAGACAATAGCCACCACTAAGCCAAGTAACATCAGGTAAGTGCACCAAGGTAAAAACATCTGAAACCGAACCCGTGACCCAGCCACGAACAGAAGAGCTGCCGTGCGTGACAATATCACGTCACACTTTTTACTCATATTCCAACAGTTCCAATTAGCATTCAATGTATGTCAATGCAATGAACACCTTTTTCCTACGAGTATTCAGGAATTTCCCATACTTATTTTGCTCACAGGAAATTGCCATCCCCAAACAAGCGTGGGACTGCATTTAGAGAAACACATCTGAAATATGGATTTATTATAAATATTAATAACAAGTTGTTAAATTGCTATAACAACGCAATTTGTTATTTTGATGCCACCTCTTTTATGCGATTCGAATTTGTTTTATTTTGTATAAAATTTTTGATGCTCACAGGGAAAATCATGTTCATAATATGGTTGCAGAAGAAATAATCCTTAATTGTCCGGGGTCCGATGCCCCTTTTTTAAAGTGATTACTAACAGGTTGAATTTTCATGAGTGGTTGACAAGTCTTACAACTCTCTCAAATTCTCGGTAGAGTATTACTTAAATTAGTACAACGTGTGAATTCATTAACAAATATTGCAATCATATGTTTCAATTTATTGCTATAAAAACAGTTTTCATTAAAATTAATATTGAAATCCCCCCCCCCCAATATATTTATGTTTAGTGTCACTACTTATTTCATCACACCACTCTTCAAAATGATCCAGGAATATAGGTATACTTGCACTTGGTGATCGATAGACAACTCCAATTCTCCACCTAATATTATTTAATTCAATAGTGACAAACAAACTCCAAGAGATTCTCAAAAGCACGTATTTCTTGACTCCATAGTATTTAACATCATGACGAATAGATATCAAGACTCTACCAGTATGTCGACTATTAGAATCACACCTTAATAAACCATATGTATTAATATTAAGTTCAAAATCAAGCACATCCTCTGTATGGGCACAGTTCAAAAATTTTACTTTTTAGTCCATCTTTATGGGGAATAAAACTTTGAATATTAATTAGTAATTAGTTTTTTTTTTTGGCTATCATGTTATTATCAATAATAGTTGGCACGTTATTAATATATTTAATGACTTTATTATTATCACCTTTACTCTTTAATTCATCTAGTTTAGTTCTCACATTTTTATAAAATTTTTGCTGCATTTTTGTTTTATCTCCAAATATGCGAGTATTTGTTAATAATATTGATAGAGCAAACTTGGTCCGGTAGGACTACTTTCACAGCTCTAGATTTACCTTCACTATATTCACCCAGTCTAAACAACTTTACATTATTTACCACAGTTTTCGTTAATTCAATAATCTCTCTAACTTTCATAGTATCATCTTCAATTCTCTCATTATGGTTCGATTTACCAGACTCAGCAATATGCAACATAATAATATTTGAAGCCCTAATTTGTGTTTCATTCAGCTCCTGAATAAGTTGTTCATTTGACACAATATTATCATAATTTTTATTTAGATTAGGAATTAGAAAATTAGATTAGTAGTAGTAGAAATCGTATTATTGGCTTCGATTTATTAAAAATCATTAGCTCAGTGCCATGTGGAAGATGAAATGATTTTAAGACCAGAGGTAAATTTATCAACTAATGTCTTCATTTCATCCAACTGGTTTTGAAACTCATTGATTTTCCAATAATGGGACTTGCCGAAGCCCTTGCTCACACTCATGACAAATAAATAATAGCCGTCTTTTTTTCATCTGTAGACATCTTATTTCAGTCGCAGATACATCCCCACATTTTTTACATAGCTTACTCATACAACTGTCACACTGAAATAGCGCTGGCAATTATCCTTATTATTTTCACATTTCCTGAGATAAAATCCAAACGATAGATTAATTTTATTGTACTATAAGTGCTTTATTCAAATTTATAGTGAGAAATTCAGAATACAATTAATTTGTCGTATTAACGCATTTTATAAACATATATCGCATTCGCAATTCCTAATATAAAATTTTAGAGTGGCGCTTTACGAGCTTTTTCGCAGCAAACTGGTCTATGACTTTGGCATAATCAGGCGCAGTTGGCTTTGCGCTGGGTCGGCGTCTCTGCTGATGTGCTGATACTGAGAAGTGACAATTCGCCCTGTGGCGCGGAGCGCGGGGCGGACGCGTAATTGGTTGCGGTCGGTTACGCTGTTCTATTTTCAACCGCAGTCGGCCGCCTACGTGCGGGCACGCACTGCACGCCTGGTAGGAACGGCCCTGATAGGCTTAACGTATTAAGCCTGGTCCTGTTAAATTTCAAGGGGAATAAATATCTTCTATCTAGTGATAACACTTTTTCCTTTATACACTTTTTATGTGAATAAGATGAATTCATGAAAAATAATAAATTAATCACACTGATATTATTTAAATAAAACCAAGTGTTCTTAAACTGCAAAATTTTAGCTTCCATCTAACATTAAATAAACTTAAAACTTGTTAATTTTACCACTGGAATTTTTACTAATTTCAAGAGTAATACGAAAAACACCACACTAGACTGATAGTTAAATACAATTTTTTTTCTTTGAAATCCAGTGATCAAATTGTCCTACAAATTTTCTGGCAGGTCTTCCAGTCCTACACTATGAAAATGTCATTCCACGATCAACATGTTTAGCGGCTGCGTAGAACTTTGCATACCTCTAATTTTCGCAGAGAAAATCTGTACTAAAAATAGGTAGTGTCTTTCACCAATCGCTTGTTGGAGCGATGAATATAAACCCCTAAAAATTCGCCGCCAATTGACTGGTGGCTTCATGATGTTGCATGCTTGCTGGGTGTTATTGCAAAACAGTTACTTTTGCGAAAAATCGTTATAGAACCTGTTCATAGCGATTCCTGAAAAACTTATTTATTTTTAGTCTTTCCGCAGAGATTTCTAATGGTAAAAATATTTCTCAAATTCATGTTATTTGTAGAATTCCACTATTCTTATGAGATCAGAGAATATCTAAATTTATTATTCCGATTATATAACATTTTGTGTAAAATATTGACAAGGCCTATTAACTTGGGCATCCAGTGTTCAATGAGTATCATTAATTAAAACTACCTAGTAAATATAGAGAATATAAAATATTACGAAAATACATACTTTATTGTTTTTTTTTTTTAGATTATAAAGGTAGATGTTTACACAAAAACTGCAAAAACATGGTGTGAAAAGAATTGTTATCCGAGTGAACCCATATTTGTCCCAAGCCCAAATTCAAAGGTAATTATTTCTGTTGCGTTATTTTACGTAATTGTTAAAATATGCTTATAATTTACTTTTTACTGAGCTGTATGATGTGTAAGAGATAACAGAGAAACATTGAAAAATTCGCATTCTTAGGCCTTAAATTTTTACTTTACCTCCTTGACCAACATCCACAAAAAAGCCTTAAAAAGATTTAATCGTTCAAAATAAGAGAAGCACATCTATTGGCATAATAGATTCTTTGTATAGGTCCGATCATACACACAGAGATGCTATTTGGGAAAAATGTGAAGTAAAAAAATTTCCAATTGATTTTCAATGCAGTTACTAAATAATCGTTTGTCCATCGATTTGACAGAGATTGAGTTTCGTTCGCTGAGATGCAAAACATGATTAGGAAAAAGGTACATTGAAAAATTTTGAAATAACGAAATGGCATATTATTTTATATGGAGTAAAGATTACATTTTTTTATGTCGAGATATGATTTTTGAGTCTGCCAAGAACAGGTGGGACAAGAAATCACTTTACTCCACATATAACGCGCTATTTCTTCTTTAATTACCTTTAGTGCCACTCAAATGAAGTGACAGTTTAAGTTCACGAGACTTGTCATAGAAGTCATGTTTTTTGGACATCTTCGCAACATTCTCCTCTACCAAGTCGTTTTATTGTAGTTTCTGTAATTCATTCAAGATATGTTTTTACGACCCGTAACAAGAATTTTTCACTACAAGTCAAATTTTAGCCTACTTTCCTATGCAACTTCCAAGGAGTTACTCAATGCTGCAAACGACTACGAGTTTCTTTGCTAAGGTAGTTCCAAAAATTTTTTTTGGAAGTGCGAAAAGTTGAAATCGATTATCTTAACTTTAGAAAAAACTCTGAAGTATTTAAAGCATAAATGACCAAAAAAGAAAATTTTAAAAATATATGTTCGCCCCCTCATATTTATAGCAAACAATGGCTCATTTTTGGGTTAATAAATATACCAAGTTTTATCTTATTTGATAAAGGCGATTTGAAGATTTAAAAAAATGTAATGATAAGGTGCCATCTTTAAAGGGCTAAGCATTTTTGGATAGTGGTTTATGTCAAATAGATATAAAATCACGTCTAGAATGAGCAGTTTTGGTTTGTCTGGGCTTTCTTACATTCAGATTTTATATAAGTCACATCACTTGGTTTATTCTATTCTTTTTAGTTTGAAGACGATGGCGTAGTACTAGCAGCAATGGTGTGGGGAGGCGAAGACACTAACCATGCTGGGTTATTAGTGCTAGATGCTCCGACTTTCACTGAAATTGGAAGGGCAGAGTTTCAAACACCTGGTCCTGTGCCAAAATGTCTACACGGTTGGTTCTTACCTAGAGGAGATATGGGTGGAATGAAAAGCGAATAGTAGAGGCATTAAATACGTTGTTAGAATTAAAGTTTCTCTTAACGAATTTGCCAAAAATACTGCCTTATGATGTAAAAATACGAGTGGTTTTAAAATATATGATGAATCCACTTATCATTTATTTATAGTTAATTTCAACCCGCTCTGAATTATTTCATCCAATATGAAAAACAATTCATTCCTCTACTCAGGATATATTTATAGTAGGACCTTGAAAGAAGTAAATTCCGTGTATATTTTTTTCTCACCAAGACAGAAATATAAAGCCAATTTTTTTTCTTAACATTTATTTAACGTCAGCCTATTTCCGCTACTGAGGCCTAACACCGACGCCTGCAGATGAGCTACCCCCAACCAGGAATTTTGCGGAATCTCTTCTCTTTCGAAGAATAGGGATCTTTTACTTGCCTAACATTTAATAAACAAGAGACCGATCCGAAGGATGCTATATCCACAACACAATCCTTGTGTAGATTACATAGCTTCCGCACATAAACTGATATACAAGCTGCTGGAAAATGCAAGGCGAGGACACAGTCTTCCTTAAAATGGCTACCCATCTAACCATGCCTGATGTTGCTTTACATCGGATATCGAAATATGTACATAGTAAAGACGCATCAATCCTCGCCCTTAAAGACAATTTATTATTATTTTAACAGTCTGCATCTAATTGTTAAGGGGCGAGCGTAGGTGCGTCTTTACTATGTACATACTTTGATATGCGATGTAAAGCAACGTCAGGCGCAGTTAGTAGTTGGATGGGTGACCGTTCCAACGAAGACCGCGTCCTCGCCTCACAAAACTCCCAGCGGCTTGTATATCAGTGTATACGCGGAAGCTATACAACCTTAGGCGAGGGTTGTATAGGGGATATACCATCCTTCGGAGGAGATGTAAAGCTGTCGGTCCCTTGTCTATTAAATGTTAGGCAAGTAAAAGATCCCTACTCTCCTGGTTGGGGGTAGCTCGTCTACAGTCGTCGGTGATAGGCCTCAGTAGCGGAAATAGGCCGACATGTATTAAAAAAAATAATAATAAAAAATCTAATTGTTAGAAGGAAAGAGAAAATTTAAAATTTAATGACCGGTCAATTTACCAAAAAGGTTTTTGATGATCAAATATACATTACTACAAATTGGTATTTTGTACGTAGGTGACTGGGGAAATGAAAATTAGTTATGGTAAAATTATATAAGCATATATTGTTATAATATTGTACAGACAATTCTAATAAATAATAAACTGTATAAGAAACAACAAGGAGAAAAGTTAGTTAATAAAATATACTAACATCTATGTATACATCTATATTAAATAAATAAAAATATTATTCTATTAATAAACCTCATTCTTTTTATCATTGACTTGTAAATGTACTATTTCCTTTGCTGAAGAGTAACTCATCGTCATTGTCAGTGCAATTCCTCCTATGTGACGTATTTTTTTTGGAAAATCAGGTTTTGGTGCAGAATTGCAGTCTTTTAAGCATTACAACTTGGAATTATGACCTATTCATTAAAAATTTTAATTGAATACCTAAAAAGTATTTCATTTCCGCCTAAGTGTGGTCACTGAACTCTGTATTAAAGGTCAGCGAGTGTGTTTGATATAATTTCTGTGATATCTCCTACGATGAGCTGTTGCACTTGAGAGATTTTGGCAAATAGGCATTTGGAATTAAAATAGACTTGCGACACACGATGTATGCCCAAGAGAAAGGAAAATTTGATATGAATTCTTGAGGATGTTTGTTTAATTCTACAAGAGGTTTAATGTATTGGAAAAGTATGTGGCAGATCAGTAAATTATTATTTAAGTGAATACCATACGAAAATGAGGAATGAACCTATCTGCCTCGTTTACAAAAACAACAATAGCAGCAGCTCGTTCCCCATTCAAAAGCATTCGGATATAACAAAATGTAAAACTGATTCCTAAATGTGCGGTTTTTTTAGATAAAAAAATATATATAATTTTGACAGGAGTTTTGTTAACTATGCACTTTTATTCACTCAACAATTAGACCGTCAGATAGTGACAGATTTATATGCCCCATTATCTCATACAAGCCTCGAAGAGGGTTGAAAAGTACATCGATGTTGAGTAGAATGAAAGGAAATGTACGTGTGGCCCCTGGGGATAACATATGGAAAATTCTATTTTCCTTAACAGACCCCATAATGTACTTATTCATTCGCGCCACTCAAGCCAATATGTCTTTCAGGCTAGTGATGATGTACGTTTTCATACAACATCGATGTACCTTTCAACTCTCTTCGAGTCCTGCATGCGAAAATGGAGCACCTAAATCTGTCATTATCTGACGGTCTAAATACATAAAAATAATAAATATATTTACATAACCAATTATGGTCCAGTGGTTGGGCATTCTTGAACTGAATAACTAAGGAAGTTTTCAAATTTAGGGTATTTGTAGATTTCGATGCACTGAATGAAATACAAAAAAATGCAAAATCACTGCACTATTTTTTGTTGTTATTTTTGATTTGCCGGGAAATTCATTCTTTATGAAACAATTTGCTTATCTAAAATAACGTTCACAGAACTTCGTCTTGTCCCCAGCGACACTGTATTAGCCACCGGTAATAGCGCAGATCAAGAGATCTTATGTCATATGTGTCTCTTGACCATCTAAAGTATATATTATTTAAAAAGTCCTTGACCGCAATAAAACGTGCAACAAAGAAAACTACAGGGTATTTTCCGTCTTCATGCAAACCAAAAACAACAATCTTATTAAAGAGAACATCCAGTGGATGCCCCTCACGGAGAGTAATAAATGATAAGTCCTAGTGTTCTATCGTTTACCATGTACCTAAGATGGGTGTATTTTGTATCGCTTTACAAACCGCTTGATGTTGCTGGTGGGATTTTGCTCAGGTCCGGACTTGTATACTTTCAGAATTAAAGAAAATTAGTGAAATGCGTGGTTTCACTTAATGAGGCCACATTCAACTTTTCTGTATTTATAAACTGGGTCACTTTGGGTATATTATGGAAAATTTTTTTTCAACCGATAGTTTCAGTTAAAATGTACACATAAAATTTTGTCATCGTTAAAAATTCAAAATTAAACCAGCATTATTTTATATTCACGATATAAAAACTAAACGGCGTGTTTTCTGTATATTTTCTCAAAAATGTAATACATTTTGAGACAATATCCGGTTTTTCCATAATGTAGCGTCTACCACTGTCCTTTTTTATTTAAATCCCAAATGCTTTAGCAAATAACCCAATGACTTCAGAATAGGATAGACAAAGCATCCTCTTCGTTTGTTGTGTTTATTTGTTTACATTGCTTTAAAAATAAATACTGGTACCCAGCAGTCTATTGGCTAAAGGCACGTGGGTATATGCGCACGCAGTCTCCCTCAACACGTTTTGTTTACAATTCAGTTGCAGCGTTAGCCGCCATTAAAGTGTTTGTTATAAACCGAAGTTAAACGTTGTAATTACAGTGGTTTTGTAGTGTTTTTGAAGACAGAATTTGTTATTGTGAATAAACAATGGGAAAATATTGTGTTGTATGTAGATGTCTCTTTAAAATTGGAGTTAATCGATCTTTTCACAGGTAGGTGAAATTATCTCATAAGCGTAACCTCGGGTTGGAACGACAAATAAGCAAAATTGTAAATGTTAAGTGCAATAATATTGGAAGTATAGAAAATGTTTTTGATAATTCTAAAAGAGAACGAAAACCTCGAATTTTTGCGTGATTTTTTCAGGATACCCTATTTTGGGGTCGTAGAACACGAATCTGAAATTAGTTTTGCATTCATACAAACAGTTTGTCCAAAAAAATTTTTTTTAAATTTTTCTTATGACGCACTTTTTCATGCACCTATTTATACACCAACAGCACTTGTATATCGCCTTTTTCCTTATTAAGATCACACTATGGCCTTTATAGAACAATAAACCCTTCAGTTATGGCAGAAAACTCACTTTCTTTTGCATAAAAATCAGAATTTTATTCACTGAAATTGTATTAGATGACCCTCCTTCTGTCATTTGATTACATATATTTGCATGCGTTATTTGCGCATGTGTGCAATATTAAAGCTTGGTGTCTAAAGGCACGACAGGTCTGGTTATGCGACGTCATTTTTCCAAACACATTCGCGACTTGTCAACGCTTAGCGTCGACGGGCGTCAATGTGTCTTGAAGGGCAAGGGATATGTAATAGTACTTAGCACCTTATTAAATCTGAGACAGACGGAGTTAAGTATTATTTATAAATATATATATATCCCTTGCTCTTCAAGACACGTTCGCACCCGAACGCTACGAAATTCGCGCGCGCGGATTGCGAAGCGTCGACGGGCGCGAAAGTGTCTTGAAGGGCAAATGATATATAATGATACTTAGCACCTTATTAAATCTGGGGCAGACGGCGTTAAAGTATTATTTATAAACATCTATCAAGACGCGTTCGCGGCCGGTCGACGTTTCGAAATCCGTGTCGTTTAGTATTTCTGTTTTTTTCGGCAGAAGGAATATTAATTTAACATTGAAAACATGAAAAATTGCCTCATGATATTGGTCAGTGTCGGTACTTTAGACCCAAATTAGTAAATGCATGCGTATCGGGTTGACAGTTGTACAGTTTTCAGTAGGTAGCTGTTTTATGATGTTTTACAAGCTATCTGTTTTGTGTTTTATTAAAGGAAAATAAGTTTTCTCCCATAAATGAAGGGTTTATTGTCCTATAAAGGCCATAGTGTGATCTTAATAAGGAAAAAGACGATATACAAGTGCTGTTGGTGTATAAATAGGTGCATGAAAAAGTGCGTTATAAGAAAAATTTCGGTTCGTATGCACGCAAAACTAATTTCAGATTCGTGTTCTACAACCCCGAAATGGCGTATCCTAAAAAAATCAGGCAAAAATTGGAAGTTTCCGTTCTCCTTTAGAATTACCTTCATTATACGAAATCATCACCCTCTTTAACATATACGCCACTGGCAACGAGTTCCAAAACATAAACAAAACTATCTGCATCCTTTTTTAATAATAGAATGTATGAGATAGTAGGGAAATATAACAACTCATGTGTTAATGTATAGGACATGCTTTGTCTATCCTATTCTGAAGTCATTGAAATAACCCAAGCTGGAATTGCATGCATGCAATTCTTCTTTTAACTTTTGTTGTGTGACATATTTGTGCCTTATTTTGTTTTTTGTTGCCTCATGTAAATCTCTTGTTTTTGCGGCACGCTTTTCTCTACTTAAGGTAAATTATTACGACTCGAACATTTTTTCCGATAAAATTCAGAGCTCTCAGAATATAACCTATAAATAAATTTCAAACCACTCCCCTTGGGAGAGGTTCCTGTAGTAAATTCCTTTAGGATCCTGGCTACAGTTTTCTCACTAACCTTACGGGCTGCTGCGGTGCATTTCAAAGCTGATATTGACTGCACGCTATTTTCTTTTTCATTTTGAAAATACTCCTCTAAAACAATTAAAATAATTCTCCAAATTTTTTCGTTAAACATTTTGCACAAAGTATTATCCACTAAGTAACAAAGTCGAATATCAAATAAACCCCAAAATAATACGTCAATACCTGTGATTCTAAGAATGTCTTGTGTTGGTTCTCTTCCTTCAATTTTGTGTATCTAACAGACATTCAATAAAATGGATATTTGCAAATTTCTTGCCTATGATTTGTTTACTAAGAAGAAAGATGATTCAAGATGACGGCGCCGGCAGCAACAATTCGATTTTCATTTTTTTAAATTTTATTCCGGACATTAAAATCTACAAATACGCAAGTTTTTAAAACTTCCACAGTTATTCGGATCTAACCCTCCTTTTTACGACCTAACCATTGGACTTTTAGACAATTACTATCTCCATGAGTAAATCCGAAGCCCAATATCGTCTGTTTTGAACAAATTTTTTGGAGCTTATGAAAATAATTGTCGTATAAAATAAATTTAGCACATATGAGACTGTACCAACATCGATGATAGAAACAAATTCTCCATAAGATTTTAACAAAGAATTGAAATGTGTGTTAAAAATAACGTAATATTATGGGTAAGTTTGCTAGTTCATTTTTGTTTTATTTCATTTGTATAGTTAACGGTTGTTAGATCTCCATTTTAAATGTACCCGGATGTAGAAGAATATTTCCCAGAAAATGTCTCTGCATAAAGATATATTTTTTTATTCCTGTTAAAGAGGTCAAAATTATTTGAATTCTGATATGTGGTCACTACTATGACTTATTGACTTTATCGACTTAAAATAAAAAATATAACATCTTTTTTTACAGTTAGAAAAGCATTGACATAGGTACATTGTAAGGCAAATACTGTTAATACCCTTTTTCTTACGCATACAGATAAGAGTTGTATATCAGAAGATTTTCTTTTATAACAGGAAAAATTCTCGTCAGTATCACAATTGAAAGTATTTAAGAGAGTTTGCTGTAACTTGGTGGAGAGAACTTTTTCCTTAAGAATTTTAGAATGTAGAGTGGTAAGCAAGATATCAGAGTTATCACCAGCACTTTCCAGAAGAAATCCTTCGTCCTAATAAATTCTGCATCTGAAAAGTACAAAATGTGATTAATTACTACATGACAGCATAAAGGAAAAAAAAATAGGACAAATCTTATAACAGTATTTTGCTAAAATCTAGTTGTGTACATCTAACTTTAATTTTTGTGACATTGTCAGTTAGTTGTCATAATTCATTGCAAGTGCTCAAAAAACAAATATGCCTCATATAAGCGATTTAGTTAAATCAAAGCAGAAGATGGATGGTCAATGAGACAAATTGCACTGCGTTATAACATTGACAAAAATTTGTTGTGTAACATTTTAAGAAAGTGGAGAATAAACGGTACAATTAGTAGAAATCCTGCATCAGGGCGACGAAGGATATCAACTCAACAACAAGATTTGCAATTGGTGAATGCTTTAGTAGAAAATCCATTCTACTCAGTTATTCAGGCTGCTGAAGAAACGAATTTTCCTGGATCGAGTAGTACTGGTCGCCGGCGAGTAAGAGAATCGGAGCTACGCTGTCATACAGCAGCACAGAAATACTTACTTAAAGCTGAACATAAAGAAGCTCGAGTAGGATTTGCGCTTGAATTTTTAGCGCATGATGTAAATTTTTGGAACAATGTAATCTTTACAGACGAAAAAACTTTCCTGTCAACACACAGTTACCGTATTCGTGTTTACTGCCCTCCGAATACTCAATTCGATGAGAAATATATCTAACAATGATAAAAATGGTAAATTTTCTGTCGATGTGTGGGCTTGGATATCGGCATGCGGTCCTGGTGTTTTGTGGCATATTGAGGAACGATTTAATAGTGAAACGTATATTAGGATTTTAGACAATATTATGCTCCCTTCTGTGTCACAATTATTTCCTAATAATGAGTTCATATTTCAACAAGACAATTGTTCCGTTCATAGTGCTCATATCGTAACTAACTGGTTTCGAGATAACAACATCAATGTTCTTAACTGGCCCAGTCATAGTCCAGATCTTAACCCTGTGGAAGAAGTATGGGGACTACTCTAAGAAGAATCCAAAAACGAAATGTAAGACCACGGAATGCCGAAGAATTACTGGAAATAGTAAATAATGCATGGGAAAATATTATTACTAATGATTATCGTATAAGGTTATTTAACTCTATGCCAAACAGACTTATAGAAGTTATAAATAGAAATAGTGCAATAACGAAATATTAATAGTTAGTTTCTTATTAAGTAGGATAACCTTTGTCCTTTGATCCAGGATTTCTACTAATCGTACCGTTTACTCTCCACTTTCTTAAAATGTTACACACCAAATTTTTGTTAATGTTATAACGCAGTGCAATTTGTCTCATTAACCATCCATCATTTACTATAGCAATAACTACAGCATTAAAATAAAAAATAAATTAAAAGTGATATGTTTTATTTCGGCTACTCATTACATATTCAAATAGATAGATTTACATTAGAAAAAAAAAGTTGTCCTATTTTTTTCTGCTCACTCGTGACAGTACATAGACCATTGTGGTAACACAACTACACAATGGTTGGATTTACCAATTTAAAGAGTCAGGATTTATAACGAAATTACCGAATGTTTGCGCCTCGGACTAGACAATGTCCCCCCTCCTCATTTTCGAGGGTGCTGAATCGATTCCCGGTGTCAAACCAATTTTTCCAGCAATTAATTGAAAAACGGGGGAAAATAAACGGGTCTACGGAAGAGGGGACTTTGGGGTGGTTTTTGGCCAATTTAAGGGGGTTGCTGAGGTGGAAAAATTAGTTTAACCCCGGGAATCGATTCAGCACCCTCGAAAACGGGGGGGGGGGGGCATTGTCTAGTCTAAGGTGCAAGCATTCGGTAGTTCGAGTTCGTCCGATTCCTCAATGAACTACAGTTAGGTAATATTTTCTTAAGAAATACTTGATAAGCCACATTGACTCTAGTGTAATTTACAAGAAATATTTACGTTATTATTCTTTAATATCCAACCATAAAGTTAAAGTGCATGTTGAAGTGTATCTGTAAGAAAATATAACGTAATTTTAGACTCAATAATTAACTTTGTAGTTGCTACCTTTTTTCTGAATAAAAACAGGGGAATTTTAACAATCTTTAACATAAGTGTAAGTTAAATTTTGTTCTTCCTTTGCAGTCAGGTATTAACAACCATAGTACAGTGCAATGTTTATAAGTCGGAGCGCGAATATACGGGACAAGTTCAAAAGACAGTACCATATGATATGCCCAGGAAAATACGCAACACTATTTCAGGCGGAAGTACTACCATACACTGTCGTGTATGTTACACTAGATAATAAGACAAGGCACTGTTAACCAGTCTTTTTGTCATTTTCTCCAACAGCCAAGCGGCGATAAAGGCAATTGTTTCCATGCAAATCAATACAAGATTAAAGTGGGCATGTTTGGTATGGATCCCAGGACACGAGGACGTAGAGGAAACAAAAAGGCAGAGTGGTATGTGTGGAGAAGCACTGAAAGATTGGCGTTGCATAGTGTTAATAAAATTACATGGAATACTGTGCGGGGTACACTTATACCCCATAAAAGGATAAAAACCGACATGTTTGACATGCCAGTTTAACTAGATGTGTTTTTTTAGAGAAAAACAACAATTGAAAATAGAGAATATTAAACAGAGTTTAAGTATTAACTTTCGTATTCTTGTCTATTTTTTCATGGAGTTTTCACAAATATTTTCGTTCATTAAAATCTAGGGATGCAATGTAAAAACAAAAATTTGTCTGCGGGGATAACAATAGTTATAAATACTTTACTTACCGAAATAATCGTGTAAAATAATAAGTGATAAACCATACAGGGCTAGAGAGAAAAACTCTGCTAGTATCATTAAATAGTGCCATGTCCTAATGTTCAAGGCCACCATAATTAATTCAGTCAAAATCAGCGACGTAAAACTAATGGCTACTATGTGTATAAACTCATCTTCAAACAGAAGTAAGGCTCCATACATAATCACACCACCTAAAAAGAGTGTGAGAAATTAAATAAGAGTATACAGGTTTAGTTATATAGGGTTGAAGAGGGGGGGGTGGTTGTGAGCCCTAAATATCAATACACACTCAAATAGTAGTACAGTATTAATCTAGATAAATTAAAATTGGTTGAATATTGTCATTATAAACGCCACACATGCAAAGTTTTTTTGCAAATACCTCACAAAACATTGATTTTTCTGCAGAAATGCTTCAGATGTAATTGTAGCTTATAAAATTTTTTACAGAAAAGGTCGAGTTACTTTTTCGACCAACCCAACCATTTCAGAAATTTCATGTGTGATTATGCAACTGAGAATGCATGTACAGTATGGGGATTGCTATTCAATTCAATTCTTTATTGGTGTTAAAATACACATAGGTGTTTACACACGTCAATTTCTATACTATAAAGTTAAAATAAATTGTAAAAATGTAAAATGTATAAAACACAAACAGTACGAAGTAAACATGATGACACACATTATTTAAGAAAAAGATCTAACATAACAAATGAAACAAATTTAACATGTATCGCCTAGAGTACTGCATGAATATACATATAGAGTTTAAATTGTAGAAAAGTTACTATCTAAAAATTCTTTTGTACTATAAAAAGCATTATTCAGTAAATATTTCTTTATGATCATTTTGAACTTGGTTTCATTTAATGACTTTATTTGTGATGGTAAGGCATTATAAAACTGTAAACTTAAGTAGCTAGTGCCATCTCTAGTTCTATTTAATCGATGAAAGTTTATGTTTAAATCTCTATTTCTGGTTTCATAAGAGTGTATATGGCTTCTGCTTTCAGATGATTTCTCATTTTTTTTTTACATGAATCAGACACTGGTATATATAGGTACAAGGTACAGTCATAATTTTTAAAGCAATAAATTGTTCTTTGCAATCATCTCTGTATTTCAGTTCAGAAATGACTCGTATTGCTTTTTGCTGTCCAGAGAATACAGTAGCACAAGATGGGGCATGTTCCCATGCAGTGGTTAGGGTAATTTGTGAATTACTTGGAATCTAAATTAACTCCAAGGAACTTAATAGACTCTGGATTAGTTACTTATTCCAAACTGTGCAAACTAAGTATCATTGTTTCTGTCTTGGATACATTTAGACATTAGAGATAAACCAGTTCTGCGAATTCAATTCAGTGTGCTGTACCTCGTTTAGCAATACATCGATATTGCCATTAGATAAAGTCAGATTGGTATCACTGGCAAATAATATTGCAGTAACATTTTTAATTGATTGGGGAAAATCATTGATGTATATTAAAAAAGTATGGGGCCCAGTGCGGACCCTTATGGTACACCATACTTTTCTTAAGAACAAATTGTTGTCTGTCACTAAGGTATGACTTTAAGAGAGATTTGCTTTCTTCAGTGGCAGCAGCTTAATTTATCAATAAGTATTTCATGGGACACGCAATCAAACGCCTTAGTGCTATTAGGCGTATAGGGAAATTATATGCATTTATGTACATGTGCAATATGGATTAGAATCAAGAGCTGATATGAAATGGATGGTGGGGCATAAGCATGACAGCTAGTCAATCCGTAGCAGTTATTCTCTATTTGCCGAATAAAAGTAGCTAAGCCACTCCCCAAAAAATGCGCCATATTTATATAGAACAAAACCAACCATGTTATGTTTTCAATGTTGTTTAGTTTTGGCGTTTGTCAAAAATTACTGTTAAGTTATTCATTATTTATTTGCTGTTATTTCCATTCATCTAATAAAACGGTATTTTTAAATACTTTGGTGTACTTTTGTCAAGGTACATAATGAAAATAATTTAATATTGATTAAATGTCAGAACCATTTTTTTCTTTTTAAGGTTAGAAATTGTTTCACGAAATTTGTCGCATGTAAAACTGTTCATTGCATACATTGGTCAAAATTAATGGGGAGTGGCTTAGCTATTTCTACTCAGTAAACAGAGAATAGTAATGTAAATGTATTTGGAGCGGAAGGTGTAGGTGACCCGTCGTCAAATAAGGAATTTTCGAATTACCACGTGTCATCCCAAAATATCAATTTGTTGAAAGTAATTATGGTGGTCAATAAATAACCAAAATAAACAAAAGTATCTTTCTCAAAATAAGTGGGAGTGGGTCGATTTTCGTACGCTATATCACGCAGTGAATGCCCATCCTAGTGCAATTTAATTATTTGTACTTTCTCCTCTGTTAAAAAAGTATCCATTTTAACAGGTTAATATTATTTTGAGTGCAATAATACTTAAATTTCGTAGAGTTACCTTATGACCTAAGCCCAACGGACTCTAGTAAATAATAAATAAATCCATAACATCGACAATCACAGCAGCGTACAGCCCATTGGATATGCCTAGTAGTGATGCCCGTACTGTATAGTAGTATATTATGTGCACAGGTGCATCATAGAAATTTTATAACAATGGGGACCCCCTGTGGAATACTGTAAGGCCTAAGAGCAGAGTGTATTCCGAAAATAACGTCTATCATAAGACCTTGAAGAACAGGTGTTAGTCATTCTTTTATTTGTGTATGTGGATTGTGGATATCTATATACCTGTTCAATTCTTTGAAAAGAAACAGTATTAGTTTTTAACTGGACTTAGTTCTGAACGGATGCATCAGTAACAGTTTCATATATTTCAGTGTGAAATTTCAACGAATTCTGCAATAATCGAAGAAGTCTGCTTAATTTACTGCGAGCCATTATACTCTATTATAAAGGGTGGTATACAAACACTGAAAGATGCGAGTGTTGAGAGGAGTGATGGAAAAATAGAACATATAAGTTCTGTAAATTCCATCAAAATTCATGTACAGAATATATACGCAAGAAAAGCATTCTCGCTACAAAGAGGAAGTAAGAAGAAGGGGCCAGCATGTCTACCAGTAGTCTGTTGTGTACTATACTCAATCCGTTATGGGAGGATAGTAATAGTTGCATGTGATCAGCACATACAACAAAGCCTATTGGCGTTTGAATTTGGATGTACTGAACATATTCCAACATTAAACATAATATTTTTAGTCGCAAACTCCTCTATAAAATCCTTATTTTACTATAAGGAACGTAACCAGACTACAACCAACAGCTACTCTCCGGGCTATGTGCCCCACCGAGCGCTGAATTACAAATTACAAGTCTGGCGCGTTAAGTGTAATAATTGCCATCCAAAACGCTAATGTTTCGATTGCAACAAACACCAGCCGAAAGACTGATCCTACTTAAAGGAGCTCTCTTGCCAGTCGTCACACATCACTTGCAGACTGCAGTTTCGAGCTGTTGGCTCTCGTCAGTGCAAGGTAGCTCCTTTAAGTAGGATCAGTCTTTCGGCTGGTGTTTGTTGCAATCGAAGCATTAGCGTTTTGATGGTAATATACAATTATTACACTTAATGCGCCAGACTTGTAACTTGTAATTCAGGGCTCGGCAGGGCACATAGCCCGGAGAGTAGCTGTTAGTTGTAGTCTGGTTATGTTCCTTATAGTAAAATAAGGATTTTATAGAGGAGTTTGCGACTAAAAATATTATGTTTAATATTCCGCCCTCTAAAAGCACATTTGAACTATATTCCAACATATAGACGAAGTACACAATATTACTTGTTTCATCTCTACAGGAAATTCCTTACCGAGTTTATGTCAATTTAAAATACACAGCACAGCATATAATGGGCCTTCATATTAATTTTGATAAAAACCACCATAGAAAATAAATATAAATTAATTTACTATTATATGAAATACACTAACATGTTGAAAATACCATATGGCAGAGAATTATGACTTCATTCATGACAGACTAGACAGAAATTGAGGTTACAATAACATTGATGTTTTGTCTCTTTTAAGGATATTTTAGAACATGACATTTGGATATTATTAAAATGATTGTCAAAACTGTATAATCCCAATTCTTTTTCATTTTCAATCTATAAATCTGTAAAAAAGTACCGCTGAAGTTGCTGATTATTTATCCAAATTTTATTAAAATATGAATGTCTATCGTCAGTTGAAGAATATGCATAAATTTGGCAACCAAAACTCAACTTGACCAAAATTTATTGACATACTATTTCCGCCTAAAAAGGAATAGTTGGGATTTTCTATCTCTATAACATAAGAATATTTTTCGGTAATGTAACGTTGGTCCATTAAACCATAGCGGCAAATTAAATAGTCTAAATGAACCTCCTCTAAAAAAGGGATGGACTCACTTCACAGAAAAAACAAAACTCCCAC
The DNA here is from genome assembly GCA_963675555.1 of Leptura quadrifasciata. NCBI lineage: Eukaryota > Metazoa > Arthropoda > Insecta > Coleoptera > Cerambycidae > Leptura > Leptura quadrifasciata. The sequence goes on from OY776674.1 coordinate 129,264,181, forward strand.
ATAAAGTAGTAAACTTGCCAAAAACCCATTTACTACTAATTTATTATTATTATTATTATTATTATTATTACAAAAAATAAGAGCTGAAGCTCGAAAGCTTGTTAAGCTCATAATATAAAAATTAAATAACATCCTATAAACTAAATTAAACAAATATTTAGATGAAGTATGGACAAATGATTATCTGTTTAAAATACTGTAACTTGCAGAGACACATCTTGTTAACATTAACATTATACAGGCACAGTATTCAAAAAATGATCCAGTCTACTTTTAAATGAATTCAAAGACGGAGCAGTGACAACACTATCCGGCAACGCGTTCCACTTGTCAAACACTCTATTAGACAAAAATGTTTGCCTACTACGCATGTGAAAATTCTCCTTTTTTAACTTCAGGGCGTGGCCACGTAGGCGGGGATCCACATTAAATGTAAAAATATCCACTGGACAGTACATTTCTCTATGGAGTAACCTGTATGTGGTAATGAGATCACCACGCATTCGTCTTGTTTCCAGTGGCTGAAGTTTGAGAATGCTGAGACGAGTTTCGTACGGAAGATTATGTAAAACTCGGGGGAGCTTGGTTGCACGTCTTTGGACACCTTCGAGCCTATTGATGTCTTGCCTTAAAACAGGAGACCATACGGCTACAGCAAACTCGAGATGTGGGCGAATATACGACTTATAAATTTTAAGAAATGAGTCGGTTGTAAGATCTTGGAACGACTTTTTGACCATATAAATTAACTGATTACATTTCTTAACCACTTTTGAAACATGAGCACTCCAGGACAATGAGTCTGTCACTACAACACCAAAGTCACTTTGTTCTGATACGGTCATAAGTTGATTTCCGTTAACGATATAGTTCAATTTTGGATTATGTTTAGACATGTGCAGTACACAGCATTTTGTATTGTTCAGAGGAATCAGCCAATTGGAACACCAACGCACGATAAAGTCAAGGTCGTGTTGAATATCAGGTGACGGTGAAGAAAACAGTTTAAGATCATCAGCGTAGGAAAGAGTAGATGATGTGCAATTTTGCGTTAGGTCTGACACGTATATCAAGAACAGGATCGGGCCTAGTACCGAGCCTTGAGGTACACCACTTAAAACTTTACGTTTGTCCGAAGAACAGTTTCCTACACGCACAGAAAACTCCCGATCGCTCAAGAATGACTCAATCCATGTTAAAAGTTTTCCACGCACTCCGAAATGTTCAAGTTTGTACAATAGTCTGGTTGTCGGCACTTTGTCGAAGGCACGTGAAAAGTCCAAGTAAACCACATCTAACGGTTGTCCACTGTCGATGTATAAAGTCCACGCATTAACCGCCTGGAGCAGGTTAGAAACCACCGAGCGGTTTGGCAAAAACCCATGCTGGTGAGAGGGGATAATATTACTATTTAATAAAAAAGGGATCAGCTCTTCGCAGATAATACGTTCAAGTAACTTACATGGAACTGAAGTTAGGCTAATTGGTCGATAGTTGCAGCTGGAAAGTTTGTCACCTTTTTTATAAATAGGCGTCACACTGGCGTTTTTCCAATCATCAGGAACTATACCACTCTCCATGGACTTAATCATGATTTGGCAAAGCGGTTCACATAGGCTAGTAACGCATCTGGACAAAAATAAAGGGTTAACTGTGTCAGCTCCGGGTGAAGAGTCAGTACGTAATTTAGCTAAATGCTCCCGAACTATTTCTGAGGTTATATTAATATTTTCAATTGATGTGTTTGAGCGAGTATTCAGGTCCAGGGGAGGAGGTTGTGTGCCAGGATCCACCGTATATGCTTCAAAAAACGTATCCGCAAAAGTATTCGCCACTTCCTTGTTATCACTGCAAAAATTTCCATCTGGCTTTCTTAATAACGGTATGGACACTTTACTCGTTAAGCGAGAACGTGTATATTTGTAGAACGCTTTGGGCCCTTTGTCGACTAGTTGATTCTCAAAAGCGGTTCTAGCATTACGAAGAAGTCCTGTGAGACGATTGGAAAAAGATCGGTGGAGTTCATAATCTTCTGGAGAATTTGAGCGTGAATATCGTTGCCACAGCGCCTTCTTTTTTATAGACATATCATGTAGTTCCTTATTAATCCACTGCTTTTTGTATACAGTTCTATCCGCAAAAGTTGGAGTATGGGAAGGGATAACGTTTAAAATTGTATTCAGCCAGCTACGCCAAAGGGCTTCTGGGTTTTCTTTATTTGCACAATCTTGGAACCAGTTCGTGTTAATAAATTGTTCGTTCATGGCAGTGTAATCAGCTCGATGAAAGTTTAATTTTTTACTGAAATTATTGGAACATATATGAGAGAAGAACTGCATATTAAACTCAATACAAACGTGGTCTGATTTACCCAGAGGAGGTGCAATGCTGGGAGGGCCAATGAGATTGTCGACATTGGTTATTACAAGGTCGATAAGGGACGGACGCTGATTATGACGGTATCTTGTGTATTCAGTGATATGTTGAATCAGGCCCGTGGCTGAAATCATGTTGGTAAAATCTGCAGTTGCATCTTCAGAGTTTAGAGGATCAGTTAGTGGCCAGATAATTGCGGGGAAGTTGAAATCTCCTACGACAAGAAGGTTATCCAAGGACCAGCTCAATGCCTCGATTTTATTGCACAGAAGTTTAGAGTCTTCCCTCGATATGTCCGGCGCTCTGTACACAAGAAGTACGTGAAAAGTGGCAAAGGATGGAATTTTAATTTGTAGTAATAAACAGTCTATTTGTGGCACATTACAATCAAGTTGCGTGATATTAGAAGCTGAGAAAAATTTGGTGCTGAAAAATGCACACACGCCACCACCTCGTTTTTCGGTACGATCAGAACGAAACAGAAAATAACTAGGTAATGCAACAGCTGCATCATGTATATTTGAGGTGAGCCATGTCTCAGCAAGGAGGATAATGCTGGGGGAATGCATATATGTATAGAGTTGAAGATCGTTATGTTTGGCAGGAAGAGATGCAATATTCGTATAAGCAATGGAAATTTGACAAAATTTTGGTGACTGATTAGTTAGTTTTTTGATGCTGGATCTAAGGGGACAATGGTAGGAAGATTGTTTATATATTTAATTGTAAGTTGTTCTCCATTATCATTTCGTTGTTGTAATTCTAGCCTGAGATTTTTTAAATAATCAATCTGATGTTTGGTCTGATCTGCTCGCAGTAGAATTTTAGAATATCTGGTTCCCGCTAATTTATTTTTGTTGCGTAAAAGCTGTTTAACTGTATCACTGGAGGAGAAGTTTAACAATAGTGGCCTTGGTCTGTTGTTTTGTACCTTCCCTAAGCGACGAACGGAGATGATATTTGCAGCATGATCAATTTTAGTAATCAAGTCAGAGACTGCATCCTTATCCTTTTCTTCAGTATTTCCATCGGTGGGTTCGGGCATACCAATGACAACAAGGTTATTTAATTTTTTGAACCTAGCTAAGGCCTCTTGCACGCAGTCTTCGAACGTTCTTTCGTTGGGAGTTGAGCAATTACTTTGCAATTGAGTTTCTAATTTGGACAGACGATTATCAAAACTTTCTACTTTTTCATTTATGCCCCGAACAAGGTTCATAAGAGCTTCTAATTTATTCTCTTTCGCTAGGCACTTGTTACAATTTATTCGGATTGATTTAGATGTAGACCTCGTTAAACGTTTAGCATCATCTGCCGACATTCCTAGACATTCCTGATGTATATATTGATTGCATTCAGAGCATGTAACTTTACATTGTTCCATGGGAATCGTGCGGGCACAGTTAGCGCAGGAACTCATTGCAACTAGGATAATGTGCGTGCTTAAACACCAACTTAAGCCTCGGGCGACTAATACCTTACTCCAGTGGACAAACACTGAGTAATTATTCTGCGGTAGCTACCAGTGGACGGTCCAGCTAGGACAGCCTAGATGCGTATCAATAATGCGTGAGACTAATTGAACGATAGTGAACCTTATCAGTACTAACCCACTGTTATTTTTACAAGAGTTTGATGTTTACTTTTATAAATAGTCTCAATGCGTTATGGATTATGCACTTACCCCGTCGGAAATCAGTGAGTTGTGAACTTATTAAAACGTGTACACAGCAGCTAAAATGAATTATTTTATCAAACAATACAGGAAAAACTAACACTTGCACAGAGTGAACTGTAAATACGTCGTCTCGCTTATAGGAATTTATGGAAAGAAAATAACGAAGTCTGCTCAGCAGTTTTTTCGGAAGTTAAATTTCAGAGATACTAAAATTTAATACAATCATTATCCTCCATGATTGACGAAACACATTTCGAGTGTAGTATTCAGCAAAAAAAAAACATATTTCAAACAAATGTATGATATTTGTGACTACAGTGGAGAAAAGGAAAATAATGTGTGACAGGGTTATCGTTTCAACCATTAACACATAATGCAAATTCCAGTGCTGTCCCGCACTCATCCAGAGGTACCAGAGTTTAAGTGCCTGGAATTGCAGAAAGCCAACACATGAAGTTAGAGGACATTGGACATAATGTTAAGTACATCAAATAGTACAAACGTGCCAATTTCCAGCTTTACTAAAATTTGTTGAGAGTCAAAACCACCAAAGTGTATTATAGTAAATGGAGTGCTTGCTTGAGTCAAACAGCTGTGTACGGAAATTATGCGCTGACGCAAGTTTGCGTTTTATCTGTGTCCAAAGCGTAGGTCTTAAATTGGATGCGAATTCCAGAGTTGGTGTCCGTGATTTTAATCTTTGATTATTTTCTTTGTTTTCGCAAAGTTATGAGATATATATTAAGTACCTACTCAACTTTTGTCTGTTGTATAAAATAAGCTACCATCTAAATATTGGTAATACAGTCCGATTTTGGATTTTTTTTCCTTTAAAATGAGTCCTTTTGCCTACTTAAACATGAATTTGTACTAAAAAATAGGCTATACTTTCCGAAACATCAGAATGCAAAATATTCTAACCTCACATTTTTTCATTCCTGCGAGATTTTTAAGTTTAATATTTGTGAATGAAATAGTCTTAACATAAATACATACTCCAACATATTCGGGATAATAATACTAATTCCTAGATCTTTTTGAAAACACATGACGTTACCATACTTTTTATAAATATTACAATTTTATGAAACAAGCAAGCAGTCCAAATTGAGAAATGTGAATCTAGTCAGCCAACGTGGAAAAGTTGACAATAAGACCACTCAAGTGTATTAAGTTTAATAGAATGGGGCAGCAAGGTACCTCAATTATTTTCATGTTATGTGAAATAAATAAGAGACATGCTTTATTTAGTGCCGTTTGTATACAGAATGTACATACTATACTTTATCTTCCATACACTCTGCGCAAAAGAAGCAAGATTTAAAAAAATACATGATATTATTTGTCCTGTACAATAAACTCAATAATTAAAATTATATAAACAGACTAAAAAATATTAATGATATCTAACAAAACTCTTGGCTAAACGCTATCGGTAGAAATCCAAAAATCTTTTATTAACCATAATAAAATCATATTTCGACCCCAGCGATAGAAAATATATGACTCCGTTTTTGTGAACGATATATTGAATTCATGATCATACATTTTCAAGGTTTTACAAAAAATTGAAAATAAAATGATTGTTTTAGAAATAACAATAACTTTTAATTTCTTTAATAACTATCAAGACAAATAAATTGTTATTAATCTATATACGCATATCTTTTATATGGTTTCTGAAAAAAATTAAAAATATGATAGTACGGCAGCCCATAACCAAGATCAACTGTTATCACCTTATGCTAATTTCGATCACCAGGCTATAGTTTATTACAATACAAAAGCGATTTTTCTCTGACAAAAACTCCCATAACGCTGCAGTAGCCGGTAAAATGATTTTCCGTCCGTTAAAAAAAAAGGTGGGATTTTTATGAATATCAAAACGCAAACCAGTTTCTTTTTAAAACGTATTTCAGTCACAAAACTCCTCTATAAAAGCCTTATTTTACTATAAGGAACATAACCAGACTATAACCAACAGCTACTCTCCAGGCTATGTGCCCCGCCGAGCGCTGAATTACAAGTTACAAGCCTGGCGTGTTAAGTGTAATAATCACATATTACCAACAAAATGCTAAATGCTTCGATTGCAACAAACAGCAGCCGAAAGACTGATCCTACTTAAAGGACTTGTATACTAGCATACTCAGGTTAGGGTAAATTAGTGAAAGTTTGATAAATGTAAATTAAAAATTAAGTAGGATGACAAGAAAAAATTTGGGAAATTGTGTAATGATCCACTTGAAACAAAGTTGAAATCTTACCTTGATAAATGGATATCAAAACCCACATAAAGAAGGTTTTAAATGACAAGCTTCTTCCTTTGGCCAGTTCTTTATATAATTCAGGATAGGTTAATGCTATCTCAGGACTGACGTCCTGATCGAGTACCAAACTAAATACCTAAAACAAAATCGAATTTAGCACAAACTTAGCAGTCCACTACCAACATATAAGGAAATTACTGAAAAAATCAAATCTTTATTGCAGTTATATTACGTAGACTTACCGGAAACATGGTATAGACAGTAGCATAACCCACCATAAGGAATCCTTGATATAGAGCAACAGAGCTAAGATAAAATACACTACTAAACACGGCCTGCATGGTAGATATAATCAAACCTCTGTGTATAACAAACTGAGCTAAGGAAGCCGATCTTTTATAGGATTTTCTTCCGTGTACTAACAACAGCCTGGCTAAATGTGAAAATTGTGGTATGCTAAAATCCCCTGCTAAACTAGCTTGCTTTCCTTCTCTACCTTCAATACCGATACCTGCATCAGCCTGCTGAATCATACTGACATCATTACCACCATCTCCTACAGACGCTGTCCTTTTCCCAGTGTGTTTTTGAATCAACTGAACCTAAAATTCAAAAGTGTGTAATTATTAAAGGACTTATTACATATTTACCAAATTTAATATTTCATTTAAGAAATGTTATCACTAACCACTTGTGCCTTCTGTGTTGGGGAGCATCGACAACAAACAACTGCTGGAGCGGCTGTGGCAAGTTCCATAAATTCTTGCTGATAATAAGACAGACAAACTTCTAAACTTTCACCGCTTATGACTAAAGCACAGTCTTGTTTCCTCCTATATGCGTTTAATTCTAAGTGTGCATCAGTTCGAGTAACAACTTTTTTAAATATGTGGAGGCCTTAAAACAAGAATAAGATTATTAACATTGAATTTATATATAACAATAGAATGCTCGCCATTCAGAAAGCTAGTTTAAAAATAGATTGATTCCATGAGCACCAAAATGCTAAATGGCTTAAATTCAAATTCACTCAAAAATTGTCCTGCGTGAGTAGAGCCAAATTAAGAGTGCATTTGCACACACCAGTCAATCGCGAATAAATTTGTAAGTAATCGATTACATCATCCTGTCGATAACACAGACGCCACACTAGTCTAGGTGGCGTACAGGACCATACGAATTGTATTGGCGAAGCGATTTTATATGTACCAGTTACAAACAAAACCTACAGAACATGTAATGCTCGCATTTAGGTAGCATAAAAGACGAGATATTAGTAAATCACCGAATTTAGCTAAGTGCAGGGGTATAATTTGATATAATTATAGTTTGAATAATAAGTACATAGATATTTAGAACACCAAGAGATGCACAGACTTTATTTATGTGTGTAATACTTAAATGTTTCTACTGCCCCCATAAGCAAAAGTGCGGCATCTACAAAAATATCAAAAATGAGATTTTTGCGCCAGTCGGTTGAACATACTGTTTTCTACCATGACATACATATTAAAAAGCAGTATCTGCTCTCAAAAGTGTCCAAAACACAAAAAATTCTGTGTTAACTGTGCAAATTCAAACAAAAAATATAAAACGAACCATAATACTAATCATGTCTGCTAATCAAATTCTGTGTTTACAAAGATCAAGCTTACGAGATGCGATGTTATACTTGCCATATCAAATTTCAAAATTAATGATATGCCTTTCAAAATAATTGCCTGCCCTATATCGGCCAAACCCAACCAGTGAAGATAATCAAATCCAGATTATAGTGGGTGACATTAATATTAATATTTTAGATAAAAATGCACATGTAGTTAACAAATATTTATCAATATTGGGAAAACATGGTTTTCAACCTTATATTCAGATTCCAACACGTGTAACCAAAGATCGAGCCTAGTTGTCTAGAACATATTTTTGTACGGAAAAAACAGTATTAAAAATATAAAATTTTCATCATATGTGTTAAATTCTAACATTACTAACCATTATCCAGTAGTTTTAAACCTTAATTATTTTAACAATATAAATGCTGAAGTGAAAGCAATTGACAATTTACAAGAAATTACAAAAATTGACGTACATAAATTAAAAAGTTTAGTTGAAAATCAAAGTTGGGTTGATATTTTGAATTGCAATGATACACAAATAGCAACTGACAAATTTACAGATATTTTTTCAAATTTAATAGAACAATCCAAAAATACACGAAAAAAGAAATCAAATAATAAAAAATAAAACTGTGGATTACAGAAGGTCTTGCAAATTCTATAAAAAAACGTGATAAGCTTAAAAGAAAACTATTAGAACATCGCTCTGACATTCTTGAGACTGAATACAAAAACTATAGAAATCATTTAAACACGATCTTAAGAAAATCAAAAAATAACTATTATAAAAAACAAATATTAGAAAATCAAAAAAATATTAAAAATATATATAGAATTATATCTGAAGTCACAAACGAGGATAAGGTTAAAAGTACAGAAAATCGACTCACTGATGATAATGGCATGGCCTTTCTTGACTATAAACAAATGGCTAATCATAGTAATTACTATTTTGCTAATGTAGGAATTAACATGCGTGAACAGATTACTAAACCAAATAATTTTGATTTCACATTAGACAACTCATTACAGTCAATGTTCCTTACTTCAGTTACTGAGAATGAAGTAAAGTCGAGGCAAGAATTCAAGCGATGCACGTCACGAGTGATCTCATTAAAGAAATTATAATACTAACATAATTTTAATCATTCATTACGTTAAAAAGAGTAATTCTTGACACCCAGTTATTAAGCTTTTTTCAGAAATAGGTACAGTTTAATGGGGCTTCATGATTCTTAGCAGTATTGTCTTATTTATGGAATCGATCTGTGACGTGCATCGCTTGAATTCTTGCCTCGACTATAACAAAATATATACATAGTTTAAAGAACAAAACTGCACCTGGAATTGATGGAGTGACGACAGAAATAATTAAATTAGTTCATTCTCAGATATTAAAGCCTATTGTACACATTATTAACCTACTTTTTGAAACTGGTCATATCCCATCCCAATTTAAAGTTTCTGTTGTAACACCCATACACAAAGCAGGAGTCAAAACTTTAATATCTAACTATCGACCTATTAGCCTAATAAATAACTTCGCCAAGATATTTGAAAAATGTTTGAGAGAGCGCCTTACTGACTACTTTAAAACTAATAGTATATTACAAAATAATCAATTTGGTTTTGTTGAGGGTATGGGAACTGCAGATGCAATGTATGAGGTAATAAAAGAAATCACAGACAATCTAGACGAGAACAAAAAATGTATTGGAATATTTTTAGACCTAGCAAAGGCATTTGATACGGTAAACGTGCTTCTTTACAAAAGTTAAATGCTATCCAAAATACTATTCTAAAAATTATGTATAATAGAAAAAGAAATTATTCAACAAAATTACTTTATAATAACAGTGAAGTTCTTAATATTCGATCCTTATATATCCACAATGTCTGCATTTATACATATAAAAAAGATGAACTAAAAGTACATGTTAATAATCAATATAAGACCAGAAGTACAAATGAACATCACATACAAATTCTTACCAGGAAAAAAAATATTAAACAAAGATTTGTTACATATTTAGGTCCAAAATGTTATAATTTATTACAAAAAAATATTAAACTTATAAAAACTGTTCGGCAATTTACAAAACTATGTAAGGATTATATTTACTTTAATTGCCATCAGTTCATTACTTGTTTAGAAGCTTAGTACGTCAAATATTCCTTTTTGTTTTTCTTTATATTATAAATTTTTCAATTTTTTAAAATTTTATTCAACATATTCCTTGATTTCTTTTTATATTTATTTCCACTTTTATATTATGTATTAATAATACAATAGCATACTTAAACTAGCGATTAAGTTAAGCACATACGGGTGTTAAGTCACTTAGGTGCACTACGTAAGTTAAGAAAAAAAAATCAATATACTAGCTGTATTAAAAAATTTATTGTGAACATTAGCTTGTATTGTATTAAATAAATAAATATAAAGTGTATGAAAGCAGACTTTCATAAATTGATTGATTATTCTTCAGACATTACATTAAACTAAAAAAATAAGGTCAACCATACCTTGCTGACCTAATTTATTTTAAAGCAGTTAGGGCAAATTATAACTTACTCTATAAAACAAGTTGAAAATGGGGACTTGAAAGAACTGAATTTTCTAAAAGTGTGCTATGAAGAAAGGTGGTATGGCATTTCTCACAAAAAAAGGGTGAACCTAATGGATTCCAAAAAGAAAAAAAAGAAAGTATTTTGCATAATTTAAAAAAATATTCTACCAGAGAACCGTAAACAATTCTGGATAAATTTACCCAAGCCAAGTGATGAAATCGGTGCAAAGAAGAAAAGGAAGCAAAAATGAAGTAGATATTTCAAAGTTATGTATTTTTAAATTTAATGTATATAATGATTTCATTAATTTAAAAGCATTCAAAATCACCCGTTCTTTATGTTTGATTATAAATAAATAGGTTTTTTTTTTTCAATTTAGCTGTTTACATATTTATTATTTTACCTCACAAAAAGCATTGGTTAGCACCATTCTTTCCATCCATGTGAGTAATTGGATGGAAAGAAAAGATATAAATAATAATAACTGTCTATAATCTCTCGCTTTGTAGATACCGTGTTTTGCACTTGTATTAATATTAAAATAGAAAATAATAAGTGTAACTGTAACAATAATTCTAAGGTTAATTTGAGGATTCGGATCCGTGATCCAAAAAGAGGATTCGAATCCTGTGATTCGAATAATTTTTTTCTACAAAAAGGATCCAAGCCTAGTATCCATGATTCGAATTCTTTTCGATGATTCGGATTCGTAATTCGAATCCATTTTCAGAGGATTCGACCTAGCCCTGGTATTTACAATGTTATCGTAAGTGTCAAAAGCAGGTTGCAGCATTTGTTTTAACAAAGTGGAAAAATATATGTAAGCAATAACATTACTATTAATTGTTTCGTGACCAAATCTCATAACACACTGTTATTTTAATTTTAATTTATTACATTGAGTCTAATGACACTATGCTCGTCAAAACAAAAGCAACTCCTATTGGTGCCGCCATTATGTGCACACTTTTCATAAGGACCAATCAGTGCCTCCCACTCGAGTGGCCAGACTCTAGTATATAGGGTTTCTATTGTCATCGCTATGATGCTGCCTCTAGTAGCAAAATGCCCAACTATTTTACATGAAATTTAACAAATTCATATTCGACATTAAACTTTAATAGGAACAAATATTACAAACTTTTCACTTTGTCTTCATATTATTTTATATTATACTACATTGTGTTATATTTTATTTGAATATTTAAGTCCCTTTGTAAAATATAAAACAATGAGGAAGTTGCACGTTATTTTTTTATATCACAGATAGATAGACGACAGAGAAATATGCTTCCTCGTATTTTTCCTTTTTTTTTTTGTTAACATTGAGAGCTAAAAAAATTATTTATTTTGGGTGAATATAAAACCATTGAAATGCTCTCTCCGTGCCAAGTGACGTCGTATGTGCCAGATGACGTCACGTTGTTATTATTGAAATGTTGAAACATCTAAAAGCAATGCCGTGGCTATAGATTATACCCTAAGTATCTTATGAAATAATTATCCGTAATATTAACCAATAGTTAATAACAACATTAAGGATAACAACGTGAATTCGCAAACTCAGGGCAAATTAGTGACGTCAAAATGACGTCAAGGCAATATCATAGCGTTTTCAGTCACGTGGTTTTGTTTACATAAAAACTCAAGTTTTAATGTCGAATATTTTCGAAATAAAATTTTTCTGAGTTAATTTTATTATATTTATCAACTTATAATGTTATTATGGAAAAATAATAAATTCACGCATTTTTAAAATGCATGCATCTTCCTCATTTATGGCGACAAATGACAGGTACTGTCGTGTGTAGAAAAAAAATAGGACAACTTTTTTTTTCTCATGGAAATCTGTCTCTATTTGAATATGTAATAAGTAGCCGAAATACAACGGATATCACTTTTAATTTATTTTTTATTTTAATGCAGTACTTATTGCTATAGTAAATGATGGATGGTTAATGAGACAAATTGCACTGCCTTATAACATTAACAAAAATTTGGTGTCTAACATTTTAAGAAAGTGGAGAATAAGCGGTACGATTAGTAGAAATCCTGGATTAAAGGACAAAGGATATCCTACTTAACAAGAAACTAACTATTAATATTTCGTTATTGCACCATTTCTATTTATAACTTCTATAATAAGTCTGTTTGGAAAACAATTAAATAACCTTATACAACAATCATTAGTAATAATATTTTCCCATACATTATTTACTATTTCCAGTAATTCTTCGGCATTCCGTGGTCTCACATTTCGTTTTTGGATACTTCTTACGAGTAGTCCCCATACTTCTTCCACAGGGTTAAGATCTGGACTATGACTGGGCCAGTTAAGAACATTGATGTTGTTATCTTTAAACCAGTTAGTTACGGTATGAGCAGTATGAACGGAACAATTGTCTTGTTGAAATATGAACTCATTATTAGGAAATAATTGGTCAGGAGGGAGTATAATATTGTCTAAAATCCTAATATACGTTTCACTATTAAATCGTTCCTCAATATGCCACAGAACACCAGGACCACGTGCCGATTATTTACGAAGATTACATTGTTCTAAAAATTTAGATCATGCGCTAAAAATTCAAGCGCAAATCCTACTCGAGCTTCTTTATGTTCAGCTTTAAGTAAGTATTTCTGTGCTGCTGCATGACAGCGTAGCTCCGATTCTCTTACTCGCTGGCAACCAGTACTACTCGATCCAGGAAAATTCGTTTCTTCAGCACCCTGAATAACTGAGTAAAATGGATTTTCTACTAAAGCATTTGCCAATTTCAAATCTTGTTGTTGAGTTGATATCCTTCGTCGTCCTGATCCAGGATTTCTATTAATCGTACCGTTTATTCTCCACTTTCTTAAAATGTTACACACCAAATTTTTGTCAATATTATAACGCAGTGCAATTTGTCTCATTGACCATGCCATCTTCTGCTTTAGCAATAACTCCAGATTTAACTAAATCACTTATATGAGGCATATTAATTTTTTGCACACTTGCAATAAATTATGACAACTAACTGACAATGTCACAAAAATCAAAGTTAGATGTACACAACTAGATTTTAGCACCGTTATAAGACGTCCTATTTTTTTCGCTCACGACCATACATTCACTTTGAATAATCAAGGAGGAGAAAATTTGGAAACTTAATTTTACCTAGGATTACAATATAAAATATAATAGGTCCTTGTCTTAAGTTTGCTGGTTTACATAAAGAAACCAATTCTGAATTCTGTTGGCTCGTTTTTAAGAAGTGTATAATCAAATGCGGATATTTTACGCACTATTTGACCTTGGTAAGTCACCCTTAAATAAAGTTAAAAATGGGGTAAGAAACATATTAGAACAGTCCTTGACTAGAAAACTACGAATAAAATCATGCCCAGATGTCATTTTATTTTGTAGTTTTTTATCGCTTTCATAACATCTAATTCTGATGATTGATATGAATACAGGGTAGATTGCTTATAATTTTAGAGGATGGCGGCTCGTTAGAAGATTGTAAATAAACACTGTTAAAGAAATCGCTAAAGCTATTAACAACGCTCTGTTGAACTTCAACTAATGTACTTTGTTTCCAAAACGACTCACTATATAATGAGTAATTCTTACCTTGAGTTCTCGACACTAATCTAGAACTTTTGGCAATGCACGTGGCAGTTTCCAGTTTATCTCCTGTCAGCATCCAAATTTTAATTCCTGCATTTCTCAAAAGTTCCAATGTGGCCCTCACATTATCTTGCAATTTGTCTTCGACTCCCGTTATACACAAAAGTTCCATTTCCCTCTCTAAAGATTCAACCACTTGAGCAACTCGTGCTACTCTATCTGTAGTTGACAAGCGTGCGACATTATAGCGAGTCTAAAAAAAGAACATTTTATATCCACTTAAATTTCAAACTAGTACCATGATGTGATTCACACCAAACATGAAATATTTGTTATTACCTCAAAATCTAAATACTGCTCTTCTGTAAGAATCTTCTTTGCCACGACTAGAGTCCTCAATCCATCTCTAGCCATATTTCCAACTTCTTCTTCTAACCAATCTGTATACTGAACAATGGCAGACATAACAACATCAGCGCCTTTTAAATAAAAGAAGATTTCTCCTGTGTGCAAGTCCTAAAAGTAAATAAAAATATAGACAATTTTTAAAAAAAACATAACTCCAGAATTTAGTAGGTATGTTTCTCCGAGTTTCGTAAAATAAGGTTAATTTTTAGTATTTTTGCATATAATTGTTAAATCACTGCAGTTAAATAAATATATTTCGATTTCAAAATGCAAGGTGTGATAACAGCGGAGGTTTTTTCTGATTTTTTGCATCAATTTAAAGAGACTGCTAAAGTTGTTCTATGGAAAAAAGGAAACGAAAGTGATACAGTAACTATAACTCAACTTAAAAATCGTCTGCTTCTTCTAAAGAAAAAATGGATTTTTCAACTTTACCAAACAGTCTTGGGCTGATTTTCTCAAAAAAATTCTGCTTTGGAAATCATCCTACTTAGAGACCCTATAATAAAGTAGATACTGGCCACTCGGCCCAAGTGGATGCATAATTGCGGTGACGGTTTGAGTGTGCATGTGTTTACAACGTGTCGCAAGTGTCAAAAGCAGGTTGCACTATTTGTTTTGATAAAGTGGAAAAATATATGTAAATAATAACGTTACCATCAATTGTTTCATGACCAAATCAGATAACAGGCTGTTATTTTAATTTTAACCTACATTGAGTCTAATGACACTATGCTTGTCAAAACAAAAGCAACTCCTATTGGTGCCACCATTATGCATCCGCTTTTCATACGAACCAATCAGTGCCTCCCACTCAAGTGGCCAGTCTCTAATCCCACTGTTATGTGAACGCTCCCTTGCAGATAGAAGTTTAATCCCTTATAGTAGAGTACAAAGAAGCCTGCCTGATTAGTTATCAAAAAATAGTAGTTCCGCCTTGTTCCAGGATGGCGCCACTGAATTAACTAGAGATTTCAAGAAGGTGATGGTTTTATTCTAGAATCATTATCCAGGAAAGGGGAGAAAACACTGGAATAAGGAACATGCTGTATAAAAGAAGAGGAGCCAATGCACTCGGGTAGTTTTAATTCAGACAAGCAAGGTGAACGGATCAAGAGAAAGAACAAAGCGAACAGACTAGTGACAAATAGTGAGTTATAGTAATTAAAAATATTGTCTGAAAGTTATTTGTGGCATTCTACGAATATTCTTTCCTTTAATTTGGGTTTTCTACCGCATGTATTATCCTCTTCAAAAACAAATCACCGAATCTACAAAATAATAGATTTATTTATTTATTTACGGGCCTAAGCCTATTTCTAAAATACAATTTAAAAAAAGAAAATATACAATTTGAAATTCACAATAGTGCATATAACATATAAGAAAATAGCAAGTAATACTAGTACATTCCTAAGGTAAACATACACAAAATAAAATAAATATAAATATAACTAAGGGCAGGTTTTATAATATCGGATTAACTGTCCGTTTATCTTAAGTTTAAATTTAGGTTTAAACTATGACTTAAACTTTACTTTACAAATGTCTGTTTGATAAAAATAAACTGAAATTTATATAGTTGGTACTGCTGTTTACCAGAAATTGCAACTTCACTTAGTTTGTTTCTAAACTATTATGACATTTTGACATGACCTTTCAAGTTATTTTTGTAAAAATGGAGGGAAATACGACAAACACTGAATACGAGATCATTTTTTTAGAGAAACATTTTTAATTATACAAGAGGCAGTTGATTTCTGTACACTTCCAAAAACGCTGGTAACAATAAGTATATATGCATAGAACGCTGAGGTAATCAAAAATAAATCTTTACTTTTCTGTCGGATAATAAATTTTCAGTTGGTAATATTTCCAGAACTATTTGAACATATTAATAATTTTTATCATCATCAGATTGTAAATAATCTCATATTTCTAATACATCCATCAAATTACACCGAATTTTATTAATTCTGAGGTTATTCTGACATCTGATAATCCACGGTTTAAATGGGCCCCATCCATCGTTTACAGTTTAACCTTACTGTGACGTAATTAATCTGCAAACTAAAGATTACTGACATTATAAAACAGACTTTTTTTTTAAATCCGTAGTTTAACCTGTACTCTGCAGTTTAATCCGATATTATAAAACCGGCCCTAAATAAGCATGTATAAGTAAGGACGTCAGTCATAAAATAAAATATGAGAATATGGTATGCTTAACGTTGGAAAAAAGCCTCTGCGCCTGTGAGGTTTAGGTCAAAGCAACAGTCAGAGGTTATGTTTTACAAATAATATAAATCGGAATAAAAACACAAAACTAATGTATTTTGCTGATGTTTCTGAAAGTAGTCTCTTTCCGTTTTCAAAACTTTTTTCGAAGAACTCTTATTTGCTGTGTATGTCAAATACACAGCTTTAAGATTTTGTTTATGTTATTTCCATAGATACTTACTACTTACACAGAACTGATGATATTTTCTTTTAGGTAATGTTAAGTTTGTTAAGTTCTTCTTTTAACATTGGTAGCCAGGTTGTACAAATATCTACAGAACAATTCGATACGCTTTTATCTTCATTTAATAAGATTATTGCTGATTCATTAATTTTTGTTATCTGCCTCTTTTGTTAAAATTTTTGCCGAGACCCAGTGTATTTTACATCTGTTTTCCCAAGCATATTCACAAATCTTTGATTTCTGAATTTCATTCTTTCTAGTGTAATTCTTGTGCTCATCCAACCTCACACTGAAAGGTCTGGATGACTCACTCACATAACATTTATCACATTCGCACAGGATATTGTAAATACAGTTTTTTTAATTCTGCTTCCTGTTTATCGGTTTTGTCTTTGCTAAAATAGATCTCAAAGTGTTCCCTGTTTGAAATACCGCCCTAACATCAAATTTGTCATCTATATGGAGTAGCCTCTCCAATAGTCCGTATACATAAGGAATTATTGCTGTATAATGACTTTCATGTTTTTTTTGTACCTAATTGTCCCTATTTTCAACATTTATGAAAACTCTATCAACAAAGGCTTTAAGGTGTTGATTTTATACTAGAACGTCTTTGATAAATTTTTTCTCGTTATTTAATATTTCATTATTAGATGAAATTATTTTGGCCCTGTCGTATAAACATTTATCTATATCTATATCTATTAGTATGTGTTGGTTTTCTATAAATGCTTGTTTCAATTGTATTACTTACCCTTTTAATTAAAACATCTAAAAACGGTAGTTCATTCCTACTTTCTACTTCTAATGTGAATTTAATAGACAGTTCCTTACTATTTATATTTTTTTAAAAACTATCTAGTAAATTAACACCATGAGGCCAAATTGCAAAGATCTCGTCAACATATTATCTAGAGGATAATAGTACATGTGGTAGAAAACCCAAATAATAGGAAAGAATATATCTCCATCAGACAACCGGTTTGTTTATACAATTTTGAACATGTGAAATTTATATTATTTGTAAAACATAACCTCTGACTGTTCCTTTGACATAAACATCACAAACGCAGAGGCTTTTTTCCAATAATTCTATTATTTTGTAGATAAGGATAATATACGTGATAGAAAATCCAAATAAAAGGAAAGAATATAGTAATTAAAAGTTGCAAATAGTGTTGTAATTTTGTAACATTTTTTTTAACACTAAGTAGATTCATATTTTTATTATAAGATAAATAATATTTGGTCGTAAAAGAAAATGGAAATGGAAAAATGGAAATTTATTTTGTTTCTGTTTGTGTTACGTCATAGCCTCCTTATTTTATTACAGTTAGGGAACAACGGGTTTCTCATCATTTCGAGGTTCTGGGGGGTATAACTTGTTAGTGTGCCTAACTGGCCATATGGTTAATCAACCAAAATAAACTTTATTTAATGCTGACTGGGCATAAACCTCGTGGCGCCCATTTAATTTTAAACTTCCTTTGACCCAGCCCGTCTCCACTGCAGCTGGCGGCACCCAGTTCAGTATTACGGTTTAGCTTAATTTTTTTTTATTTTAACAAGGCAATTTTAGCAAGGAGTTTTGGGGCGGCCACAATTTATAAGGGCTAATTATTGTAAGCTAATTAATTGTTAATAAATCAGTGGTTGCTGATAATTTAGTGTTGCAATTATTGAAGCCAAGTTTAGAGTGTTTATTAAAGGATGTAAACATGTAACACTACCTTAACAATAATCCCCATTCTCTTAGTTTCACTTGTGAAAGGGAATATCTGCAGAATAGCATAATTCAAGAGCCTGCCGTCTGGCCCCTTCAACTGCATGGAAGAAAGATCTCTTCTGCTAAGCGCCAAGCCAACATCTTGGGTCCACTGAACGAGGGCTACCTCATCCGGACTGGAAGCCTGATATGTCACAGCCTTATCAGGTGCCTGTAAGTGCTGATCAGCCTCTGTTTCTGAAGTGATTGAACCTAAGAAGAAAGAATAACTGTGAGTGGGAGTAATAGTATTTTACATTACAAGCAAGGTAAAACAGTTTTTACTGGTGATAGAAGGAAATAACTGGCGAACAGTCAGGCGAGCTTGTCACCTTCTAGAGCCAGTAGAAATTGTTGCCTTGTGTGTGATGTACAATATTTTATTTGTTATTTATTTGCACATAAGTTTTTTTGTTTTAAATAAAATATAACTATTTCAACAAGCGTGACAGAGATATTAAAGACAGAACGTTGACATTTAGTTGCTGTGAATTGTCTGAATATGCAAACAAACAGGCTTTTCGATGTGTTGTTATGTCATTCTACACTATTACAATAATTTAAGTAGTGTAAAATTTTTAAGTAAAAAATAACTTTGGCAAGTACCTACTACTTTTGCAAAGCTTATAATTATTAAATTGAACTGATATGAATGTGCCAAAAGCTATTTCAGATGGAGCCGCGAGCAATGTGAGTATGGCTTTAAGTTTATAAAACATAATTTTCTAATGTCAATACTACCAATTTGTAAAATTGACAGCTGCCAGCATTTGTATACTGTCTTGATAAGTATCGTTTAACAGGTGCCGCCGAGACAAAGCGTCAGAGAAATGGATGTTTCAAGTTAAAAAAACCTGTCGTAAATGTCACGTCTTTTTCATACTTGAAGAAAAATCAATTTATTACCAGGTTTTTACTCAAAAAAGATATATGCACATTGCACATACGTATATGTATGTGTTCACGATTTTCTAAAGTTCTAGAAAAACTAGCGCAGAACTAAAGATCATCTCTGATATCTTTTAATTTTTAATCCTGTTGTTTCATAAAATAAGAGCTAGAATTTGATTAACACATGATTTTTGCTTTTAAAATTACATAAAAATATTTAAATCTCCGCGATTTTGCCTAATTTTGGAAAATCAAGCAATAAGTGAACTCTGCAATACTTATACATTGTAAAAAAACCAATTTTTGGCCACACTTCTTATCAGTCAAAATAAAAATTGAGACAGAAGTTATTTTTTGCAAAAAACGGATATGAAATAGTATAAAAAGTTATGTTCTAGAGGGCAACTACTGGTGTCAAACAATAGGTATTAAGTACAATGGTTTTAAATTATTAGTTAGTGCATTATATCATTCTCCAAGTGCAAGTAATTCATTGTTTATAAATGATTTTGAAAATATATGTGAAGACATTTTTGATAATAGTACAAAAAGTATTTTAGTTGGGGACTTTAATTTAAATTATTTAAGTAATGAATATTACTGTACTAAAATAAAAAATATTTTGAATATGTTTGGCGTGCGTTCAACAAAATGTACGAAATTTTACCAGGTGTACACTTGATAGCTCAACTATTGTCGATTACGACTTACGAATTTTGATGGTGTTGTCACGGTAGTTCACGATGTACCTATAATTACTGATCATTCTGTTATTTCTATCAATTTCCATAACAATGTTATATATGCTGGTAAAAACATAGATGTAATATATAAGGACTTAGGTGAAAAAAATATGCATAAAATAAATCTCGAACTCATCGACTGTAATTTTTTACTTAATTGTACAGACGTAGATAAATTTTATGAGGACTTTCTTGATAAATGTAAATATGTAGTTGATAAAATTGCGCCAACAAAAACTTATCAATGTAAGGAAAACAACTTACCCTATTATGATTACCAAATGAGAATTAAAGCCAAAGATAGAGACAATGCTTTTAAGTTATTTAAAATTAATAGTAGTGAGGAAAATTGGCAGAATTATAAAAAAATTCGTAACGAGTGTGTTAATTTGTTAAAGAAGAAGAAACAACAATTTTATTATGAAAAAATAGATTTAAATAAAAATAATCCACAGAAAATGTGGAAAACATTGAAGAGCCTTATTAACACTAAAAGTTATGGTCACTGTTTTAGTAATGGGGTAGAGTTTGAATTTGAGGGTGAAATTAAATTTGTTTATGATGTTAAAGAGATTGCTGAACATTTTAATTTATATTGTGTTGATAGTATTAAACAAATAGTAAATACCATTGATGCTGGTTCAGAATGGCAGAGTGTTTATGAATCCAATTGTAAATTTAATGAATGGGAATTAATTGATCTACATGAGCTAGCAAAAATAGTCAATAACTTAGAAAATAAATCAGGTAGTGAAGTCTTAGACGCAAAGTTTATTAAATCTACATTTGGAGTTATTGGACATGTTTTATTACATGTTATAAATACATCTTTGGAAACTGGTAAGGTTCCTAATAAACTGAAAACTAGTGTGATAGTACCAATTCAAAAAGTTCTTAATACTAATAAGTCATGGGAGTTAAGGCCTATAAATACACTGCCTTGTGTTGACAGTATACTTGAGAGGGTTGTTTACAACCAGCTTTTAGATTATCTAAATAAAAACAATATACTTATAACTAATCAATCAGGCTTTAGACCTAAACACTCCTGTGAATCTGCATTACAACTTACAATAAATAAATGGAAAAAGTCAATTGATCAAGGTGAATATATCATTGCTGTCTTTCTTGACTTGAAGCGGGCCTTCGAGACAATTGATTGTATCATATTAATTAATAAAATGAAAAGTATTGGTATTGATGGTAATGTATTAAATTGGTTTAATAACTACCTAACAAATAGAATGCAAATTACAAAAATTGATAGTACTCTTTCGAGTTCTATTAGCAATGACATTGGAGTACCTCAAGGGAGTGTATTAGGGCCACTCCTCTTTTTAATATATATTAATGATATAAATTTTTTTCATAATTGTGATTTTATTAATTTATTTGCGGATGACACGCTACTTTCAGTTTCAAATAATAACCTTGATCTGGCTCTATCAAAAATGAACAGTTCTTTAGAAATGATTAACACATATTTAAGTACAAATAAACTAAAATTAAATGTTACCAAAACAAAAGCAATGATATTAACTACACCATATAAATATAAGAACATCGAAATAGAACTATGTACATTAAGCATTGAAAACAACATCGTTGAATTTGTTACAGAATTTAAATACTTAGGTTTCATGTTAGACAATTACTTAGCATTTAATTCACATTTTTCATATATCTATAAAAAAATTTGTAAAAAATTGTTTTTCTTTAGTAGAGTAGCATCATGTCTATCAATTTCCTCAAAAATTACTGTGTATAACGTCATAATACAACCTCATTTTGACTATTTGCCAGCTTACTGTATTCTCTGGACTTAAATAAGTTACCAGCATTACAAAAACTACAAAATCGTGGTATGCGTATAATACTTAAATGCAGTAAATATACAAGTATATCATTGATGCTTGATACATTACAGTGGATTTCAGTTTCTGAGAGACTTTATTTAAATGCCATGATATTTATTTTTAAAATACTAAATAATCTGTTACCTACTTACTTTGATGAATTTCTCATTTATAACTCTCAAATACATACCTACCCGACTAGAACAAATGCTAACTTTTACTTGCCAAAGTACAACTTAAGTAGATCAATGAAATCTCTATTTTATAAAGGCCTTAACGACTTTAATAAATTACCAGATATAATTAAAAATTCAAAATCTGCACTTGAGTTTAAAAGAAAACTTTTAACCATTATTAGAAATAAAATTTAGCCATATAAGTAAAATGGTAAGTTAGGATAGTTGAGCATTAGGTGGCATGAAATGAAATATTGAATAATTTTAATTTGTCATTTTCTGTTTTTATTTTTTTTATTTTTTTTTCAATGTAATGTGTAATATGTGTAGTGTATTAAATAATAATTTTGTATGTGTATTAGGATATTACTCCTATTAATAAAGCTATCTATCTATTTATCTATCTAAAAATATGATTATCTATGTTCCCACAATTTTCTAAACACTATGTCATTAAAAGACTCATCACATACTACGCATTATGCAGAGAAATAACACCCGCCAAAAAAGTGTCTTTTTGGGTAATTTTCTCTACTGTCCTATATCATTTGTGGTTTACAACTTTCCAAAAGTCCTGTCTTTTCCCGGTTGGCCTAAATTCATGTGTTTTGCTCAATTTTCCCGATTTTTACTATTGGTAAACACCAGTATTTGTACAACCCTAGACAAAAAAATGACACGAAGTGTAGGAATATTAAGACTTTACGGTATCGCTGATGTTCTATTGTTTGGTAATGTTTTATTAGATGTTTTCAATCTACGTAAATCTATCTCTAAAATTTATTATATCCTGGCAATTCGAGCTATCATATGTAAATACTCCCCTAATGCAAACAGAGTATAGAATTCCTGGATGTTAGCAGGTTTATTAGAATAATTTCTGCGCCCTGGAAGTTATATATGAATTAACAGTTTTCCAAAGTTCCAAAATGTCCTAAAGATAACGCTCATTTCCAGCCAAGGCAAAGTAATGGATATTGAAAAATCACTTACCTGTGTCACAACTCTCACTAATTTCATACACAGGCGTTACATTGTGACACAATGCTAAAGCTTGCACAGCATCTCTTATCCTGGTATTTTCAGAACGTCTAAATTTAGAAGCAGCTGCACTGGAACTATCAGATCCAGTGAATGAAATTTTTAGTACAGAATTAACCTAAAATTTCAGTAAATAGGTAAAATACATGTTTATTCTACATATTGCCGTCTTTAATTTTACCTCATCAAAACTGTCGGCTGCGTAGCTAACTGTGCCTAAATGTAATCTCTTTAAAACCATAGAATTTTGTGTAAGTGTACCAGTTTTATCGGAGAGCAAGTAAGAGATTCTACCTAGTTCTTCGGGTATAGTTGTACAACGTACCGTGGTACCTTTCATAGCCGGATCTTTTCCTATCGACCAAGAATAGAAGGATTTGCCCATATCCAGATTTACTCTCAAACTGAAATCAATATTATGTAATATTTCCCAATTTTGCTCCCGTCAAACAATTATCGCAAAACCCCGATTAAATGTAACATAGACCCGAAGCTGTACACAAGGAAAATTAATAAGAGTAAGCAGCAATAATAAATTACCTATAATCTGATTGCTGAACAAATATATTAAATACATGTATATCTTTGCATCAAAGATATGTTAATATCATTAAAGATTCGCTCTCAAAGTTGAAATTTGATTTACACCATAGTATATTTGCATAGGTGCAGATAAAGTCTAACTTTAACTTGGTGTGTGTATGAACTGTCACTACACATACAACTTTATTTTTCTTACAACAAAGTTAAAGCAATAACCCAAATACATTGCTTCTCTCTCATCTAAAGAGAGACGGAATTATCAAATATACACTGAATAGAGAGAGATAAATAATATATCCTTCCACAAGTTCAACAATTCTTATACTCTAAAGACTTGTCAATCGTTATTTTGAACTGTTATTTATTTGGGTTAAAAGTCGTATCATACTGGAATTAAATTCGTCTTTATATGAAATATTTAAGTTATTTTCAGTGGTAAATAGTGGATATTCATCCAACAAATGGACATTGTCAAACCACTAAACGTATTACAATTTTCTAGTTTGTACGTATTACACGTTTCATAGCATAATTGTTGTCCTCGTGTAGCTCAGTGTATAAAGATACTCGAATTACGCAGTAAACTGACAATCATTTTACAACTTTTGAATTAATCTTTCACGGTCAATTGTCTCAAAAGCACGATAGAGGTCAATAAACACTGTCAAAACAATTTTTCCTTGATCTACAATTTGCTTTCATTTAGACACAATATCGATATTCATGTAGAATTTGTTTGCCAAAAATTAAGCTCCTCTTATTTTGATATATTTCAAATGAAAACTATTTTGGATGTCAAGGGCTTATTAAATATCATATCTATTATGCCTTAGCATACAGCCATTTGGCTATGAATGTAGTTACTTGCGGTGTAGGCAGAAACGTCTTGATATCGCAAACAAGAATAATCAGGTTCATCTTTAGTCTGCAATCATTACACATTTGCAGGGATGTTTTTAGAGAAAATAAAATCCTGACTGTAATAGGCATCTTTAATCTTCATTTTAAAATGTGTGTGTTTTGTACACAAAAATATAGGCTACTTTAATAGAAGAGGAGGTATACATTCCTACAAACCCGGTGTGGGCTCGAGGGGTTAAGATCTGTTTTTAACACACACCTCCCACCTTTAGCGTTGAATAAAATAATAAGAATGTTGTTCAGTGTTATATTAGTCCCTTAAGTTGTGGGTACAAACAAGATTGTTACATTAAAATACAGAAATGAATAATTGCACATGAAAACAACTACCTTTGATGCTGTCTAGTGTCTACTCAATGTCCAACTGTCTCACTGTCCTACGCGCGTTAGCTACCCTTAAGATCCGCACTACTTCTCACTAACATTTCTCCACATGCCAGGATGACAACATGATGTATAAAATATGGAACAGGGGCGTAGTACCCGACACCCGGTGTACAATAATGATCTAACTGTTCTTTTGCACACCACAAATTTTTATAAACAATTGCTTAATAACAATTTCATTACTTTATTTAATAAACTGCTGAATCATCTAAAAAATGTAAAATATTTTAACAAATTTAAATGTACTACAAAAAACTAATTATTAGAATTTTTTTTTTATAATTTACAAGAATTTTTGCGTCAGTAATCTTCAAATATTGGTACCTGTTTGTAGCTATGTTATTTGTTGTGCTTTATATATTTTTTATGTGTGTATTGTATATATATTTTTTCTTAATATTTTATGTGACATCATATTATCTGTATAATAACACGCTTTTCTATATATACATATGTATATTTTCTATTATCTATAATTGACTTACCACACATACATATTATGTATCTTTAAAATGGTGAATAAATTTATTTATTTACTTAATAAACTATTCTTATTTATAGCCTAGTTGCCAGGGGTTTTAAGTTAGAATTAAATATTATAGTCCAAGTAAGGACTTCTCGAGACATAAAAAACGCAATAAAAACTTTACACCCTCATTAAAATAACATTTCTCTTTGTGGTGTCTCGAATGCAATTGACTCGCTTACTTTAATAGGTTTATAATGTGCGTCGGGTCGTTTGATGCAGCCCGCGGCAATTATAATTATGTCGTAAAGTTTTTGTTGCGTTCTTTATGTATCGGGTGCTTATTACTTGAACTATACCTCGTTATTTTTTCCATGAAAGGCTAGTTCTTTGCTAGTAGAAAGTGACTCAAAAAAGTTTACCACAATTCACCCACACGAACCCTTATAAACAACCCTCTGAATATCTCGAAAAATAAAAAAACGGATAGCACCACGTGAAAGAGCGGGAAATTTTACAAAAAAATAGTATAAAAGTATTTTTAAATAAATTGTTCCCTTAGCACGAGAAACTATTGCAGTTTACTCAATATTTCAAGTGCGTCGCACAGGGAAATTAAGCATTTCTCGACCGTCGCTACATAATAAAGACAATTTGTACACATTAAAAACGAAAAAAAAAAAGTAGCATTTTAAAGAGGAAGAATCCAGTTTTCCAATGCTTCATTTTCCTGTGCGACGCGCTTGAATTATTGAGCAAATTGTAATAGTTTCTCATGCTAAGGGAAAAATCTATTTAAAAAAAGTTTTATACTACCTTTTTGTAAAACTTCCCGCTCTTTCACGTGGTGCTATCAGTTTTTTTTATTTTTCATTATCTTTTGAGATATTTGCAAGAAACTGAATTTTTCCGTTTCAGAGGGTTGTTTATAAGAGTTCGTGGGGGTAAATTTTGGTAAACTTTTTTGAGTCACCTTCTACTAGCAAAAAAACTAACCTTTCGCGAAAAAATTAGCAAGGTAACAATTGATTCTAACTTTTCATCAAAATTAGTCTCTGATAGCTGGGCTATTAAGGGAGTATGGGGAAATTAAGGAAATGCCACTTAAGAAGTTATAGTTTGTAGAATCAAGTATGTTTTCTACATGGGGGATGGATGGCGGTGAATGGATATTCGACCACTAACAAAAAGTATCTCGTACTAATCACGATCACGTTTTTATTACTATACTTGTTGGGCAATCAGATCATAGCAGGGTGTCCACCAATTGGACACTGAGGTTCCCGGCTTTTTCCTGATGATATAAATGAAGTAATAAAGAAAATAATAAATATAACAAATTCTCATGCGTTGTTATATTTTTACTAAAAAAAGCGAATGAAAAATTATAATTTAAAAAACTCTAACACAGAAGAAAGTCAATATTGATAATTTTTCATTTAATTATTAAAAAAGGCATTAGAAATTAAATTCGCTATAAGAAGTTTTAATTGCACGATTTTTCAGAATTTTAGAAAAACAAGTGCATAATAATTTGATTTTTTAATAATTGTACTTTATAAAACACAGTGGTGACACGATAATCTAAATAGGTGGTAATCCGGATGCTTCCATAATCTAGATTGGGGTCCTATTCTCATTGTGTATGTTGCAGACAAGATTTACTTTGATTTCATAACCCGGATTCATTTGTGTTACTGCATTTTATGAAAGAACTACTTCGCACTTGACTGGTTTACACTGAAACATAATATTTTTGGTCGCAAACTCCTCTATAAAATCCTTATTTTACTATAAGGAATGTAACCAGACTGCAACCAACAGCTACTCTCCGGGCTACGTTCCCCGCCGAGCGCTGAATTACAAGTTGCAAACCTGGCGCGTTAAGTGTAATAATTGCATATTACCATTAAAACGCTAATGTTTCGATTGCAACAAACACCAGCCGAAAGACTGATCCTACTTAAAGGAGCTCTCGTGCCAGTCGTCACACACCACTTGCAGACTGCAGTTTCGAGCTGTTGGCTCTCGTCAGTGCAAGGTAAGCATGTGATGACCGAGACGAGGATCACTTGACTATTTAGTACATTTCGGTATCTTTGGCATAGCGACATGTAAAACAGTCAGCAGGCGCCATCTAGCGGTCCAGTGTCTGTTGCAATTGAAAAATAAATAGCCTGACTGAGCTTAGCATAGTTCAAATGTGCTTTTAGAGGGCGGAATATTAAAACATTATATTTTTTAGTCGCAAACTCCTATATAAAATACTTATTTTACTATAAGGAACGTAACCAGACTGCAACCAACAGCTACTCTCCGGGCTACATTCCCCGCCGAGCGCTGAATTACAAGTTACAAGCCTGGCGCGTTAAGTGTAATAATTGCATATTACTATCAAAACGCTAATACTTCGATTGCAACAAACACCAGCCGAAAGACTGATCCTACTTAAAGGAGCGCTGGGCTGGTGTTTCTTTGGTGGATTATTAGATGGTAATATGCAATTATTAAACTTAATGTGCCAGGTTTATAACTTGTAATTCAGCGCTCGGCGGAGCACATAACCCTGAGAGTAGCTGTTGGTTGCAGTCTGGTTACGTTCTTTATAGTAAAATAAGGATTTTATAGAGGAGTTTGCGACTATAATATTATGTTTTAATATTCCGCCCTCTAAAAGCACATAAGAACTGGATTACACTGGTATTTTATTGTTCCAGTAGTTGGAAAATGGTTAATACAGATATTTCTGTAATTAGAAAAGTTGACATAAAAATGCATTATTTATGTTCACTTGGTTTTGTTATATTTTCCCATTAAAAAACTCATATAGTGGCTTTTCTGGGTCATGAAATCATACTTGCCAAAACTATGGCGATTTTCTCCACCTACCCTATCCACTCGCGATTTCTAGTAATTTTCCAAAATACCCGTTTTTCTCCCGATTTCTTCCTGGTTGGATTAGATTTTCATCTTTTCCCCATTTGGTAGACACTCTACATAGGCATTATTTCTGTTGGTTAATATAGAATGCAAATAACTCACCTTATAGGAATAATATACGAGAAAAGCAAAATAAACCTAAACATGTATCGATACCAGGGTCCACTAAATCCTTTCAATGCCATCATGAGAAGGGCCAAACCAATAACAGCAGCAAACAACAGTTTAGTGATCGTGTTTACTTCCATATCTAATAGACCCACTTTGGAACGGGGTGCAGAATTGTTCATCACAGATCTAGTTTCTGGTCCTATAATGAAAATTAAAATCTTTAGTACTGACAATAAGACGTCACAACTATTTTACAAAACGTAGATGCCTACCACTTATATCCACATTATTGAAGAAAAAACAAACAAAAAAATGCTTTACCTGTGTAAATAACAACACCCGTGGCTTGGCCAGAAGCAATGACACAATTGGTCCACAGTGTGTTTTCTAAATCTAGACTCTCATCACTGTTCAACGAATCCAGCTGAAAACAAAAAAAGAGCAATTTTTTTATACCGAGTGGTTCATTTAACTTAAATTGACCATCCAGTATCTTCAAAATTAAATGATATAATATGTCTTTTCAGCTTCTCTTTCATCTAACCCATTCATTATAAACTTAATTTAATCCATACAGTTAAGTGAGCTTTGGTTTGGATCACCCAAGTAAAGGACAACGGAACAAACCTCATCAAAATTGAGCTTCGGCGGAATCGGCTAAAACTTTGCTATTTTGTAGTTCTAGTGATGGTGATTAAAATTCATAATTGCCACAACTCGATCCTATGGGCCGTTTTTGAGATACAGCTTGTCAAAACTTGGTAATTTGCGTTATTTTAGCCATTTAAGAATTTTTTACTCTTCAACTAAAGTTAATACTTTAGGGAAAAAGTGCATGGGTTGAAAAATGTTCATTTATGTCCAGTAAAGCTATTTTTTTTTTCAGAATTTTTTATCAACTTTCAGGTTTCAATAAAATATATATATACGATATACAATGGTGCTTCGTCGGAATTGGCTGAAACTGTGCTAATCTGTAGTTCAAGTCATGCTCATCAAAAGTTCTCATAGAACCGAAACAGTCCTATGAGTGGTTTTCGCTCCAGGAGTGCTTGAAAATTTGATGCAGAACCGTTGAAAATACCGATGTCAATATAATATTTCGTAATAGGCTTGCTTCAAGTTTCCAAGTAGCAGTTAAGTCATGTACAGTCACAATCATTGTTTACCCAATAACATTGTTAAGTAATCTAATAATGACATTTTTCGACCTATGCACTTTTTCCCTAATAGTTTAAGACTAAAAAATTCTTAAATGGCTATAATGACGCAAATTACCAAGTTTTGACAAGCTGTATGTCAAAAACGGCCCATAGGATCAAGTTGTGGCAATTATGAATTTTAATCACCAACACTAGAAGTATAAAATAGCAAAGTTCCAGCCGATTCCGCCGAAGCTCAATTTTCATGAAATTTGTTCCGGGGCCCTTTTTTCTCTAACACTATTTTAGAAACTACATTCCACAACTAAAAATTATGTTGGAAGAAATATCATTCCAACAAACCGTGTGGCATAATTCCACACACCGTTTGGAATAGTTCTGCACGTTTAGCTGTTTAGTCACATATTAGTGAGGTATATCAGGCATTCTGATTCGGTTTCTACGGCTATGTCTAACAAATACGATATTTATTTCTAGCTTCGCATTTGATCTTTTTAAGTTTTGAAATTTCTGTGAACGTTTATGAGTTTGTTGAGCAACTTCACATCAATCAATTTAGAAAAATAATTATATATATATTACTTGTAAAATTAACTAAACAACATTTTGTAGAGCAAAATGTAAAGCAGTGATGAAGAAATATATATGGAATGTACGCCACCAGGAATAAGGGAACTTACTAATAATACAATGGGCCAGCTATTACTAAATAAATCAAGAGAAAGATATGAATTGTACTGTCGTGAGCAGAAAAAAATAGGACAACTTTTTTTTTTCTAATGTAAATCTGTCTCAATTTGAATATGTAATGAGTAGCCGAAATAAAACAGATATCACATTTAATTTATTTTTTATTTTAATGCTGTAGTTATTGCTATAGTAAGTGATGGATGGTTAATGAGACAAATTGCACTGCGTTATAACATTAACAAAAATTTGGTGTGTAACATTTTAAGAAAGTGGAGAATAAATGGTACAATTAGTAGAAATCCTGGATCAAAGGACAAAGGATATCCTACTTAACAAGAAACTAACTATTAATATTTCATTATTGCACCATTTCTATTTATAATTTCTATAAGTCTGTTTGGCATAGAATTAAATAACTTTATACAATAATCATTAGTAATAATATTTTCCCATGCATTATTTACTATTTCCAGTAATTCTTCGGCATTCCGTGGTCTCACATTTCGTTTTTGGATACTTCTTACGAGAAGTCCCCATACTCCTTCCACAGGGTTAAGATCTGGACTATGACTGGGCCAGTTAAGAACATTGATGTTGTTATCTTGAAACCAGTTAGTTATAGTATGAGCAGTATGAACGGAACAATTGTCTTGTTGAAATATGAACTCATTAGGAAATAATTGTGACACAGAAGGGAGCATAATATTGTCTAAAATCCTAATATACGTTTCACTATTAAATTGTTCCTCAATATGCCACAAAACACCAGGACCACGTGCCGATATCCAGGCCCACATATTGACGGAAAATCTACCACTTTTATCATTGTTAGATATATATTTCTCATCGAATCGAGTATTCGGAGGGCGGTAAACACGAATACGACCATTGTGTGTTGACTGGAAAGTTTTTTCGTCTGTAAAGATTATATTGTTCAAAAAATTTATATCATGCGCTAAAAATTCAAGCGCAAATCCTACTCGAGCTTTTTTATGTTCAGCTTTAAGTAAGTATTTCTGTGCTGCTGAATGACAGCGTAGCTCCGATTCTCTTACTCGCCGGCGACCAGTACTACTCGATCCAGGAAAATTGCCAATTGCAAATCTTTTTGTTGAGTTGATATCCTTCATCGCCCTGATCCAGGATTTCCACTAATAGTACCGTTTATTCTCCACTTTCTTAAAATGTTACACACCGAATTTTTGCCAATATTATAAAGCAGTGCAATTTGTCTCATTGGCCATCCATCTTCTGCTTTAGCAATAACTCCAGATTTAACTAAATCGCTTATATGCATATTAGTTTTTTGCACACTTGCAATAAATTATGACAACTAACTGACAATGTCACAAAAATTAAAGTTAGATGTACACAACTAGATTTTAGCAAAATACCGTTATAAGACTTGTCCTTTTTTTGCTCACGACCGTACTATAAGCGAAATATGAATTGGTATAAAAAATAATGTTAATTCGATTTCCGAAACTGCTGTATTTGCTTATTTTTCCAAATTAACTACAACATAAATGTTCCACTTTGTGGGAACCCTACTCTACGTTGAGAACAACGAATAGCATTAAACCATAATATTACAAATTATTTAAAATTAAGATCATTCTTAAAGAGAAAATCTGATGGTTATCAGGCAAAAAAATTCAATATTTTATCTGCACAAAGTAATTTTCGTTATGGAAATCTGACTAGAATATGTATCTTTATTTTTATTCCCTCTGTATAATTTTCCTTTTACTGTATTACTGCTAGAATAAGTATTAAATTATTTATTGTACCGTCTTAAATCAAACCGTGATAATAAGTTGTAATATGCACGCAGATGACAGGAGGCGACCTATATCCGGGCGCTATCGATCTACCAGATAGAGCGCTGGCCATCAAGCTAGGAAAAGGCAGGTCTCTGGCTGTAGCTTCGAGAGTTAGGTGTACTTTTCTGCTACCTGTTCCATTCCGCACGAAAATATTGTGTCTAAAATAAAGGTGTTAGAATTATTTTCCACAAACCGATATTACTCCGAAATATTTTCGAAGTTACTTTAATGTCATTAGTAGTAAGGGAAGCAGTAGAAGCCGTCCAACAGTTCACTTCGTCAGAGTCATTCATTAACAACAGACGTGTCCGCTCCTAAAATCTAAACCGAGGTACCATTATTGCATATATTATTTCCTACAAACCGCAGAATTTTGGCACAATCCATAAGAGATCATTAACAAGCTATGCATCCGCCTGGCGACTACTCTCTCTGCTATAGTAAAGGTATCATTTTAAGAAGGATCCGAGAACATTATCCAAATTCATTCCATTCTGACCGCTCCACCGCAGCAGATGATTCCGACTGTAACCGTAGAGAAGTAAGTAAACTAATAGAAAAGCTTGGCTAGTGCAAACTCTCCAGTATCTTAT
Source organism: Leptura quadrifasciata (assembly GCA_963675555.1). Lineage (NCBI taxonomy): Eukaryota > Metazoa > Arthropoda > Insecta > Coleoptera > Cerambycidae > Leptura > Leptura quadrifasciata. The sequence goes on from OY776674.1 coordinate 129,297,289, forward strand.
ATAATACCGACCACGGGAGACCCATCCAGTTCACCCAGCCTCTACCAGAGTCTGGCAGATTCTGTTTCGGAGGACGCTGTCGCCCACAGCAATATCAGCTGACTTTGTCGTGATTTTTAGCTCTCTTAGCTCACGGCTTTCTCTTGCTTTGGAAGTGACTTTGTCATGGCCTCGGGTCTTAGCCATTACAAAGTTATGAATCACATTACTAATCATACTTTACCCTTTTTAGGCTTAATAACCATACTTTACTATTTTCAGGCCTGTTCGCTCCGTGCGCTAGCAAGTTCCATTGATATCTTCTCTATAATTTTGCACTGTATATTTATCTGTGGTCTTGTTTCTCATACCTGGTATCCGTGCTTTGCCTGTCACCCGTTTTTACCGCTTTACCGCCTGCTCCGTTAATCACCGTTTTCCGTTTAAACTGTTTCAATCAGCACCTGCCATAGTAACTACTGCCTATCAATCTCTGCTTGTCATTTGTATTTAAAACTGAAACTGGCGCCCGAGTAAAACCGTACTGTACTGAATAACCGTTTCCGAAGCTCGAATGTCAAAGTGACCCTTTTTCTGCAGAGGTGGAGGAAAATACATCACAACGAGAAATAAATACCTTTATTAAAGGAGCTCCTAATGAAATACAATAATGGATAAGGGTAATAAAGTTAGTTAAAATCTGGTTGAAAAAAATAATTGTTTGAATCAAGTGTAGAATTTTCAGTTTTACCACCTCAACAGAATATTTCACTAATATCTGGTATATTATCAAAGAGTAGTAATACACCTTTAGAATTTCTGGATACTAAAACAATATCCCACATTTCTTTTTAATTGGTCAAATATAACATTTAATTTGTTTACAAATGAGAAAAACTAGTAAATACATGTACAGTGGTAAAAACTATTTATTTTGTTATATCACAAATTAATATATTTGTTTAATTGTAAGTTTCCTAATAAAATTATTGCCTAAATAAGCAAGTTTTATTTTGTGTAATTTCTAAAATTTTGTTAAAGAAACTATAGTCCACAACACATTTAGAATGGCATGTTCCACAATCGCCTTTGCATCGGACTACAAACTTTTCGCATGTGTCAAACTGTAGAACATGTGCCATTTCACAACTTACTTAATATAATATTCTATAACTAATAGACATAGATATAATATCACCTCATGGATGCAACTTTATGCAAAGAAAACTTTGTCCTAATTTACGCGTTGCTTGATGGCCACTTATTTACAAGATATCCTAACAAATAATGGAGAATTAGGTTATTACATTTACTTACTCGGCTGAATGTCCCAATGAAAGAATGAATATCTTTTTGCGGTTTTTCAGCGTAAATACTTGCACTGATTTCAAATAGCTGATGGTCCGTAGAGAGTTTTTGTGTGGCTGGGACTGCCAACCTCAGTTTCCAATCTGTTTCACCATCTAACTGATCAGTCCTGACGAAAACTGCACCACTACTTTCGGAGGTTCTCAGTAATACCAAATCGGCAGGAACTCGTTCATCTTTGTCGACAATTATCAAATCTCCCACCTAAATAATAACACAGCCAATTAAATTTTGTTGATGGTAGATGGGTATTAATATAAATGAGTCCAATGAAAGAAAATAATATTTGAAACACACTATTACATGTACTTATTTTTTTTATCAGATTATTGACTAATGACTGCTATACTGGGTGTCAACGGATCATGGTAGACCCCCGTTTTTATCCTTATTTTTTAGAATATCAGAATTAAACCTGGTAGATGTATTATATGACCGAGAAGACACTGTGACATAACTGTCATATCTGCTCCTCTTCCGGTTTCACCGGAAATGACCCCAAATTTTAATTTTTAAATGGAACACCTTGTATACTATTATAAAGGAATCCTTAAAAAACTTTGAGCACGGCGATACGCCATAAGTGGCATTTCAACTACATGAAACATGACTTAAAATTAAAAAAAATTAAAATAAGAAAAAAATGCTTTTGGTCACATCCACGGATTCCTTACAACATCCGTTAATTTATGGTAGTACTCTATCATTATGGTTCCATTTGAAAAATGCAAGTTTTGTTAAAAAAACTGTCCAGGCCAAATTCGATGACCCACATAAAAGGCTCTCGAGCCTTGATCTCATTTGAAATTTTCATCAGGAAGGTCTAAACTACAAATCTCAATTTGCTTGATTCAATCTGGCAATGTCTCGTATTTATACGCTTCAGTACGTGTGTAGTTACTTTGGTTTAGAGTGCATTGTCGTATTTTGTGAGGTTAAGAATATATTTGTGATTTTTAACAAAGTATAAAAAATGTGTTCGAGAACAAAAAAATTGTAGATTTTCCATAAATATCAACATCGACTGTTATTCTTACGGCAATCCATATTTTCTTAACATCTGTAAAGTACACGTATTCATCGACATAAACTGTGCGTTGACAGCATTTTAAATATTACTGCGCAATTGCAATGTTGCCAAGTCGCGAACTCCTGCTCACCAACTCATATGAGGCAAGCCGAGAGCGACCGAAAGTCACGGATTTTCAACACATTTTACAGAAAAATGAATACCGCTTGCAGTAATTTTTTTTAGAAGAAAATATTCCTTTCCCCTTCTTCTAATAGCTCTCAGATTTTGAAGAAAATTGTAAGAAAATTATCATTTTAATTAAATAAAACGTAATATGGGATTTATAAGACAGTATGTTAAAATAGGAATTTTAGCTGCTAATATTTACAAATTTAATATCGCAACAGCTACTCAAATTTTTTCCATGTATACAGAACATTAATAAAAATATATGTATACATTTTCAAGATAATCATAAGAAAACTTTTTTTGTTGGAAATGTCTTTCAGTAAAATTAGTAATGAATATTGTCTAAAACTTTCTTTTGGCCAAAGTAGAGGCAATATTCTAAAATCAATAACTAGCTAATTATCATTGAAAGAAGAAAACTAAGGTTATGACTTTTAAGTATAACACTTTCCTGACTTTCCTTGATGAAAACAAATATATCTTGTGGACATATATTATGAGAACAATAACTTCCTATTTTAAGAATAACACTAAAATACTAAATAATACTAAAAACATCAAGAGGATACGTGTTGAAATCAAACACAGACAAATATAAACTGTTAGCAAAATTAGCCAAATTAACTGAAAATAGAAAATAATTAGCTACAAAGAAACTTCAAATAAGACTAAAACAACAAAACCAGTTCCCGAATCTTCATATTCTGTAGTAATTAGCTCTGTAGAACAATACATCGATGACAAAGCAATAAGCGATTTTCTAAAATTGCAAAATATAAAATATAGGTATTGCAAAAAAATTGTATCATGTACAACCAATTAACCAACTATGCTTATACGCATTATAACCGGCTGCCATACATCCTGAATATCTGCTAAATAACGGATTATCTACAAGTACCGCCACTATCCAGTTTACCCAAGTATCCCACCTCAACCAGTACCTCCACCCTGCAGAAGATGTGGCCAATATGATCACATTTTAGAAAGCCGTCTCTCACCACTAAAATGCAAAAAATGTAATGGAAACCATCACACCTCGAAGTGCAAAACAAATTTACCACCCAAATGTCATGCTTGTGGAGGTGAAGACCATAAAGCATGGTCCAACAAATGCCCTAAACGACCTTTCAAACCCATCGAGGGCATACCTAATGCCTCAATAAAACCTCTCAATAAGAAAAGTTATGAAATGGACGAAGAAAAAACGAATAACAATAAAATACATTCTAAAATAACAATACACGACTTAATTCTTAACATATACATAACCAAAATAAACAAATCCAAATATACCAATCATAAAGAACTCTTACAAAAGCTGAAAAAAAGGTACATCCTACTGTACAACATAGATACCATGGCAGTTTTTTCTGGGAATCACATGTATACCCTTATGTTTGATTTGGACAACCCAACAAGTTCATCAGCCACCGAACCACTCCATGGAGAACAAAGAGATTCCATTCATGCCACTAGTTAATATAATTTATAACAACATAAATAGTTTCACCAGCAAGAAAGATTTGCTCTACAATTATGTGGAAAACAACAACATAAAGTGCATAATGTTAGTAGAAACGAAAACCAGAGAAAACTACAGCATTTCATACAGAAACTGGGCTACAATTCAGCAACATGGAAATTTGTTAACCAATCATCTTTGAAGAGGAAGCCTAATACAAACACATCCAAGTCTGAAAATGGGAAAAGCCAATGTTCCGAAAATCAATAATTTACTTAACGAATGTATACATTTTACAATTCCTTTTTCGGGGGAACAGTTGCACATTTTTTTGGTGTACATACATCCCAATTCAAAAATAGAAGAAAGCGTATTCATTAAAGCCTCCTTGCACAAGTATGCCATTATTGTAGGGGATTTTAACATCAATCGCAGCAAACAAAAGTGTTTAAAAAATGAACAAATGAACCTCCATCTGTTCACCAACCAAGAGAAATTTACAACTACAAGAAATGTAACATTGATGATATAAATATGGAGATGTGCCGTTATATAGAAAACAAAGAGGACAGGGTCGAAAGTATAGAAGATATAACACAGTTCAATACAAAAATAAAAGACGCAATACAAACAAACACTCCAACCATTAACACAAAATTCTATTCCCATCAGCGTCCACCATTCATAATTAAAATTATCAAAATTAAAAGAAAAATGTTACGTGAATATTATGAGAATCCAGATCCCGCGATATAAAATGCAAAATAAATGAATATAACAAAACAGTTCATAAAATGATAACCCAGTATAAATTACATTTTTGGCTGCAGGCGTGTCAGGAAATCAAGGAATCAAAAGGGCGGCTTTTCTATACAAAAATAAAAATGGTATCTAAATACAAGTCTAAACATAATATTCCAGAAATCGAAGAAAATGGACAAATATTTAATACTGATGTCGACAAAGCCAATAAATTTGCAAACCATTATGAACAACAATTTGCAGAAACCCAAAAGCCCACATTTGATCAGAATAATTATGAAGTTAACAGTTGATACTGTAACTATTTTAATACTAATGTTCCAGCCAACTTAATAGAAATCGAAGAAGAAGAAGAGTATTTCTCTATTTTACACAAACAAAAAAATACATCCTCAGGAGTTGATGGAATACCATGGCCTGTAATTAAATAATTAGATTATCGAATTCATTGCTACATTTTAAAAATCTATAAATACTGTTAAGAGCAACAGATATTTCCCTAAGAATGGAAAAGAGGAGAGATAATAAACATACCAAAGTCCAATACCAATCATAAAAAAATTAACAATTACTAGGAAAACTATTCGAGAAAATTTTAAAGAACATATTATATAACAAGACCAAGGATATTATTCCTAACCACCAGTTTGGGTTCAAAGAAAAGAATGCAACCATTCATCCACTAACAATTCTCACTTCAAACGACCAGACTGCAAAGCATGAAAATTTAAAATCTGCAGCAATATTTCTTGACATCACAAAGGCCTTTGATAGTGTCTGGCATAAAGGACTACTTTATAAACTAAAAAAAGTCGATACTCCAGATTTCTTAATTCACCTTCTAAAACATTATCTGGAAAATAGAGCCCTACATGTGAGGGTTGGCACCGCCACATCCGAAGAATTCACAACTGAGCAAGGGGTCCCTCAAAGGTCACCGCTTTCGCCTCTACTGTAGAACATATATGCATATAACATTTCTACAGTCCAAAATCCATCTGAGGACGCAACATATTTACTACAATTTGCCAATGACACAACATTGCTAGGACATGACAAAACTTTACAACAGCTAATTCCAAAAGTGCAGGCAAAAATGGAAGAAGTTCAAAGTTAGTCCAACAAGTGGCGCCTTCTTATTAATCGAAACAAATCTAAATTCATTATATTTAATCATTCTCCCTCCCCATCCTCCCCTATAATAAACATTGCAAACAAACAAATAAAACCATCACCCTCAGCAAAATATTTAGGAATTACTTTGGACCAACAACTAAATTTCAACCAACACTCAGGATCAATTAAAGTAGAAATCAAGAACCGAGCTAAACATTTTAAATCCCTTACATATAAAAATGAAGGTATATCGACCAAAACAGCCACAAAAATCTACAAATCCATATGTTGACCTATTCTAGAATATGGACATACCTTATATATTAATTGTCAAAGACCTGCTCTAAACAATCTAAAAGTACCCGAAACCTCTTCACTTCGAATTATAACCAAGATTTGTCACCCCGACAATCACCTTCACAACCCACCTAACAACTTACTATATGAGAGAACCGGTGTAACTCCAATAATAAGCAGACTTCAAATGTTGACAAACAAATTTACAAATCAACCACACAATATGCAAATATTAAGGCCGATCAAGAGACCCCAATATAAGATCGAGATTTAAACTCCTCGAGATGACATCGATGGAAAAAATATCCACACAAATTCAAAACTAATACTATGACCAGTATCAATTTTCAAAATAGCAACAAGATGCAAATGTAAACTATTATTATTGAGTTATATTTCATTTTTTATATATTTTTTCCCCATAAACTATGTTAACTATTAATATAATAAAAAAAAAAAGTTAATACAGTAACTTAATTGCAATAACAGGCTGAAGGACTCCGGTCGATGGCCATTTGGGTACTTATTTATCTATTATTGTATATTTATTTATCGAATAAAGAACGTTTATTATTATTATTATTAGTCTTAAACATAGTTTGAATTTTTTCCATGTAGAGCCATTATTTATTTAATTGTGTACAAGTACTCAATAACACTCTAGTGAGTTATAAGTCATCATAACTCACTAGTGAGTTATGATTTATAACCCGCACCTTTTTTGTAGAAAACTATATATTTTATTTATTGAAAAAATAGATGGAACACTTAAATTCTATTTAAATTAACCATTAATAGCCCAGGGCATTTAGATCAAAATCGCTCGAATAGCGGAAATTTTTAGGCACAGCAGATATCGAGATGCGGTTTTCTGCATTGTGTTCAGGAAGGTCCCAGGAAACGACTGTACATAGTCTGGTTTAGCCATTTTTTGAAAAATGCCTTCTGGGCCGGAAAATGCATTTTCCAATTGCATCATTACTTGCACCATTGTAGGAACGACTGGAAACTCGGAAAAATCGCTCGGAAATCGTTACTCGGGGGTTTTCGGGGCTGCCGAACTCGATTCTGGCATTGGAATTACCCGGGGTCGCTCGGGGGCGGCTCTGCGGGGGTATCCGGGGGCCATTCTGGGGGGGGGGGGAATTGCATAGTCCATGAAAATCGCTCCAAACTCGTTACTCGGGGGTTTTCGGGGATGCCGAATTCAATTCTAGCATTAGATTTCCTCGAGGGCGCTCGGGGATTCCTCTGTGGGGTTGTCTGGGGGGTCATTCTGGGAGGGGGGGAATAGCATAGTCCATGGGAAGCGCTCCAAACTCATTACTCGGGGGTTTTCGGTGATGCCGAATTCAATTCTAGCATTAGTTTTCCCCGGGGGCGTTCGGGGGTCCCTCTGTGGGGTTATCTGGGGGTGATTGGGGGGAAACGGCAGTGTCCATGAAAATCTCTCGAAAATCGATACTCGGGGGTTTTCGGGGATGCCGATTTCAATTCCGGCATTAGACTTCCCCGGGGGTGCTCGGGGGTGGCTCTGTGGGAAATGGTAAAGGAGAAAGTGAAAAATCACAAATTATGAAAATAATACTTTATTCAAATAACAAATAGGAGTTTTTATTAATGTTGAATTATTCACTATAAACTTCAATTTTTAACTTAAATACTAAACATCTTGTTCAAACTCTTCTTCTTCCCCTTCTTCATCTTCTCCCCTTTCTTCATCTTCTTCCACGTCACTATTCTCGGCCCCGTTGGAAGTGCCTTTTTGGTTTGAGCAATTGCCATCGCAATGCTTGCATGCAAGTGAGCACTCCAACCCACTTCGGCGGCATCCGCACCTCGTGCCACAGTCAGTTTCACAAGAACAAGAAATTTTGCTTAAAATTTCCTCGGCTTCCTGGGTCAAGGTGACAGGACTCCATGCACCAATTCCCACCCCCATTCCAACGGATCTAAGGTCTCGTCTTGACCTTGTGCACCATACCAAGCCTGTACTTGGAAATAGACACGCTTGATATGCTCGGTTAACGCATTGGCAGTCGGAATTATGCGTGCAAAATCGACTTTTTTAGAATTGGCGGCTTCAGCATACGTTTTTGCTCGATAGCTTTGGACGAGCTCAATCGCCGAAAACCCCCGAATAACGAGTTTGGAGCGATTTTCATGGACTATGCAATTTCCCCCCCGGAATGGCCCCCCGGATACCCCCGCAGAGCCGCCCCCGAGCAATTCCAATGCCAGAATTGAATTCGGCATCCGGAAAACCCCCGAATAACGAGTTTGGAGCGATTTTCATGCATGCTGCCACTTCTCCCCCAATTCACCCCCCGCGCACCCCCGGGTAATTCTAATGCCAGAATCGAGTTCGGCAGCCCCGAAACCACCCGCGTAACGATTTCCGAGCGATTTTTTCGAGTTTGCAGTCGTTCCTGTAATGGTGCAAGTAATGATGCAATTGGAAAATGCATTTTCCGGCCCAGAGGGCATTTTTCAAAAAATGGTTAAACCAGACTATGTAGAGTCGTTTCCTGGGACCTTCCTGAACACAATGCAGAAAACCGCATCTCGATATCTGTTGTGCCTAAAAATTTCCGCTATTTTTCCTAACTTCCCTGGACTATAATACTTCCATTTTCATAACTAATTGTTCCTTCTGTAAACTTTTCTACAATTTTGTGACAGTACAGAAAGTACATATAACTTTTAAGGGTGCGTTACCAAGGTCAAATACTGCGTAAAATACCCTCATTCTTATTTTACATTCATCTTAAAAACGAGCCAACAGAATTCAGAATTGATTTCATTATGTAAACTAACAAACTTAAGACAAGGATTTATTATATTTTATATTGTAATCCTAGTTAAAATTAAGTTTTCAAAATTTTCCCCTTGATTATTCAAAGCGAACGTATCCTCATTCATCTCAAATTCATCATAAATTGTTTTATATTCTACAAAGGGACTTAAATATTCAAATAAAATATAATACGATGTAGTATAAAATAAAATAACATTCGAAAAAAAATGAAAAGTCTGATGCATAATATGTGCTCCTATGAAAGTTTAGTGTCAAATACAAAACTGTTAAATTTCGTGTAAAATAGTTAGGCATTTTGCTACTAGAGGCACCATCATAGCGATGACCACTGCTAAAAGCAGGGTCGAGCTCATAATTTTTCATTTAGCCTTGAGAGCTTCGAGTGGCAGTATCATATGTAAATAAACATGTTATGTGTATCTGATAGCTAAATTCGGTGATTTACTAATATTTCGTCTTTTATGCCAACTAAATACGCGCAACCCACAATACTTTAAGATGTTTTGTGTGTCAGCGAGGTTTTGTTTGTAACTGGTACGAATAAACATAAAATCACATTGCGATTACATTCGTACGGTCCTGTACGCTTGGACTATTGTGGCTTGTTGACAGGACAATGTAATTCTATTACTTACAAATTTACTTGCGATTGATTGGTGCGTGCAAAGGCAGCCTTAAGCTCCACCCAATTTTTGGAGAAGTTTTTTTCGTAACCAGGAGGTTAAAATACATGAGAATCATCCACAAAATTTCCACTGGAAATCAAATATAATTAATCCGATTATAATAGGTAAAAGTAAAAAAATTGAGAATAGGGCAAGTTGACTACACAACAAATGGAGTAAGTTAGCATGTGCAACTGACAGAAAAGGCAAACTAGAAGAGGAAAAATGTTGGTAAAATGACCCAGAAAAGAGAGTGCAGAATAACAGAACAAACATTTGACTGGACTGAATAATTTCAATTTTTTTCCTTACGTATTCATTATTTTTTTCTTTGGTTCTTTAACTTTAATCATAATTTTGTTACTTCCCATTCTTCGTTAATAGATCAGTTAAATACCAAAACTGTTATTATTAAAAATTCCATCCTTATAATTTGTGTCAACTTGTCCTGTATTGTCCTGATTGTCCCAAAAAAAATTGCGGTGAATAAAGACATTTTTATACAACTCAAAGATAAACTTATATTAATGATTTATCATTATTTGCTTGTAAAAAAGTGATCGCTTTAATCTAATCTAATTATAGTTTACTCAGAAAGTTATTTTTATCAATAATAGAAATTGTGTTTCAAAATATCTAAAAGTAAAGCAATAATCATAGGAATATTGAATTTATTATTATGGACTTGGGTTAAAAATGTAAAAATTCACATATTTTATTCCATATCTTTACAATAGCGACATGTAAAATAGTAAGCAGGCGCCATCTAGCGGTCCAATGTCTGTTGCAATCGAAAAATAAATAGCCTGACTGGGCTTAGCATAGATCAAGTGTGCTTCTAGAGGGCAGAAATATTAAAACATAATATTTCAGTCGCAAGCTCCTCTATAAAATCCTTATTTTACTATAAGGAATGTAACCAGACTGCTATGTGCCCCGCCGAGCGTTGAATTACAAGTTACAAGCCTGGCGCATTAAGAGTAATAATCGCAAATTACCAACAAAACGCTAACGCTTATTTTCAAACCATTGTTTTATATGTTTGAAGGCGTTTTGTACCTTTTCCCTTAAGTTGCTCCATGTGTCATTCTCATAGAAAATGGCAGTGTCGTCAACAAAACTAATGATGGTACCTTCTGTGTTAATTTCGAACAGGTTATTTAAATAGATGATAAACAGAATTAGACCTATTATGGTTCCTTGCGGTACACCATATTCAATTGTTATAAAATTACTTCTGTGGTCATTTATTTCTACATATTGTTTCCTATTTGTTAGATAACTACGCATTAGTTTAAGAGCTGTACCTCTAATTCGGACATCATCTAAGTTTTGTAGTAATACTTATTGTATCGAAAGCCTTCGCTAAGTCTAAAAATAAACAAAGCGAAAGTTTCGAATTATCAACAGCGTCGTAAATTTTTTTAGTAAGTAAAGTAATCACATGTTCTGTCGTTCTTCCCTCCCTGAACCCAAATTGTTGTGCTGACAAAATATTGTGTTTATTTAGGAATTTTACAACTCTGGTTTTTAATTACATTTCGGCAATTTTCTCTATATTTGTATATATATTATAACTGACACAAAAATGATTGCCAATAATTCGATGAATACTTTACTGAAGTAGGGCAAAGTATTGTTCAAAACATAAATAATAATACAGGAAACATTGGTGCAATAGATTGTCCAGTGTAATTATACTATATATACCTGGCACAGACAAACGAAAATGAAATTATTAATGATCTAAATAGTAATGCTGCACATAACAGTACAAAACATGTTAACAATAAGGGAATTCACTGTACCTATATTAGTTAAATTAATTAATATCTCTAATGTCAATATATACTTCCAAAAACTCTTAAGACTTTGTAAAATAACATTCATTTATAACAAAATCAAAGGAGTTTGTTTACAGAGTCCCATCGATGACGTCATCAGGGCGGGCGCTAACATGGCGTAGTGCTCTGGCGATTAAATTTCAATTCAAATTCCAAAATGCTTTTCATAAGGGTATTTAATTGATTGGTAGTGTATTTTCAAGTGTTTTTAACTATAATTAAGTATTATCTTCCCAGTCAAAAAGATTTTAAAATTTGTGAAAACACCGAATTACATTGCTACCAATCCTGATAAAAAAAACCGCTGCCCAAGGAATCACTACTTCCACATCCAGATTTTGTATCCAAGATTTATACACACTAAATCCCAATGTAATATTTTACTCCCTTTAATAATAGAGTGGGGGTGGCAATGGGGGATGGCTAATGCCAAAATAAATTTTAAAGGCTATTGGTTCTCTTACACTCACTAAATCCCAATTTAATTTTTTACTCCCTTTAATAATACGGTGGGGATGGCAATGGGGGTGGCTAATGCCAAAAAATTTTTAGAGGCCCTTGGCTCTCTTATACACACCAAATCCCAATTAAATTTTTCCTCCCTTTAATAATAGGGTAGGGGTGGCAATGGGGGTGGTAGAGGGGGTGGCTAATACCAAAATAATGGCTGTCTACAGTGCATTTGTCATTCCAACACTGTTATATGGATGTGAAAGCTGGGTCACTTACCGTCGTCATGTGAAAGAATTAGAACGTTTTCAGCAAAGACACCTCAGAAGTATGATGAAAATCCGTTGGTTCCATCACATATCAAACGTGGAAGTACTCAGGAGAGCAAACAGCCTTCAATTGAGGTGCTTATTTCAAGAGCACGCCTAAGATGGGCAGGTCACGTTCATCGTATGCATGATAACCGCCTTCCTAAATGTATACTTTATGGTGAATTGCTAAGCGGTAGAAGAAGGCGTGGCGGTCAACGGAAGAGGTTCAAGGACGTTCTCCATGAAAATCTAAAATCCTGCGGTATTCCAGACGAGCAATGGGAACAACTTGCAGCGGACAGAACCAAATGGCGAGGGGTTGTGGCCAGCTATCAAGGAAATGTTGCTGCAAGAAGGACGAATCCAAGACCTAACCAGGTCTATGTTTGTCCTGACTGCGGTCGACATGTGCTCTCCCGAATTGGCCTCTATAGCCATAGTCGTGTGCACCGTAGATGAATGGGAATTACAATAGACTACACCTTTTACTTGTTTTTTATTGTACACAATTTATCGACTGTAACATTTTTATACTCGGACTCGAGTAACGGCTAATAATAATAATAATAATAATACCAAAAAAAATTTTTGAGACGTTTCGTTCCTGTATACATACTAAATCACATTTTATTTTTTTTTTACTCCCTTTCATAATAGTGTGGGGGTGGTATTGGGGATGATAGCGGAGGTGGCTGATGCCAAAAAAAATTTTAAGCTCTTGGCTTTTCGTACGTGCCCTAAATTGCAATTTTATGGGCTCTTATCTGCTTGTTTTGCCTATTTACCCCTATTTGCCACATTTACCCCCGAACCCTTCCAGAATTAAATCAAAATATAATCTAGTTCCAGATCTCATTATAATATATAAGTGTACCGGACCCCGCACATTTTAGGTGTATTTTGGCCTTCACTCCCGGGACCTGAAACTTGGCTCAGAGCTAATTCTTATCGTTCTGTTTAAGTCTTTATGGGTAAAAAAAATTCAACGATAGGATTTCGAGATATTGGCCATTGAAGGTGTTTATGCTTCCCGCTCGTCAATACCTCGAAATGGATGAATGGGAAAGGTTTCCACCCCTGACACAAGAATCACTAATATTCACTGGGAAGATAGTAGTTCTGAGATAATACAAGTTTTTTTTTAATTTGATTGTAGCTACTGAGTATATACAGTTTATGTTACGAAAAACAAAACATTGAAGCCCAATAATGTGTGCACTGCTTTGGTATATAGTTGGCTTTCTGAGTGGAGAGATGAGGCCTGAGCGAGTCCTGAGAGGTAAGCGACCTCACATGTAAACATTAGCTGCTGGCAATGGTTTATTTCCCAAAAATACACAAAATATATAATGTATACAGCCCATGTGATGGAAAAATGCAATTTTGATGACAGGGTTTAGAATGCCGATGATGCAAAGATAAATAAATAATATGTGCGGATTAATTCATGGTAATATATAATCATAAGGAAAATGTGGAAAGAAAAATGAGGAAAAAATGGTATTGACGAGCGGGAAGAGTAAACACCTTCAATGGCCATCAATATCTCGAAATCCTATTGTTAAATTTTTTTTTGTCCATAGAGACTTTTGAATAGCACGGTAAGGACTAGCTCTAACTCAAGTCTCAGGTCCCGGGAGTGAAAGCCAAAATACACCTAAAAGGTGTGTGGGGTCCTTTTAAGTCAATATCATAAACGGTTCCAGAGCAAACGTGCGCACGCACACAAAAAAAGTTACACACTGACCGACAGACAGACAGAATTTTTTTTTCTCAAATTTAAAATCTCGACGTTTTATAACATTTTAAGCCTATTTCAACAAAAAAAAAATATATATATATATATATATATTTTTTTTTGCATTACTATGGAAGTAAAATTATGTGATAATGATATTTGTTGACCTAAGAAAGGCATTCGATGTTATCGATCATAAAATCTGACTAAACAAACTGCACCTAATGGGGTTAAGAGGAAATTTATATTGACTGATTAAATCTTATTTATATAAGCGGCAGCAGTATGTAAGTATTGATAATGTTGAGTGATAGTCTTAGTGTTAACTGTGGAGTGCCTCAAGGCTCGATCCTGGAGCCCCTACTCTATCCATCACATGTTTTAAGTTTAAAAGAGGCTCATTTAAAAACCCAATACTATACATTTGTCGATGGCACAATATTAGTATAGCGACACGAATCTGAATTCTCTTGAAAGCTCCATCAATGATCATTTAGAAAAATCCACTGGTTGGTTAACCAAAAGCAGATTAAAAGTCAATGAACAAAAAACAACATATATTATGATCTTTATGCACAAAAATATGAACTTTCAGGAACCTACAGCGAGATAGGTGACAGTGTGATTCAGAAAATAAGTAAATAAAATACCTGGGATTTACAGATGATAAATTAAATTGGTAAAAGCATTTAGATCATTTAAATAACAAAATTGTACAAATGATTGCTGCCTTATATAAATGTAGGGAATATCTAAATCATGAGACTATTCAAGTGGTATATAATGCATTTTTTCCGTCACATTTTAGATATCTAATAACTATTTGGGACACATGTGGTAACACACTTTTTAGAAGGGTGCAGACCTTGCAGAATAAAGTTATAAAACATCTATTTCAATTTGAATATAAAACACCCACAAACCTGGTAGGTACATTATGAAACAAATCTACTCAATCTAAATAAAGTGTTAAGAGTTGTTCGGAGTGTATTAGTCATTCATGCTTCCAATTTCAATTGTAAATGACTTCACGTCAATAAAATGATGCAGCCGAATGTACGGTGTGCTTGGAAAGAGAGATATAGAGATGTAATAGAATATGACATTGGACAAATTTATTATGCCTAATCTTTAAATTTCTCGGTACACTTGAGGATATTAGGGCTAATTTTATTTTAGTTCTACAAAACGGAAAATGTTTATTTTAATAACACCTATGTGGGATGATAAGAATTATTTTTGCAAATCGAAAATAGAAGAAAGAAAAATAATTTTTTTATATATACTTTTTTTTCTCTCATTCGTCCCACATTGTATTTAATGTATTTTAGTAAAAGCCGTGTTTTTAAATAATGATTTATATGAGAGTAAATTGCACCGTCTTTCCGGCTTATATCCGGAGCGCTCTTAATAATGGAACAATGCAAATTTATATATAAAATTACACACAACCTACAAAAATGTAATACACCATTTAGTTATATAAGCCAATTACACACGCATAGTATACAAGAAGTCATAATAATATCTATTAAATAATGTCAGAAGAAATATCACGTTGAATAATCCTGTCACCAAAAGTATTCTTCAATCGTATAACTCAATGCCAACACATATCAAAGATAAGATAAGTACTGTATGTTTCTTCCTGATCTCAAATATATACACAGACTAGTTGTGATTTTCACTACATTCCAATATTTTAATATGTTATTTAATATTTCGATTTGTTAAGTTTTATTTTTTGATATATCTTGATTAGTTAATTTTATATTTCTAAAAGGTTAGTTAGGTAATATTCGTGTCCAAATAAGATATATTGTTCCAATACCACCAATGTAGCTGATTAGGAACTACAGTTGTAATACTTAACGTAATTTTTAGTATCTTTTAATATATGTCAAATTTTACAGAAAACAACATTTTTATTAGTTCGTGTTAAAAATCAATATTTTATAGTTTTAAGTGATTTATGTTAAATAATGACCTGAATATTTGTTATTGCCGAGGCTGTTGCATATTCTCACCTAACTTCAAAATTGTTATTAACAATGATTTTTATATTGCTGATGTGAAAGACAGTAATATCTTACAAATTACATTTTTAGCAATCCAATTTATAACATTATCTTATTGGTATTAACAGACAAGTTATGTGGTGATTTCTCCGAAATTAGCGTGTTATGTCATCATAATATATTCTATTATGCATTATATTTACACACGTTAAAGTGATCCTCACAAAATCATGCAAGATCTTGCAATGGTAATTTCTTACAGGTAAAGTTTCTTGACAGTACGTTTTACAGTCAGCAATTTCTGTAATTCCAATAATATTGCGCAAGATTAGCCAACTTTGTAAAAATAAATTGCACTGTCTAACAAACTAAACAATAATACATTGAACTTATTCTGCTCATTTTAATCGCTGAGAATATTCATATGAATAAGCTTTCATTTACTTTTATCGTCTATAACCTCTTAATCGGGCCACGTGATATGAAGTAATATTCTAGTAACTCTCTGTCTGTATTGGTAACATGGAAATCACTAATTATTCACCAGACTTGCAAGAAAATTGCAAGAAAAATCGAGCAAAACCGATTTTCTGCAAGATGTTGAAACATGCAAGTAAATTGCCAAATGTGATCAGCTGGCTCTCAACTGCGCATGCCTTTAATCAAGATTTCTTGAATTTGCAAGAAACTTGCAGAGTATAAAGCGGCTTTTATAAAAAAAAAATCATGCAACTTCTTCATTATAATAATTATAAAACAGGTAAAAAACTTCTTGTAATTTACCTTCAATTTATGAGCGGCCACTATTTCAAAAGGTTTATTTCTATCATTTAACAGCCTTTTACATTTCTGATTATTGACTTCTTGATCTCTCTTATGCCTCCTCAAATCGTCTATTGCTTCTCTAGAAATCGTTACCAAAAGTACAAAACACTAAAAGAAAATTGTTTAATAAACACAAATTAAATACATTTGCTTCCTTACCAATGGTCCCCAATAAGTATACAAATATCCAATACGAATGTCAGGGACAAACTGACTAATTGCCATAATTAAAAAGTAGAGATTTAGAAAAAATTTAAATTGTTGATACAAAACAAGAGGCAAGAAAGTTATTATATTGTACTTCTGATTCCTCACAGCATTTGCTGGAAATTGGCCGGGAGTGGGTTTTCCCAGCAAGATATTTCGAGATCTTAATTCCCTTGGGCCACAACATTTTCGAAAGAGGGTGCACCAGCAACTAAAAGAAAAAAAAATGAAATATAAATACCTTTAATATAACATTAAACTGTCTATGCAATAATTTATCTCTCGAAATACCTCCATGAGGATTCTTTATGGGCTTTTGTTATCAGGGGTATGTCCTCCTTTGATGTTTTAGTAATATTACTTTGAGATTCGATATTATCCATTTTACCGTGAAGTCTTTAACACACTCAGGAACGAACAATTTATATTGTCAAAACTACATAGTTTTTAAACTCCCGTAAAAACAGTAAAATAAACACCGATTACAAAAATACGGCCACCATTAATCTAGTTGATAACTTTGACATTTGACATTGACAATTAGATATCGCCAACATAACAATAATTGTGAATCGTGACAAAATAAATTATTTCCAAATAAAAATATGATACAATATTGCAATATACTATTACTATTAAGTTTACACAGAAACTTAAAACTAAACAGACCGTCACATAAATACAGTAATAAATAATGGCGAGATAAAACAGTTAATATCAAATTTAAAGATGATAAAATTATTTAATTTTTTTAGCGATATCTGACAACTACTCTTAATATAATATATAAGCAAAATAGAAATGAAGAATTTTTGATAAAAGGACACCATTGACTACCTGCATAAAATATTTCCTATGCTCCTTCGTCTTTTAGGATTACGGTTAGCTCTAGCAGTGTGTACATCCATTTCACTCCCATGACTTGATGAATGTCCAAGTAAAAATTCAGTTTCGTGGTCACAATCAAAATCTTGCAGAGGATATTCCATAACCACAATAACACCTTTTCATAATTTTACATTTTCAATATTGGTTAATATTTACGAAGTTTAAATACTATATTTTATATTGTTCGAATTCTACTAATAATCTTAACGGATTCTTGAATAACAATAACTATTTTGTAAACACTTATTTCAAATTATCATTGAAAATCACATTGGCTGACATTTGACATTTTTACAATAATAAATCAAACTTATTTTCTAATGCATAGTAACATTTCTTTATGACTAATGGTGGACCTGTATCGATTGGTAAACAGAGGTAAACTTAAATTTTGAAAACTCAAAATATTTTTGTAAATTTAGAGTTATTAGATAGATGATAGTTGTTTGCTTCCTTTTAAAACGGACATTATATTAAATCAGGTGTTATGTATATATCAAGATATACGTTTTTCTTCCAAATGACTATTCACAGATTTCACGAAATGATGATTATGATGAAGGATGTAGGACCACGCAAACCGAAAGAATTGTCTTCTGTGTTCTGTGGTTAAATTTTAACTTAAAAGCTTAAAACAGGGCGGCGCTGTTGCAAATAAAGCCATTTTGCGGGAAAACACATAAGTGCAGTTGCTATTTAGCTATTTGTATATTCCCATGGTCAGTTGAATGCAAATTTACTTTCAACGAGTCTTGCGTATTTTGATTGGCAATTTTGCAATTTTCCCAAAATCCCGAAGGGTACAAACTCCACAAAGAACTGGGAACTCCTATCTTTTATTATTCAAATTTGAAAATATTGAAAGTCCCTAAAGAAGTTCCCTGTAAATCTAGTTCTTTTAAGATATTTTGTGGTGTCAACCTGGCAACAGTTCTTCCCTAAATTTTGTATTCCTTGTGTAGTGGAACTGAAGTAAGATTTGAAGAAATTTTTAATTATTTAAATCATCCGTACAGATTGTTTATAATATTTTATTTAATTAAGAGCATATTTTCTATCTGAATACATTTTTGTCAACATTTTGTTAAACTAATTGATATAACCTAACAACTAATTATCGATTTCTATTTTTCAGTTAATTCTGAACAATGGCCAAGTCAAAAAATCACACAAATCATAATCAGAGTAAGTTTTGAAGTATTTTTGTTCAAAATGAAAAGCTAAACTGAAATTGTTTTGTAGATCGTAAGGCTCACCGAAATGGAATTAAGAAACCAAAACGTTTCCGTCATGAATCTACCTTGGGAGTAAGTAAAACATGAGTATATGTATTACATCAGACGACTGAAATACGTTCGTTTTGTCCAATAGTAAAATTTCGTGATGGGTATCATCGGATAACCATTAGAATGATTGTAGTATAAGAATAGTGGTAGAGGTTTGTTCAATATGATTTATGCCCACTGAAATTTTGTAGAAAGATAGTTTTGTCATCAGTGAAAAGGTATTAAAAATAGCTGCAACCCTGGATTGAAATGCACTTCTGATTTATTGAAATTGGGGTGTAAATTATTTTATGCAAATCATTCACCAGTTCCAAGAGAGCAGTAACAATCGTGTCACAATAGAACCGCCTGAGCAACTGATCTGTTAGGCAAATAGAAGTATTTCTCATAAGAATATGTTAATTTATGGTCAATATATATGTCGGAACTCGTACAATACTGCTAAAGTTCCGAATGGTCGGAACCCCGGTACAAAGTAACACCAGCTCCGAACGCTCGGAACTTTTGCAGTATTGTACGAGTTCCAAACGGAGCCGCCCCGCCCGGCCATGCAACCCGCCACCGCGAACAGTGCGGTGGTTGCACAGTCGGTCGCAAGATAGTCTCCGGGGAGGCAATGTTATGTATTAATTTTTTTTTTTTTACATTTATTTAACGTCGGCCTATTTCCGCTACTGAGGCCTAACACCGACGCCTGTAGACGAGCTACCCCCAACCAGGAATTTTGCCGAACCTCTTCCCTTAAGAGTAGGGATCTTTTACTTGCCTAACATTTAATAGACAAGGGACCGACGGCTTTACATCCCCACCGAAGGATGGTATATCTCCTATACAGCCCTCGCCTAAGGTTGTATAGCTTCCGCGCATACACTGATATACAAGCCGCTGGAAGATGGGTGAGGCGAGGACGTGGCCTTCGTTGGAACGGTCACCAATCGTATTAATTTTAATAAAGTCTGTTTGCTTGCTTGCCCTGATTTTCTCACGTGAGGTTGACGGTTCGAATCTCGACTTAGTTTTTTTTTTACTACATCCTGTTAACTAAAATACATAATACGAATATTTCTTTAGGTTAGTTCGTTAAGTTAAATATGTTAATATTTGATGTAGTATGGTTGCATATGATAGATAATTTCCCTTGCCCTTGACAACATTTTATTAACAACTAAACTAAAATACGTAACACAAATATTTCTTTAGGTTAGTTCATTAAGTTAAACATGTTAATATTTGATGCTGTATAGTTTCTTATGATAGATCAAATACAAATGCAATTGAACAAAAATATATTGAACTAACACATGCATTAAAGAAGTCTTTCAAAGCGCATGCGCTTTCGGAAACCGTGTTATTAAATACACAGTTCCAACCATTCTTGTCACTCCCTTAAAAAAATTGTGTTTGGTCCTAAAAATCATTTTGATGAACTTTATAAACGATTGCGAAAAAAGAAACAAAAATTGCTTACATGAAAGGGAGACATATGCTTGTTATATTAGTGAGACACGAATCAAAGTTTTTTGACTTCCTGTGTCGCCCTGACTGCATCCTACTATACCATTTACCGCAACAATACCGGTGCTCTGGCATTGATACATGACAAGGTGATAAAAATAATATTTCATAAAGTGCACAGCGTGTTGGGAATAATATATCCGACTTTCTGTTCCAAAATTTTGTTGTTTTCTTTCTTGCACTCGTTTACTTTAGGATACATAAAACTACTTTTGCCGTATCTGAATGTACTCTCAATATATCTCTTAATACATTCCAATACGGAAACGTAATTTAATGACCCTTAAAATTAGAGTAAAAATAAAGTTATAACAAATTTAACAATCTTAGTTGCTAAAATAAACTTACCAGGTTCCAAAATAAATATCCTTTGTGCCAGACAATACGTTGGTTAAAAGACGAAAATGAAACATTGAATTAAAGGCAGTTCAACAAATCTCCAAATATATAATAGAAAACACATAATTTATTTAGGACAGAAAAAGCTTTTAAAAAAATTTAAAAATTTCCTAAAACTTTGGATTACCTAAGTGAATTCGAATGCAAAACAACTTTTTCGCCTATGGATCAGCTGCTTCTATCATGCTGTCAGCTACTGCTCTATTGCAACCTTATTCTTATAAATCGTGAATTTTATATAAAAGTAATACTGTTATTGTTTTCACTATTTATAATGTTTTTTTTGTGTTACCATAATTTTCTATTTTTAGATGGACGCTAAGTTCTTGAAAAATCAGAGATTCTCGAAAAGGCACAACTTGAGCACAAAACAGCAACTTAAGCGTGCTGCAGTAAGGAAAGCTGAAAGAGAAACTAAGAAATAGATGTATTTGACTAGATAATAAAACTTTTTAAGTTGGTAAATTTTGTTGTTTATTTTAAATCTATTCACGAATTTTAATAAGACTGTTACCACAACAGATATTTAGGCAACAACAAAGCACATTATCTGAACTCCTTTCGTTAAACCTGGCACATGAAGTAAGCAATATTGGAGTAATATATGGGGGGGGGGGGGGGCTACTTCTGATTTTGCAGTGATATACCTTCTCCGCCAGATTAGTGGACTGGGAGATGATGACAGTTGATTTGTCTCCGATTTCTTACAGCATGCCTTTTGGAGAAGTGAAAGTGTACCTTGTAACAACAAAGAAAAGCGGGTACAGTCCGCACTGCATGCTTTCTGGTCATATGGAAATTTGCATTTCCACTAAAACTAAATTTTAGTATTTTTTTCTGATATTAAAACACTTGCCCTTTCATGAAAAGAAAGTTAAAACAAATTTAATGTCTTAGTAATTATAGGCATGCGATTTGTAGACTCTCAAAGGACTCGAACGGACACGTTTAATAATCAGAGAAAAACACTAAAATTTCGTTTTAGTGGAAATGCAATTTTCCATATGACCGGAAAGCGTGCAACGGACAAGTACCCTAGTGTAAGAAATCGGAGATAATCAACTGTCACCATCTCCCGATCTATAGGGGCTAGGAGAGATTGTATAAGGTAAAAGTTAGGTGCTTAGCATATTCAAAGACATCAACCTTCGATTCTATAATTGAGTGACATTTATTAGTTTTTGTGTGAGATGTTCTAATAGATTTCCACCAAAAATTTCTATATTACTCTTACTGGGTGTTGAAATTTAATTATCACATATAATACTTTTAGGTAGGCCGCACACCAAAGATGCATACCACATCGAGACATATCTGTAATTGATGCAGTTGCGTTATCCTTAACTGGAAACACATGCAGAATTTATATGCATGCTGAACTTATACCACATTTGTTGCTTTTTCACTTGCAGTCATGTCTTCATTGTCATCCGATTAAGATGCTTTTTTAATGTAGCAGTTAATGAGAAAGAAAACGTGGTTACAGGATCCATCCTTACAATGATTGTTGCGAAAGTGCTACTTGGTTCATCAATTATTTTTCTTACTTTTGCCATATTAAGTCCGTTTCCCTTCTATTACTATACATGGGAAGGCGAGTGTCACATAGTGAAAGGTTTTCTACGTTTTGAACAAAAGGTATGTAAAATCCGAAATTGTTTTTCATTTTGTTTGTATATGCATCACATATGTTGTGCCACAAATAAAGAAGCGCTCTATCTTACAAACATGTGGTACGACTGCTAACTTGCAACAAATGTGTCTTGCCGTAATTGCTTCACCGGTATGCGTACTTATACATAAATATACATGATCATTAAATGCATCTCGATTCATTTGTGGGCTGCATGCTGTGTGCCTTAGACATTTCACTTAAATTATACAAAATTTCTTTAATAGTGCAGTCATTAAGGGGAAAAGAAGAGTCTATTCAGGAACAATATGTAGAAGTTTTTTCTCTATCGTCCTTAATGTTTTTTTGGGGGTGGTGCATCCGAATTTCTAATTTTCCGCGTCGTAAAAGTATGCTCTTTTTTCAGCTTTTCCTTGGGTGTTTTTCGTCAGACGAACGATTTAGGTGATAGTAAAATTTTCAGGATCGGAAAAAAAAGTTTATTTAGTTTTCCGAAAACTACGCACTTTTATAGAAAAGTGTTCCTATGTAAAAATCAGTACGTTAAATCTCCTATAAATTATGCCTCCCAGGTTTTTTTCGTCAAGACGAATGGTTTAGGCGCTAGCATAGATTTATAAAAAGATTAAACCTCTTTGGGCGCTAGAGCGCATTGAAATTTATTGTATGTCGGACGTAGCGGCTGGATGAGTCATTATAAAATATAATAATAAGTCTTTATTCCACATAAATTACAAAGTGAACAAACTAACAATACATATATATTTATGAATAAGAATTTGTGGAGAAGGCGGAGTTCAACCATTTTGGATTAAATATCCAAAATGTTTGCTCTTCCACTCAACCTAGAAGATGCTAAATATCTATAAAATAATATAGGCATCTTAGCTATATTACAAACTGAAAATAACAATTATAGTAATAAAACAAATTGAAAGAAGAAAGAATGGATACCTAACTTCCTAAGAAAAATCACTATTACTTGTTAATGCCAGGTAAGTAGGGTCTTGCAGCAAATACTTTCTGAGTTTCCTAGAAAACTTATTAGATTCATATTGTTTAACATCAGACGGAATTCTATTATAAAGTTTAGCGGCATTGTATGAAAATGAGGACCGAAAGAGTGTTTAAAATGTTTCATAGACAACCAGAGTTGCTCTGTAGTATTGATATCAACTTGTGAGATTATTTTAGGCTTTAAAAGACATTTACAGCAAGGCCACCGCCTTGATTTACAGCTCAATCACGACGAAAAAGTATGTACCCATTTAGTGAAATTGCTTGGGTAGATATGTTGCTATTAAGCTTTCAGATACTGTGATTATATTGTATTTGTTATATATCAAATGCTTGAAATCTGCAAAATTGTTCATGAGTGACCTGGCATTAATATGACATAGACTTAAAGATAAT
Source organism: Leptura quadrifasciata (assembly GCA_963675555.1). NCBI lineage: Eukaryota > Metazoa > Arthropoda > Insecta > Coleoptera > Cerambycidae > Leptura > Leptura quadrifasciata. Next base: position 129,321,487 of record OY776674.1, read on the forward strand.
ATCAATTATTTAATACAGGAAGATTACAATAAAGTTACCAATATTAATATTAATAATAAATAATTAAAAGTATATATTAACAAAACAGAAAAGAAAATGTAATTTGCAAATAAGACAAAGTCTATTCATATTTACTTATTTCTATTTTTTGTGCTTCTAGTATTTTGTACGTAAAAGGTAAACAGGGGTCGATGGCTTTATTATTGTGGACTTCGTACTTGTTACACCAGGGTTTTTATCGACAATCCTACTTGACGTTGAGGCGGTTGTGGGTAAATTTTAGTTGGTATTTATACTACCGGACTCCCTTCCCGTTTCACTATCTGTATGATTAAGAACGGGGTTCTCCAGAACTTCCGCAGAATATCTTTTTTTATCAACTTCGAGCTGGTTACCTATAATTTTGGCATCTAAGTTATTTTCACGGGCAATTTTCATGTGTTTGACCAGTATCTTATGATTTTCCCGGACTTCCTTCCTTATTAAGATCATTCACGACAGAAATGTTAGTGCCTTTGAGCTTTTGTATATTTTGAAAGAGGCTACGCTTTTTGAGAAACGAAATATATTCAAGTACAATACCCTGTTTGCCTTCTTGATTGCCGACAATGTAAAAATTATTAATGTCAGCCTCAGACACATATACTCCTAATAGAGCGTTTACCTTATTTAAAGTGTTGGACAGCAAATTTTCTTTGTTTGGTGGAATACCGAAAATTACAACATTATTCTTACTATTCTTTCTTTCTAAAAATAGACATTTCTTCTCTAGTTCCTTTATTTTCGCGTTAGCTTTTTCCAATTTTTCATTGATTGCTTTGCTACTAGCGAGTATGTCACTTGACAACTTTATAGTTTGCTTCTCTAAAGAGGCATTAATTAATTCGTAGAGTTGGTCGGTGAGCAAACTAGATTTGTCAGAATTCCTAATGTATCACCTCTTGCTTAATGTAATACGACTACATATGATGGAACACAGAGTGGACGGCGTGCAAATATGAACTTAATGTTATCAGTGATCACTACCACAATACAATGTTTATGTACATATAATGTTAATAATTTAATTGGTGGTACGTACCATATACCAAACTGTGCTCGGAATCAGTGTAGATCACTGCACATTAATTCAGTTTATTAATACACGTTACTTTTGTATTTTTAAAGCAAGTAAACAGCAGCTAGGAGTACTCGTATACGGAGATTCGAAAATGATGTTATATAGGGTTTATGGGGCGTCTGGCTAGCAAACTGAGTTGCTTAGGGAAGTGGGTTCGATCCCCACAACGTGAAACAATTTTTCATTAAAAAAATTGCCCCAAGAGTGGTTCGGAGTCCACATTAAACTGTAGGGCCTCGTCTCTCTTTACCTAGCACAAGATTCTTGAGATCTTCCAGGGGGTTACTTCGGTAACTTGAAAGGAGGTTAAGAAAACATTTTAAGAAATATATAACGAGTTTAATAAAAAAACTTTATTGAATAAATTCCAAGTCAACGGTTAAGACGATAGAAGGCATGTTAAAAAATACGCTTTTTTCCCTGGAACCAGGATGTCAGTAGATCTCTTTGTTCTCTGCTTCCTCGTTCAACTCCCCATTGACCTTCACATTCCCCTTTTGTCGCAAGACCCGATGACTGCCCTTCTGCACTTCACTCTACTGTTATTACTCATCTCGACCCCTGTTAGTAGTGCTGGACGATGTTTGCAAAACATTGATGTTGATATCGAAGACAGCTATCGATGTAAGCAGAATATCGCAAATCAAACCTCAATGTACAAATATCATTGATGTTACTGTATTGTTTAATAATTGCCTTTATAATTCAGCGCTCTCAACAACAAGATAACACTAAATAAGTGTTAAAAAATAAATAAATATTTATTTGCTTAATTTCTGAATAATTTTCTTTATGCAGAGATAATCAATTGAGTGATATAACAAACCAACAAGTTATGTTAGTACCTGTTGTTGTTCCCACTCAATAATTTCATATGCAATAATTGCTTGGGGTTCATCACCAGAGGCCGTACAGGTATTCAAACTACATAACGAAGCTGTGCTCTTTGTAGTAGGAGTAAATAAAAAAAACTAGCTGCAGAAACATTTTTAAACAATTAAGAATTCTGCCACTTTCTTGCCAATATCTATTAAATTTACTACTCTATGCAAAATCTGAAATACTATAACTACAATACAAGAAACTCAGCCACCTTAGAAACCCCTAGTCATCGATTAACTTTATATGAAAAAAGCCCCAAGTATTTAGCTACAAGGGTTTTTAACAAACTGCCAAACTCTTTCAAACTCAGTGACAAAGAAATTAAAATTAAGATCTTATCCCGACTCTAGGAAAAAGCTTATTAGTAATTAAACAAATATTTTACTGATAAATTTTAATGACTTATCTAGTTTTAACAATATATTTATTTAATATGATGTTAAGTTTTTATATTGTTAAATATTACTTACAATAATTGTCAGTTCCCTGTATTTTTTAGACTTATCCCATATCTGTAAAATGATGAATAAATTATTATTATAATGTCTAGTCTAGGCTTGTATTTTACTCCGTATTTCCCAGATGCCAATATTTATAAGAAAATTTCCCATAAACAAAATTGGAATGACATCGAATGGCAATCATCTGTATTTGAATACTTGTGACATCGATATTTCTATATCATCGATGAACATCCCCAGCATTATCTGTTAGCTTTTACCCAGTATGCTTCGAGTTGCAAGCGTAAAGTGCTGTAATAATCTAAAGCGTCTGTAGCACTTTTGGTTATAAGTATAAAACATTAAATTTTTAATATATTTTTAGGCTCAAGATAAAAGTTTTTCTTGCCACTTGACTGTTGTATGCTATTTTGGCATAGGGATTTTCATCCTCATGGCACTGAATCTTTAAATTACCGTGTAAAGCTAATCGGGTACAGGGGTGACGATAAGATCTCCTTCATCAATAATATTTTAACTTTTCCTTGCATGTTCATACTTGAATGTGTAACGTAAGTAAAAAATAATATGGGCAAATTCACCGCACATAGTGGTATAGACAATTACAACACACGTAACAATATGTTACTTCCAAAAGACAACAACAATGCAGCTACAGACATGTGCTTCGGAGTTATTGCTCCTCATTAGTGTGGCGTGGCTTAGAGATTGTTTCTATAGATTGAGAGTAAAACTAACAAAAAGTACAGTTAGGTTAGGTTGAAATGTGAGTGGGTCTATACCAGACCCTCCACCGCGACCAATCGGTCTTTTGTGGCTAACTCCTAATTTATATTTCACCCAATAGGTTCAGCCTTTTAGTAAAGCTGATAACTTTGTTGGGTGAGAGATTGTCCAAGTCCTCAGGCAAAAGCTGACCTTTGCCAAATAATGAGAACCGGGTTCTTTCTGCAGCAGGACATGCCTTGCCGTTTCATCTTCCTCTAGACACAGACGGCTTTCGGTGTTTTCCACCAGTCCAAGTATGTGTATATGATGATTTAATCTGCAGTGCCCGGTATATAGGCCGATTAGAGTGCTTAGGTGTAACCTATTCAACTCTAGGAGTTTTTTAGCTCTTGGTTTCAAAGGATTTGTAATGAACTCCTTCGAATGAGCTAATCCTGATAGTTCCTGCCAGTGGTAGAGAGTCTTGCTCTCGGCCCAGTCTAGGATATTTGTTTTGGCAGTGCTTGAAGATATGCCAAGAACTAGTTCTGGTCCTATAAATTTTGATGCTGCACCCTCTCTAGCTAGGCAATCGGCAATTTCATTGCCGTCCAGCCCTGAGTGGCCAGGCACCCAGACCAGAGTCAGTTTGTTGTTCTTACCCAATTGGGTTAGAGCTTTTTGGCAGTTCCACACTGTTTTAGAATTACAGCGATAGGATCCAAGAGCTTTAAGGGCTGCTTGGTTGTCTGAGAAGATTTTTATTGATCTGTGTCTAGGTTGGATTGATTCCAGCCTCCATACACACAGTTCAATGGCATATATTTCAGCCTGAAAAATTGTCGCGATATCACCCAGGCTCGAAAAGTACAGTACACAGTACCTTTGTAAGCTGATAAGGACCAATAACTCCAAGACACGAGTCCGTGGATGCATTGTTGTTTCTCTTTGCCATTAGGCAATTATTTCATGTAATAATTTTTCGCTGTAAATTATCAATATTAGGCTGAAAGACTTCGCTGGCCTTTTGGAATATTTCATCCAATAAATATTATTCTCTCTCTTTCTTATCAATATTAAAATATTGTTGACAAAAGTCTAAAGTGTAAAGCTGCTTTTTAAACTTATTAGGATTCAAAAAACTTCTAAAATTTGAATATATATTTTTTAAATAAATTATTACCTCCTACAATGTGAAATAATACCGTTAGAAGGCTTTGGGGGTAGTTTCCTTCCGACCAGAACCCCTCTAAACCTTGCACGTGGGAGAATAGTATAATAAGCCCAGGAAGCTGCAGTGTTCCAGTGTTTTAAGCCATGTATTTGGCTTTAGAGCAAAGAAAAGCAAAACGTTAGCAATAAACACTTTAATAGATATAATAAACAAGGGTTAGGAACATAGCGAATTTTTATATTTCTGGACTTGAGCAAAGCCTTCGACTGCGTATCCCATAACATCTTAATAAGTAAATTATCCTTTTACAAATTTCCGTCAAGTAGTAGTAATCTGGTAAAATCATATCTTGAGGATAGGTCCCAATATGTACAGTATCTAAACAAGAAATCAAATCTAATAAAGACAAATATTGGTGTACCCCAAGGGTCAGTTTTGGGTCCGATACTGTTCCTAATTTATATGAATGTCTTACCTAACTGTACACCTGAACTAACTTTACTTTATTCGCCGGCCATACTACAATGATATACAAACACTATGACATTAAACTGTATTATCTCTAATGTTCTTGTGAATGAACCGGTAATTCATAACTGGTCTACATAAGCAATTAGTCTTAAATACAGAAAAGCCACAATCTATGGTTTTCATTCTAAGGCAATATACTGTTGATGTGAATATGCCCGAAAACATAAAGTTCCTTGGAGTCTACTTAGACCACAATGTGTCTTTTGAAAGTCATGTAGTCTATACTTAACATATTTTTACTACACAGTCTGATAAACATTGTATCACAGTCGACTTTGTTAACAGCTTATCACGGTCTTATTTATTCAGCTCTTTCATATGCAATTTTGATTTTGAGACAGTGCCCTCAAGCTAAGTATATCTTCTCTATGCAGAGAAAAGCAATAAGTATTATAGCAGGCTGATTGAGTTTTTATTGACTGTGAACTATCTTAATTAGGGGGTATTCATTTAACTCATCTACACGGGTATACATTATTGTTAATGCTCATTTATAGTTTCTTTAATATCATTATTACGATCTTAAAAAACTATCAAATATTACCGAGGAGATATTTCAGATATGTAGGCATTAATTTCTACATGGAATGACTTAGTTTGAGGAAATTCTTTATGATGTACAAATGATTTAGTATTTCCCTCTTTTTTTTATATAAGTAAGTTGTTCTTTACTTAACCGGTCCGATAGCTCAGTTGGCTAGTGCGCATTTTGTGTTAAACATGCTTGGTCAGACTGTGCCGTATTCTTGGTTCAATCCCCAGCACTGGCAATGTTGTCGGTAATGGATATTGTCTGTTTTTTCAAATGTGTAACTCCCTTCGGGACAGCTTTGCATTTAGATGTTGTCTTTTGTTGAACATTAGAAAAAAAGTTGCATCATCACCTTGAGGATGTTAGGTTCCGTCATAAGGAATTGTCACTCTTTTACTCATTTGAGCATTTTATAGTACTTTATACACCGCTTTTCTGAAGGACTAAGATGGCATTTCACCACAATGCATCAAAATGGAAACGGAGAGTGGCTGTGTCAAGCAATCTCTTCATTCTATGGTAATTTAATAATAGGAAAGAGAATTAAAGGACAACGTAATATATTATAAAAAAATATAATTGTAAAAAGTAAAATATTAAAATATAATAAATTATGTCACTGACTGCTTGATGTATTTAAAAAATCTGTAACTTTTGCCATAGGTGCCAATTTTCTAAATTTGCTAGATGAAACGGATGAACTTGATTTGTGTCTCTTCAGACCACTGTGAACAGGTTTTGGTGATGGAAAGATGTCGTCTTTACTTGAACCCCCTAAACCATTATAATTTACTTCTTTGTTAGGAGGTAACTTCATGTCTTCTAGTTTTGTTGCTGACTGTCTGAATATTGTAAACTGAAAAAATATCGCTCAGTTAAAAAGAAGGGCAAAAGCATCAGCAACTAGATTTTCTACAAGCTCCTGTTGCCAAACTTATGCTACCCATCAACTTACATGCACACACATCCACCATATACAAGAAAAGTTCAAATTTTTCCGGTATTTCAGAAATTATTTTGAAAAATATGAGGTACCTAACCATTATGTTTATAAAGGTTTAAAAAACATAGAATAGGAAATTATTTTCTAACACCACTTTTGATTTCTTTGTATTTAATGCCTTGGAATTTCGGGTTTTGTACTTTAATCCGTGATAATTTTTAGTTTAAAAAAATTGAAATAATTATGCTGTATGATTTATTTCGAATACTTCTTCAGCCAGATGAAGACTAATTATATGCAGGAAAAAATTACAGAACAAATACAAATGCAACGAAAGATCTTTTAGCAAGTGTTATATTTTAGTCGCATTTGAGAGGAAAAAATCAGAATCCTCAGATAAAAGTGAGAATTTTTTGTTGTTCTGGCCCTTCTACGCCTTCGTATGTTTGACCTCAATGAGCATCCTAGTTTGCATTGTCTAATTTAACAACTAAAGAGAGTAAGGTTATGTACATTTATGCATCAGTGAACTCTATACTAACTAGAACGGGCACCCTTCGGTTAATGCATAGGCAGGTGTTGAAGCCGAGAAAGATAGAGATATTTCAGTATTCACCTCTCACTTGTGCTTGATGATTTAATTGCTGTTTCATGTTTTATAAATTTAAAGAATATATTTTATAACATCTAGGTATACCAAATCGAAATATGTATAAACTACTATTTGTAATTAGGATATGTTATAAATTAGAGTATATTATAAATAAAATATTTTAAAAAATATATAATATATAATTATTCATATTTTCCTATGGCTTCTATCTGTTAGGCTGGGGCCGTTACGGATTTTTAATGCTGAAAAAAAAAAAATTAATAGCAGGCAACGGCCGGCTGGAATATATAGTTGAGGTCATAAACAATGAAAAAAAAAACTTTGGAACTTGAGATGAAGGGAAGTAGTGAAATGGGGTGCTATTTAAGGGATGAAAACAGTTTTTCGTGATTTGTGGCGAAACGTGACCTCCTAGAGAAAAGTGTTTCATACAAAAGTTGTAGATAATAAAAAAATCTAAAACTTTTATTGTATATATTTTTCGACATAACCTCAAAGTTTGCGAGAAAATGATGAAAAACCGCTTTTCCTGTTTTTATTTTTTTTCTCGCGTGAAAATTATTTAATTTAAATGAAACTTTGTGAAAGTACGTAATTATTTGCATATAATAAGCATGCATTTTTTCAATTATGGGAAATAAATATTTTTCGAGATTTTGCCATTTTTCCGAAAAAACGCCCCTATCTTCGACGAACAACTTAATTGATTTTTTTTTGGATTTTGATGTTCTACTAGTGCTCATTTTTTTCGTCGAGATGTCTACTTTCAAATGGTACGTCGATGTTAGTGATTTATTGTCATTTAGCAGCTTAAAATTAAGAGAAACCGAAAAAAAAAAATTTCGAATCTCGAATTTGTCGATTTTTTTCATTATTTTTCAATTTTTTAGCATATTTATGTTAATAATTCATAATATTTTAATGAAAAAACTTACTTTAGTATGAAATAACTAAAGTTGAATGAATTTAGTTATTAGAAACCACGCTAAAATTGAATACAAACCAAAAAAATACTGTTACGTATTCAAACAAAAATTTTTTTTTTACAAAATTTGCAATTTCTCAGCATACTGCTATTTGAAATGCCCGCCCAAAACGACTGAAGGTTGGGGGTAGGGAGGGGTAGGACAAAGTGAGCCTGCACAAGAGCAGCAGAGCTCGTTCTGTTGTAGTAGTAAATCTCTATTTCTTCATGCTTTCTCTGGGTGTGATACAACTTCAAGTTTTGCTGGAAAAGGAAAAAAAACAATCAAAATTTATTAAACCTAGCCAGTGTTTATTATCAAAAAGATGCAGACCACATAACCATAGCAAAAAATGGATCTCAACTTACAGCTAGTATTTACAAAAGTAAGAAAATTTATAACTCATTAAATCAATTACGATTTGAGCTGTATCAGCAAGCTACAAACAAATCCACTTTTAAATTGGAAAAACTCCCTCCAACTGAAGAAGTAGCTGCACAACACTCATACAGAGTCTATTACCAATTGCAAACTTGGTTGGGTAATTTTGACAACGATCAGGACAACAAAAAACCAAAGGACTGGGGCTGGAACGAAAATGTAGGAAGACTCGTGCCGAAATACAGCTCTGACAGTTCCGACTTAATTCCCGGAAAGTTGTTAAAAAGCGTTAGCTGTACTTGTGAAAGTGGATGCAATAATCAAAGGTGTGGCTGCCAAAAACACGGCTTAAAATGTACCAATCTATGCAATACATGCACTGAGAACTGTTCAAATAGAGACAGAGAAGTATTTGTAGATTTAAGTGATTCTGAAGATATTGATGAAGAGTCAGCAAAGAATAATGACATCGAAATTGAAGAGCCTGAAAATGCCAATGATTTTGAAGATAATATAGAATTTGAGAGTTTGATCGATGAAGAAAATGAACCACAACAAAAAAAGGCCTAAAATTGATTAGATTTTAACAATTATTTTATTGATTTTTCTTTTTATAAGCTATACACAACCAATGTTAATAAAGTAAATATTTGTACATAAAGTAAAGAATTCGTAGCCAATATAAATAAATTGTATGTTGCATTTTATCATATATATTTGGAATAATTTAATATGCATATAAAGTTTTCGAAACTTAACTGTAGCTTATGAAAATTAATAAAGTACTATTGATTTCCATGTAAATGTTAAGTTTCATGAAGTTTTCCCTACCTTTCCGTGATGAAATTCATTCAACTTTATTTATTTTATACCAAAGTAAGTTTTTTCATTAAAATATTATGAATTATTAACATAAATATGCTAAAAAATTTAAAATAATGAAAAAAATCGACAAATTCGAGATTCGAAAAATTTTTTCTTCGGTGTTTCTTCTTAATTTTAAGCTGCGAAATGACAATAAATCACTAACATTGACGTACCATTTGAAAGTAGACATCTCGACGAAAAAAATGAGCACTAGTAGAACATCAAAATCAAAAAAAAAAAAAATCAATAAAGTTGTTCACCGAAGATAGGGGTGTTTTTTCGGAAAAAAGGTAAAATCTCGGAAAATATTTATTTCCCATAATTGAAAAAATTCATACTTATTACATGCAAACAATTACGTACTTTCACAAAATTTCATTTAAATTAAGTAATTTTCACGCGAGAAAAAAAATAAAAACAGAAAAATCGGTTTTTCGTCATTTTCTCGCAAACTTTGAGGTTATGTCGAAAAATATATAGAATAAAAGTTTTAGATTTTTTTATTATCTACAACTTTTGTATCAAACACTTTTCACTAGGAGGTCACGTTTCGCCACAAATCACGAAAAGCGGTTTTCATCCCTTAGCACCCCATTTCACTACTTCCCTTCATCTCAAGTTCCAAAGTTTTTTTTTCATTTTTTATGACCTCAACTATATATTCCAGCAGGCCGTTGCCTGCTATTAATTTTTTCATCTCAAAAAGGTAACGGCCCCAGCCTATGTGTATTTATCTTTGTAACTAATTTATACAAAAATATTGACCTAATATATACTTTAAGTACCAGTTCTGTTGTTTCTCAAAACTTTCATAATTTAAATGTACCTTTTCCTACCTACTTACCTAAGTATTTTAAATTAATTCTAGATAGGAAATCAATGATGTGTCTCTTTTCAATTTAAATTTTACAATTGTGCGTACCTTTAAAATTTATTTTAAAAACGGAAACTGATAGATACAACTTTAAGTTATATTACAATGAAAATTTAAAATGCATCTATCGCGCGTCTATCACCTGATTTACCTGCTTCACCTTGAATTCGCCATAAGCGTTATTGTGTTAGACAGAGACAGGAATACCAACATAGCGCGGGTTGCATACTTAACACTGGCTTCACTTTTTTAATATTAAAGGCCCGTTCCAGTTAGTATAGAGTTCACTGTTATGCATTTACAAAATATCGGTTGTGAATAAAGAAATCTGGGGACATATGGGCATTACGTGTGGATGGTTTTTAGGTGAGAATTCAATAATATTGTTTTGCCTGTGTTTCATATACTTACGACCAACTTTGCACATACTAATTACCCAGACTGGCAACTTCCCTGAGAAATTTGTCCGGTCAAGGTCAAACTTAACAGAAGCCAAATTCAGATGTCGCCGTTGGCGCAAATATCATTTGTCACATATTCAAATGTCATTCATTGTTATTGTTTACTGTCATTGTGTTGTGATAATACTTATATTTTTGTAGAAACTTGGCTTTTTAGTATAGATTATTTAATTTTTAATTCCCTTAAAAATTTAGATTTCTAAAAAAGGAGGTAGGTATATGTTATTGTGGAAATATACATTGGATCGCAGTAATATTTTCCAGATTATCCATCGGCTTATTTCTCAAAATGTCTTCTGCTTTCTGCATTGTTTGTGGAACTAAAGAAGTTGGTGCGTAGAAATTGCATTATTTTCCCAGGAACAGTCATAAGTAAGTGTGCATTTGCTGTAGTGTATGTTTTCAGTTTTTGCACAGTGCAGTATATATTTCCAAACCTCGTAAGATTACTTTAAATTATTACTCTGCCTTACCACAGTACCTACTTCAAATAAATAAATGTTATCATTTTCAGATCGCAAATGCAGCAGGACTTAATGGGAATGAGGATTTTAGGATCTTAGGATTTGTAATAAGAACTTAACACTAGAATCATAATCAAATGATACCGATTATGTCCTTAATCGAAATGCAATTCCTGTCCGGTTTCCATGTAAAGACACAGTAGAAACACGTACTGAATGGAACTGTGCCTAAGCAACTTGTACCGCACAAGTCGAGGAATCATACAAAGGAGATTATGTATGTCTGCCATCTACATCACGTGCTCTTCCTGTACATACTATATAATTGGAATACCTGCATTCGGAAATATCTAGTAGTGTGCGTAAGCCGCTTGTGGTTTGTAAAAAATGTTAGCACAAACTCTTATAATAAACAGGACCTGTAGTCATGTTTGCTTTGAGTTTTTTTTTTATTGAGGTGCTAACCTCGTCATCGCTGAAAATTCGAAATTATTATCATGTAAGTGGTTGCCAAGCAAGTTTTTACTACAATGAGTATTTACTCAAGCACTCGAAAAGAAATCAGCAAAAGAGTTATTGTAAAATATAAATATGATACTCTCGATATTGATAATTTAATTAAATATAATAAAACAAAGCAAAATTGTCTACAGGAAAATATCTGGAGTGTCAACTTGATAAATAAGTGCCTTAAATATTAATAATAACAATAATAATAAATTGCTCTTATTTGTGGCGGAGTTCAGCAAAGCTGCTCTTCCACTCGACTACGTAAAAATACAAGTTTTATGATGTAATTTTTAAAGTATCTATTCAGGTTAAAGATATGTGTATTTTTAATACTTATGTTTTCTTTTATTATGTACTTTTTCCCTTGCCATAGTTTTTATTATAAGTTTATTTATATCTGATAAAATAAAGTTGTATATTAATGTATTACAAATTTGACTATTAATTTTCCTATAGTGTATAATATTGCGTATTTGCCATTAAAATTTGTGATCAAAGTTTAAGCATGAAACGGCATTGCACTTTGATCACAAATTTTAAACAGCAAATATATTTATAAAATGTAAGTTAAATTAAACAATTGGTCAAATCTCCCGCATCTGCAACTGTGGCGCCTTCTGAATTTGGCTTTCGAAAATCGGAGAGAACAATAGATTTCTGGACAAAAAATTTAACAATAAGTTGCCAGTCTGGTAAGTAGTCTGTGGACTTAGTGTTAAAGTGTCGAGCCCATTGACGAATGTTTACTTGTATTTCAAGTTTACCCTGGTAGAGTGTAAAAAAAATAATTCATTTAAAAACACTAAAACTTACCCCAGATTTTGATGGTACCTTAGTTTGCAATCTTGGATTTAGAAAAGATTTATAATCTATAGGAACATTACTAGATTTCAGAGGTAGATAAGGCGAATCTGAATCTACAATTTTCTGAACCTTCTCTTCCTATTAAAAGAAAAAATTGATTTAATTGTTGTATTAATGTGTCCACGGCAAAGCGATATTATAGGTGTAAATGGCTTTTCGGTGTGAGGCAGTTTACTTGATGCGATTTTTATTTCTAAGCTGTTACCAGAGCCCTCTATAAATTTATCAAATCCTAATGTACTGAAAATAGGTAATTCAGTAAAGCAAGGTTAAAAAAAATTTGTCATCTATAATACTGCTTTGCCGTGGACACATTGTGGAACAGGGCAATTTGACTATTTTAATAATTCTAATAGAATTTTTTTATGGATAAGTACGGTCTATATTTATTATAATACTGCCATAGCATTGCAAAGTTTCTGGTACATGAAGATTCATTTACTATTACTAGCTGATAGGATATATTTTTGTTAATCTCTAAAAAATGCGTCGAAGCCCTTCTTATTTCTTTTAACTTGAGATCATTCGATCAACAATTAAAATGACCAACGGTACCTTTAAAAAGCAGCAGTTTTCTAATTGTACTCTATGAAGTTTATCCTTCCATCTATCTCCTATATATTGTGTAGTTTGACATTAGCACAATTAAATTGATTATTTTTGGGGTAAACTTTTTGATTGCTAATTTTTATGCATTCTGGCTTTCTGATTACGAAGAAAATTGTTTTCTCAAAAGTGGCTGGAATGTCTAAAATTATATGCATTTTGTAAAAAAATATACTTATATTTTTCTTTCGAAAAAAATATTTTAGGGGCGAGCGTAGGTGCGTCTTTACTATGTACATATTTCGATATGCGATGTAAAGCAACGTTAGGCGCAGTTAGTAGTTGGATGGGTGACCGTACCAACGAAGACCGCGTTCTCGCCTCACACATTTTCCAGCGGCTTGTATATTAGTGTATGCACGGAAGCTATACAACCTTAGGCGAGGGTTGTATAGGGGATATACCATTCTTCGGAGGGGATGTAATTCCTGGTTGGGGGTAGCTCGTCTACAGGCGTCGGTGTTAGGCCTCAGTAGCGGAAATAGGCCGACGTTAAATAAATTTATAAAAAAAAAAAAATTGATATTTTAAAATAGAAAAATTTCGTCCACTATTTTCGATCGTTCTATTTGATTTACAACTACAACATCTGCAGGAGGCAAAATATATAAGAATCAACAATAAAATGTCCTCTGGAAAGTCATCGCAAAAAGAAATTATTTACATCAATTCGACCATATTACATGCATCAACTGAGGTAGCATGTGAAGGGTCACATGTCAGCTGAATTTAACCATTCCACGACTGAAAATTGGGTGGTTACATTGTGACCTATATTCCTAATGTTTTAAAACATGCAAAAATTATTCCCATATATAAAAAAGGTGATATTAACGATATCAATAATTATCGAAATTCACTGCTCTCATAGAGGCAGTAGAAAAAATAACAGATGCACTCGACAGACAAGAGACAGAAATAATCTACTGTGACTTAAGTAAGGCTTTCGGTACCATCAACCATAAAGTCTTACTTAGTAAATTATATTATTATGGTGTGAGAGGAACTCCACATAAATTGTTCCGAGTCATATTTGACAAATCGATATCAGACAATATGGTGAAATGATAAAAAATAAAATCCAACGCTACTAACCCACGGTGTACTACAAGGTTCAGTGTTGGGGCCAGTAATATTTATGATATATATTTACAATTTACTTTTTAATAGTCATGGGGCTTGTTTATATGCTGATGATATACAACATTCATAACAAAAGGAAAAAATAAAATTGAGTTGAGTTTCACAACCCAATCACAAAATATATAGATAGCACGAAGCAAATATCTGGTTCGTCGCGAACTCATTGGCACTAAACAGAAAAAACATAAAATATATATAATTTTATCAACAAAAAGAGAAACTGATAGGTTCCAAGCAATATTTTGAGTACAGTTGGATCCGGATCCTCTGCGTAAGCTCGAACTTCTGCATCTATACTCAAATCACAGTTGTGGCAAATCTTTGTTTGTTCCGTAATTGGTATTTGAGGCAATTGCAATTCGATACGATGATGTTCGAAATTCATGTTTCATATGTGGTGGACTTGAACATCTCATCAGATTTTCTTTAGAAGGTAAAGTTGATATCTTTCTGGAGATTGGCATCTTTATACCTGAAGGCGTAAGAATTTGTGGAGGGCATTTGGCCGATGAAGGACTTCTCTTGCCACTATTATTCAATGGACTTAGATGTATTACCAGACCATTTAATTTAAAAGGAAGTGATTTAAAACATTTTCTAAATATGGTGCGGAACATGCCATGAAATATAAATCTACCAATATATTTCAAAGTGAAAATAATTTTTCTGATCAAGAGTTTAAAGCTTTAACGCCAATAAACAGAGTACAGTTTAGGGAACTTTTTGAATTTTGCGATCACATTAATATTTACCAAAAAAATAGGATAATAACCAAAAAGAATTTATTATGTTTCTTGCGCAAATTACGACAAGGACTCAGATAATTTTTTGATGGGGATGTTCTCTTACTCCAGTCACCAAGCCGTGAACTTGGCAATTTCAAAAGTCCATATTTCATTAGTAGAACAATTTGTGCCAAATAATATGGGTTTACAGCACATAATCAGGGACCAATACGTTGCTTAACATGTAACAGATTTCGCAAACACTCTGTACAATCCTGAACCAGGAAATCGAAAAATAGTAGCATATATTGACGGGACATACATAAAAATCCCCAAAAGCAGAGCATTCCAAGTGTTACGTCAGTCGTATTGCACACATAAGGGATATATCTTCTAAAATCAGCATTAATTGTTGCTCCCAATGAACATATACTCGATGTTCATGGTCCTTGTTTTTCGGACTCTAGAAATAATTATGCTGCAATGTTGAGGCACGAATATGAAAGAGATCTGATTGGCTTAAGAAACTGGTTCGAAGAAAGTGATAGGGGATACCGCGATGCCCAAGACTTTTTGGCTAATCTAGGCATAGAAGTCAAAATGCCTGTAGCCCTTGCTCGCAAAGACCAGATGAATTGTGGAAGCAAGAAACCGCCATATTAAGAGTATCTTTAAATTCTTCAGAGATGCAGTACCAATGCCACAAGTTCCTCATATTAGAGATTACATCAGAATAACGTGCGATAATTAATAGATATCATGAGCCATAAATATGGAGGGAGCAAATGCTGTGCTCGCTCGAATGTTAGACTGGGCAAATAAAATTAATACTCTTCAAGTTACAGTGGAAGAAGAGACTCCTCCAAAGATGGGGTAGATGGCTCCCTATAGAGGAAAATCAGATGCTCGATTTCCCACGTCTTGCGTTGGAATATCTGAGATATCTAACATTCAAGATTTTCCAGATAAAACTTGCCCCATCCTATGTACAAGACAACAGGCAAGATATAGGGAACATTTTATTTCAATTTGACGATCGCATAAATGAACCAGGACTCTTAAGAATCAGAATAAAATCAAGGCATCGCAACGCTGTTAAGTATCAGCTTTGGATTCACTACAATATCAATGGTGAAGACGAGCCAATAATCTCTTACTACTGTACTTGCAAATCTGGAAGTCGTACATTGGGTACAAGTTTGCATATATCTAGCGTACTTTGGTACCTTGAATATGCTCACCATACCTACTGTTAGATATTACTGACGCCGCAAATAGACATAATCCGAAGAGCCTGTTATTGTATAATAATATTATGGTTAAGTACATTGCATATATGTACCTACTTATGTATTACCCATTATATAGTGTCGTTTCCATGTTGTATTAATTATATTAGGTTATACGAAGTGGTATAATTGTGGCATCATTTCGTTGGCGGACCCTACATAACTATCATGTATATTACATTTTGAACCTTAATCTAAACCTAAACATTTACTAATATAATATGAAAAAGTTGCATTTTTTCTCAAAAATAATGTTTTTCTTCGGTGCCCTCTAGCGCCGAAATTAGCCTGTAAAGGATAGTAACTTTTTAATGATTTTAGATAAGAATGACTCAGGCTACAACATATCAAAAATTCAGACAATTTGACCGGCAATTTCACCAATAGAAGTGTGCGGTGTTCTTTTAATGCATTGTTCAGTTGGGTGAACCACAGAAGTATTTTATTCCCTTACAGAATTTCTATGGCATTTCTTACAGAATAAAGTACTATTACTACACTAAAGTTGGTCTTTTTAATCATAGTATGATCTTCCTAACAATCTGTAGGGCTGTATTCATGGTACTCATGAATAATTGCTTATGGGCGAGATGAAAAAATTGAAAATAGACCTGTTTGATTAAACCACCACAAAGTGATAAATATGATAAAAATAAATTCATTAAAAATGACGATGACACGACCAATCTAGAAAAAAAAACAAGCATCGCAACCATCTTCAGTTAAATAAACATTTAACAGTCTTCTATTCATTTTTAAAATTCATGTTATTGTATGCTGTTAATTAACTAATAAAAAATATCGAAAGTAATTACCACTGATGGTGAGTCTGCAACACCACCTTCTGGGGAAGTTAATCGGATCTTTCTTTGGAAATTCACAGGACTTTCGTCTCTAATACGTTTAAGACTAGTATTTGTGATGTCTAAATTGTTGAATGATATCCTCTTGTCCAATTCCAATATTTTATTTCTTAAGTACTGCTTTTCTTTATCATGTTCGTTCTTGAGATTCTGCAATTCTTTCCTAAGAAAAAAAATATATTGAAAATTTCAACAGAAACATTTTAAGTCCATTATTTTGCCAAATATACCTATACTTGATTATAATAATCACTATACAAATTTGTTATCAGAAAAATAATGACAATCAAATTCAAATTGGGTATTGACTATATGCATTACTGCTACTTTAGCAAGTATAAAAATTTTAAGTATTTCATAAAAATAATATTGTTATTATTGTTTATACTTCAAATCAATATTTTGGTTTTCCAAGGCGGTATATTCCCTCCTGTATCTGGTGGCATCGTTTTGTGCTCTGTTTAAATTATGCTCCATGTCACGTTTCCTTCGATCTGCGTCTATAAGCGACCTAAAAATGGGAGCGTTACAGTACTTCAGTCAGGTCAACAAACATGTTTCATATTTACTTTTTCAGGGTTGCTGCTAACAAAGCTAAAGAATCAATGTTGTTTTCATTTCTCAACATTTCATTCACTTGTTCCCTACTACCATTTATTGCCATATGAACATTTTCCATATCTTTGATTTTATTTTTTAACCTCATCACTTCGTCTACCAATTGATCAGATTCCTTTGCTTTTGATTTAAAATATACTACTTGACTTTTCAGAGCAGATATGTTAGAATCGTGCAATTGAACTTTATGTTCTAACTGTTTGATATGGTCCCTAAAATAAAGTTGATTGATTAAGTTGAGGCGTCATGAATTAAGTCAGTAGAAATCAATATAGGTAGTTGGTAACTCTTTAGGTAGCCATATCAACGGGGGAACAATCCAAGGGCATATTAATTATCTTTGGACATAACTTTTTTCTTAATACATCTATTGTACAGAGCTATTCTTAAGCATTGTGCTTAATGCTCGGCTAAGCACTTTTGTGTTCGTTAGGAGCACTTTTTGGCATCGGTGCTTAGTGCTTTGAGCACTTCACAAAAAGGCTTAGTGCTTAATAATGTCCAAAGTGCTCACGAGCACTTGTAAGCACTTTAGTCTTGGAAGCACTGGAAAGGGCTTGCAAGCGCTTTATGACTCACGAACACTTTTTGGTTAAACAGACTAAAAATATTGCCAGAATTGGAACTGTATAGATGAATAAAAGGACCTAAGTTATAAAATAAAGCCGTTTTATTAATATTATTAATGCTATTATCTGATAATTTTTTTTGCGTTGAATGTTGAAGGGATCTTATCCCAGTCATGAAACAATTATATAGCGCATATGCGTTTTTAAATAAAGCTCTCGCCTTTTGCACTATTTATTTCAACCCAGTGAGTGTGCCCCCTGTCACGCAAACTACAAACCACCACTAGCTTGATAAATAGCTTACTTCAAACCAGCATTGGCTTTTTTAGTTTTGTGATACTTCTCTTCATATGTTTTAATCTCCTTTTCTTTTAATGTGATTTGAAACTGCATATTTTCAATTTTGTTTAGTAAAGTTCCCACATCTTCCGTGGTTATGTCAGTGTTTGATAAGTTAAAATATACTCTATGTATAGTCTTCTCTGTACATCTGTTTCTGCATTGAGGGCATGTTCTGGATCTAAAAATAAGAGGTATTACAGTATAGTGCTTTCTCTCTACCATTTCATTTATTGTTGTAAGTAAATTTGCTGAACCCTTAATCAGTTCAAGTGGAGTATACATAGACGAGTAAGAAATATTTCTGCTTGAGAAACAATCTATTTGTGGGTCTACCATTTACACATAGCTGCAAATATTCGATTTACTTATGCCAAAGAAACATAATAAAAATCATGATTTAAAAAGCTTGTGTATAATATATTAAAATACACAAAATGGGTAATAACAGTAAACATAAAAAGAAAATTTAACGAAGAATTTGACTTTTAATGTGGCTTTCTGTAATACTGTAATTTGCGTTTCTAATTTGGCAAATGTAAACATTGAAAGCAATATAACCTTGAAACACATTTCGCTTGCCACATTATTTTCTTAATTTCTTTTACCTTTCCATCCAGTTCAATAAGCAGGAAAAATGGAAAATATGTCCGCATTGTGTGGTGTATATTTCTCCAGTGGGAGTAAACAAATCACTACAAATAACACAGTATATGTTCATGTTGAGATATAACAGCCCTAAAAAACTAGGGTTACAAACAGAAAACGATTTAATACTCCTTCACTAACTGTTGTGATGTTAATAGCAAATTATTTGATTGCCTTTTACCAAAAACAGTGTAGACTTTGAAAACCAAGCATGTTAAGAAGTTTGACATTTCATTGTCATATCCAATCCAAAATGCCAAAACCCGGGAAAAACTAAAATAATACGCATGCTCGAATTATCTGCTAAATTAATTTTGAAAACTTTTGATTTACTAATATTGTTTTGTTGGAAACAATGAGATAATTATTCGATATTTAAATAAAATTTTATAATCTAATTATTTTGAAATTTAGTTGTACACACTCCTAGAAATCATTTCTAGAATACATTTTACAAAATTTATCAAGGTTCCATGGTGTAATGGTTAGCACTCTGGACTCTGAATCCAGCGATCCGAGTTCAAATCTCGGTGGGACCTTCCTTTTTAAAAAATATTTTTTGTGAGTTTTTCTAATTAAAGTCTAATTATTAGGATTTTTAAAATATTCGCCAAATCTAATTCCGTAATCTGGTATTCACCTGGACCAGGTGTATCTAAACTGTTCTATTTATTTTTAACGTTTCTCCATAAAGTGCAATATATATGGGTATAGGTGTATTGGTCTGCAGGAGCGGCTACGGGATTGACTTCTGGAGGGGGGCACCGGAGGTCGGGAATACCCCTATTTATATACGCCTTTTAGCCATATATTATCTATTAAAAATTAATATTACGTATATATATATATATATATATATATATATATATATATATATATATATATATATATATATATATATATATATATATATATATATATATATATATATATATATATATATATATATATATATATAAAGTTAGGAGATCAATAAATTACACGACAGTAGATGGCAATAGTATCCTGTTTGTTTTAAAAAAAAACATGCGATTTGAAAACAAAGCAAATATACAGGTGTTACAGAGAGTCCCTTAAATTAATTTTAGAGCCAGTTTTCTTTTTTGCTTTCTGGCAAACACCTCAAGAACTTCGTGAGTTATCATCAAAGATGCAAGATCTTGGTGTATATGCAGTAGTGCTAGACCGTTTAACCTCTCCTCAGTCATAGTGGATCTTAGCGGTAAGTTTTAAGTCGTCTCAATGTTGAGAATGAACGTTCTGCTGTACAGGATGTGACTGGGAGAGTGCAGATGATCTGTAAAAGTATTCTTAGATTTGGGAAATCTGCTGCCAGTTTGTATGCCGGGGCAGGATGTTTTTGGCAGATTGTCGGACTTAGATATCCACATCTGTTTCCAAATATTCAGCTCTCTCTTCAGAGCAGAAAAACAAGGTAAATAAATCTTCCCTATAAACTTCAGTTTCACGCAGAAGAGAATCTTCGAAGTCTTCTTTAAAGTCTGGTGACATAAGTTTCTGGAATTCTGAAATTTGCTGCAACTATGATTTTGGAAATCTAGAGGAAAGTTCGCTGAATAGATAATCTAAGAATGCTGATTCGAAAATAGTCCTCCTCAGACTCTGCCTCAACACTTGTTCTGTTTTTCTGTAACTTCACTACCCTCGGCTTTTTAATATTAGTCCCTAGATCATAAGCTAGCCCTTCGCATCGTTTAAATACAGTTTTAATCTGATCGTTGCTGTGTTGTCTCAGCGCTCTTAGATGCTTTGATATTGTGGCATAGCATTACTTTAAATGCGTCCATGTACTCAGCCTGTAGCTTTCGAGCCAGGGGTAAGGTGATCCCTAAAATATCGCCTAATACAACAGCACAGACGATAAACTTTGATGAAAGGATGCAATATGTAACAATGCAAATGCATTGCTCCCGGTGGCATCTCGTGAGTTTTGAAAGTAAGGAAACAGGAGGGCGGGAGGTTGGCTCGTACGCTGCATGCGAAAATTTTCAGAAAATTCAAGGTCATTGTGTTTTTCTAGCACTTTAAAAATATCTACTATTACACAAATGTATGTAATTTTCTCTTCATGTTAGTCGGTTTAATTCTCGTGATATTCTCTACAGAGAATCATAACTAAGAGAACTAAATTCATTTAACAACAAATAGTCCACCACGTCTGGACAACAAAAGGCGTCGAAAAAATATTCACCTAGAGCACTCATTTTTTAACCACCTCTGATATTAAATATTTTATATATATTTAAGCCGCAAATTATTGCTACTATTCTAATACTAAACTGTTCATTCTCTTGTAAAAGAGATGCTCAACTGAAGAGACTGAAGTCGAAAGTGTACATGCGCTAGAAAGAGATGGGATGCCAGAGGTTAACTGCGGTACGATCATATCTAACATGTGTCTTTAGAGAACGCGCCAAGTATTCAAGGTCACTTATCACATAAGGTTCAAGAATCGTTAACAGTCTAAACGCGATCCGCAATGAGAGCCCGGGAAATATGCATACGCGGACTATCCAGACTGCAACGTTACTATGTTACATGTTTAAGGAAAAGAAATTTCAAAATTTTTTTTGTACACTGAAAATTAATTAATGAATTAACAATATGAGAATTGAGATAAAGCTACTTAGATATTTCTGCTTGTAAAAATATTAGCTTGGAAATATTCTGGTTCTCCTAAAATTGGAGGGGAGGTTCAGCCTCCCCTGCTTCCCCCGACGAGCCGCCACTGATTGCTCCCTTCAGATGATGTTCGGGCCTGACGGTGGGGCAGGAAGA
This sequence comes from Leptura quadrifasciata, assembly GCA_963675555.1. Taxonomy (NCBI): domain Eukaryota; kingdom Metazoa; phylum Arthropoda; class Insecta; order Coleoptera; family Cerambycidae; genus Leptura; species Leptura quadrifasciata. The sequence continues at coordinate 129,343,436 of OY776674.1, forward strand.
GCCTCTAGAAAGGTAAGTATGACGTTATGCCATTCAATCCATATTATTTCACACTTTCTTTCACAGAATGTTTCCCTTTCTTAAGTATGTCTTCCATTCCCTGATCTAATGCATGGAGTCACCCAGCAGATTCTCGAAAAAAGTTTGCTACTGAAGAAATCACGCCCACAGCATTTCCTTATGTTAGCCACTGTATGAGCTTTACTTATATATAGCCAAATTAAGCCTGTGATTAGCACAGTGAGTGTAGAGGGCCATGCAGTGGCTGCACCTCATTATTCCAGCCTGAACACCTTTAAACTCTCCACTCATATTTGACCTGCCGTCAAATGCCTGACCAGTGACCACGACAGTTATGAATGTCAAGATTCAATTTAGCGAGTTCTTCTAATACCGTGCGACAAATATTGTAACGAAGCATTTTTCGTTACGGAAATCTGCATAAGATATAAGTTTAACTGAACTCTGTATAATATTTTCTGTTCAACTAAAAACCATATTCTACCGCCTTCAGCACACGATAGTATATTAGCAGGCAATATTTACTATTTAAACACCGGGATATATTTATAAACAGAATTATTGTTTATTATGTGAAGTAATTAATTCAATAATTAGTTATCTGTGGCCGATTAAATCCATTTCTTTTTCGTAGTTGGTTAGTATAATTATTTGAAACCGATTCCATACATTACAAAAGTCAGAATACTTAGTTTATACTAACCGACGCTCGTAATAACAATTCACCGGCCCATTAAATAATTCAAAGCAGCCGACTTCACTATCTTGTAGTCAATATATTGATTCCTGCGCGAGTCTGAAACAGAGGGGACCTACGCGATGTCCTGGTAGGGAACGGCTATAAATTAAGCAGCACCGGGAATTTCATTCATATAAACCACCCAACCTTCCCTCTTCCTACAGACCCATTAGTCTTATTTCATCCCTCGCCAAAATGCTTGACATCCTGCTCCTTAGTCGGGTCCAGCAGAGCCTGGATGCCACTGGAGTCTTAAACAACTACCAGTTTGGTTTCAGAACCAGTCATTCACCACCCAGCAGCTTTATCGAGTTGGCGAAATTGTTACAACCAACTTTAATCGAGGTCAATACACAGGGTTTGTCGCCCTAGACCTCGAAAAAGCCTTCGACAAAGTCTGGCATCCTGGACTTTTATATCAACTCCACGTCGCGAAAATCGCGATTCGCATCATTAAGATGATGCAATCATACACTTCTAATCGTACTTTTCGAGTTAAAGTCAACAAGGATTGCTCTCCACTCACCCCCATATTATCTGGCATCCCCCAGGGGTCATCCCTTGGTCCCGTCCTTTTCAACCGTTACATAAATCACTTACCCCGCCCCCTTGATCACCGAACTACCCTCTGCCTCTATGCAGATGATACCGCCATCATTTCCACTTCCGTAAGCCCTGCCATCATGACAAACCTACTACAAAGACAAACTGACCTCACAATACAGTACTTTAACGACTGGGGACTTCACACTAACCTGACAAAGACACAGGCTATACACTTTACAAAAAAGAAAACCATAGTTACCACATCCCTAACAACACATGGCCACGTACTCCCCTGGTCTGAGCACATTTCCTATCTCGGCGTTATTCTGGACCGCAAATTATATCTCCAGAAACATATCTCATCCCTTTTCCCTATCCTTAAGAATTCCCCTCCTCATATAGTATCCCTCTTGTATAAATCCTACCTACGCCCTATCCTTACCTATGCATCCCCGATCTGGTACCCCCTCACCGCCCCCTACCTTCAGTTAAAACTTCAAACTGTCCAGAACAAAATTTTCAAAGTATCTCTTCATCTCCCTTTAACCACTCGCAGTATAGATTTACGACAACTCACAGGCACCCCTTTATTATCCGATTTCATTTTAAAAAAACTTCTGCCCGGCTTTGCACAAACTCTTGTAGATTCCTTAAATCCCACTCTTCTTGATCCCCACACTCCCAAATTCTATAATGCCCCTAAATACCCTTCCCTCAACTTTATTTTCACTCCTTAATTTTTGTAAACAATGTTGTTTGAAAAAAATCTAAAAAAAAAATAAAAATCCAAAAAAAAATAAAGAAAAATTTAAATATTTAAAAAACCATATAATTATACAGTTTATAATTATATATCAAAAAAGGTTGTACCAATAAAACAAAAATAAAACAATAAAACATAATATATATATAAAACACAAAAAAAATACAAAATACTACTTAACATCGTCCCTCAGACCAACTAAAAGAGCCATTATTTCGTTTACACTAAAAGATGCCACCTACAAGCACTAACTCCATTAATCCCACATAATAAAACATGCTAACATAACACATCCTATTACACACATGCCACCATAGCCAACACCACAGCATGCTAGTATTAGACAGCTTAAAGCACGTTAAAACACTAACAATCCAACCTGCGGCAAGCACCTTTAGGGTGGATTGCCGACGTACCTCCACAGGGGACATATATTTACAATGGATTTCATTCATTAGTTCTCCTACAACTTGAAGAAAGCAGTCGACTACCAGTGCACCAGTGCCCACCGAAGTTGGAAAGAGTAAGACCTTTTTAAAATACTTGGCTAGTGTAATTATCTTTTACTGTTAATGAAATTTTTATTCTGGGATTAACTGTTAGTAAATTTTTGTATACTTATAAATATTTTCTATTATTCTGCTTATTTTCTGATTGATATTTTTCTGAAATTTTATTTATTGTACTGTTTGAATATTTTACTTTAAATTTCCTTTTTGTCTTTTCTCAACCTGGCTCTGGCCTTACGGCGACAACAGGTTCTATCGGTCTTTTACTTAACCTGGCTCTGGCCTTACGGCGACAACAGGTTCTATCGGTCTTTTTCCTAACCTGGCACTGGCCTTACGGCGACAACAGGTTCTATCGGTCTTTTTCTTAACCTGGCTCTGGCCTTACGGCGACAACAGGTTCTATCGGTTTCTTTCTTAACCTGGCTCTGGCCTTACGGCGACAACAGATTCTGTCGGTCTTTGTTTTCTTAACCTGACAACAGGTTCTTTCTTTTCCGTCTACCTTTATCTCTTGAGTCCGGGATTAAAACCTTGTGACAAAATAGTTGCTCATCGATATTTATTTCTACGTACTGATAACATCGTAAAACACTAGCCAAGTTTCCAGTCTGTTTTATAACTTGTTTGTTTGTAACACTGTAAATAATTCTGCTTGCTTCGCATTTCCTGGTATCCGTACACTGTCTGCTTAATAGCCATTTTTATATATAAACTCGCTAACTTTACCGTCTATACGCTTTTGCCGCTAATATTGTTATATTGCTTGCTACTCTCCCTCTACTATTACTGCTTATATATATATATATATATATATCTATATATATATATATATATATATATATATATATATATCTGTACATAAATTTGTGTTAATTGTGATTTTTCTGTTTATTTAGGACTGTAACCACAGGTTTATGTAATATACACAAATATTATTGAACTTCTGCATTTTACTGTTGTGTTTGTGAAAGTCTAACTTCCCTTATTTGACCCACTGGAATTAACTGTGTCTTCACTGAGCTGCTTAGTCTCGCTCATTCGACTTTTGGGTAGTGTTGTTCAACCACTTTAAACTTGAACTGGCGCCCGAGTAGCAAATAAAGCTCGAGTGTCAAAGTGACAGCCTTAGTTCTCGCACCGTACGAGAAAAAGAGCGTCACAATATTTTTGCCAGTGAGGTCTACAACGTCAACAAACCTGACAAAGTCTTCTTTAATAGAATATGTAGTAAAGGTCGTAATAACGAATACAGACACACTTGTTCTTTAATAGAATTTTCCGTTTCATCAACAATCAAGCTAAAATATACTGCATTCTTTTTGTTAGTTGCAATTTTATCCGTTATTACCTCTTCACAATACTGGATTAATTCGTTTCGAGTGGTCCTGCTTATACAGGATGTCTCACCGGAAAATGAAACGATCGATATAGAGAAAAGTACGCATCAGAAAATTTTGAAAATCTTGATATTACTAATGTCGGTGTGGCTAATCCAACTAAAATAATTACAAGCAGCTGGCACTTCCGCTTATACCGGAAGTAGATACCAACTTGCTTATTTCAAATGGAACACCCTATATATTTCGGAAAGAGCATAAAATTCTGAGTCGAAAATATGTAGCATATCCTATACTTAAATCTAGCCGTTTCAGAGATATTTGACATTTTATAGAAAATTTGACAGGTGCAACGATTTGCAAGAACCGTTATAACTTTCTTCGTGTAAAAGATCCTCATTTGCTTCTTGTCACGTAAAAAGAACACAAGGAGAACTACGTTCTACAACTGAAATAAATTCAATAATACCATACCAAGTGTTCCGTTTTTCGCGTTACATTTTATCAACTTCAAATCGCGAAAACTTGTTTAGGTCAAATGGAATACCCTGTATTTTTTTATGTCAAGTTGTGTAAAATTGAATTCCCTTTTTTATGATATTAGCATTGTGAGGATTAAAGTTACAACTTTTTGAAATATTTGCGATTTTATAAGAAATTCATGAATTGTTGTAATCATTTCATCAAAATAGCCATGATTAGAAACAATCAGTCATTATCTTATGTCAAAAAATGCCAGCACGTTTAAATTATATCAACGGAAACTTTTTAAATTTGTTTATTATTTATGGAGAATGTGATAAAGTAATATCAAGAACTTGCAGCACATTTGCTACTCGATATCAACAAAAACGCAAAATAACACTAACACTGTATAGTGTATGCAACCAGAATTGAAGCCGTATAAAAACTAAAATCCGGCAAAAACAGTCGGCATCTCTTGCGGGGGTAAACAGAAATGCTTGTCATAAGAAAAACAATAAAGAGATACCGGCTGTTTTTGCCGGCTTTTAGTTTTTATACGGTTTCAATTCTGGTCGTATACACTTTAACATGCGTATTAATCGAATTGAAGATATGGCATGAACTAAAATAGCAGAGATAAGATCAATTTAAAATATGATTTCATTTTAATTTAATAATTGCTCAAAATTCCGCCCTCGAACCTCGACACATTTTTCGCACCTTCGGATCAGTTCCTCATGGGTAGCTCATCTAATTGAATCCTGTGATATGTTTTGAAATGCATTTCTTACTCTTTGCATACAATCTTCAATGGTTGTTAATGGGCTCTCATAAACTTTATTTTTAATAGTTCCCCAAATGAAATAATCCAGAACTGATAAATCGGGCGAGCGAGGAGACCATAAGAAAGGTCCATTATTGGCAATCCATTGATCATAAAAAGTTTCTTGTAAATAATTATTAATTAAATATGCGTTATGTGGGGGACTATCGTCGTGCTGATAAAAAATGTTTCTATGTTTGGCGAGAGGTAAATTTTCTAAATTGTTATTATTAAAATTTTGTAAGATATTCAGATATCTTTCACCTAAAAAAAAAGAAAAATATTTACCTATACATATTAGCAGAAGAGAAAATTTAATTTACAGTTTAAATTTTCCTGATAAAATTGTAATGCCACCACTCTATCGTTTCTTATGGCACAGTAAACATTGAACTGCCAACTTTCCTGAAAGTTTCGCTCTCTGAACATAAGAGGATTTGAGTCACTCCAATAATGCGAATTGTGTCTATTAAAAAGTCCATTTTTAGTAAATTTTGCTTCATCTGTCCATATATTTCCCAAATAAGAATCGTGCTTATTAGAATAAACTCACAAAAATTCTGTCTTCTTAGGAAATCTGTTTCTTTTAATCCTTGAACCATAGGCGGAAAAGAGTGCAAATCCGGATTTGTTATTTTTTTACCTTCTCCAATGTTGTCTCAAAATTTGAAAACTGTTGCAATTATTGTCGAACTTTCCATTATCGAAGTCCGTAATGAGTGGCCTATAAGTTATTTAAAGTTACGTTTTCGGACTGACATTATTTTAAATAAAATTATTTTTTTTAATTTTGATGAAATTTTGGACTAAAGATTTAAGACAATTCTGAACAACTTTCACAAATAAATTTTTTCGATAAAAACGATTTTTTTCATTTTTTTCGTTTATCTTCGATTCGATGAGAAATATATAACAATGATAGAAGTGGTAGATTTTCCGTCAAAATGTGAATAGTGAAACGTATATTAGGATTTTAGACAATATTATGCTCCCTTCGGCGTCACAATTATTTCCTAATAATGAGTTCATATTTCAATACAATTGTTCCGTTCATACTGCTCATACCGTAAAACTGGCTTCAAGATAACATCAATGTTCTTAACTGGCCCAGTCATAGTCCATATCTTAACCCTGTGGAAGAAGTATTGGGACTACTCGTAAGAAGTATCCAAAAACGAAATGTGAGACCACGGAATGCCGAAGAATTACTGGAAATAGTAAATAATGCATGGGAAAATATTATTACTAATGATTATTGTATAAGGTTATTTAATTCTATACTCTATGCCAAACAGACTTATAGAAGTTATAAATAGAAATGGTGCAATAACGAAATATTAATAGTTAGTTTCTTGTTAAGTAGGATATCCTTTGTCCTTTGACCCAGGATTTCTACTAATCGTACCGTTTATTCTCCACCTTCTTAAAATGTTACACACCAAATTTTTGTTATGCTATAATGCAGTGCAATTTGTCTCATTAACCATCCATCATTTACTATAGCAATAACTATAGCATTAAAATACAAAATAAATTAAAAGTGATATCTGTTTTATTTCGGCTACTCATTACATATTCAAATAGAGACAGATTTACATTAGAAAAAAAAAGTTGTCCTATTTTTTTCTGCTCACGACAGTACCAAAACGAGAAGAGAAAAATGTAAACATGAAATCTTTCGAATTGATTCAGTTGCTACGGCTAACCAAAATTTCCGAAATCACTAATTTGTAATTAAATCAACTTTTTCAAATTAAAACATCTTGTAGACACCCAATAGCTAAATACTAATTTTCACAACAAATCCATTGATAACTTCAAATCAAAAATCGGTTTGATATTAATCCAAATACCTACGCAAAAATAAAAAAAATGGCCCTAAAAAAATCAAGTAGTCTCAATTTAAAAAAAAAACTATTCAATTGCACTTAAAATCGTCTTCGGAATTAAAAAATGTAAAAATATACAGGGTGTCCCATTTAAAATTTCAAAGTTTGGATCATTTCCGTAGAAACCGGAAGTGATAGAAAAGTGTCAAATAAGTAAGAATTGGTCGTATTTAGTATGCATTACCCCTGCCATATCTTAGCTTGAAAACTCTAGAAACTATGGCCTGTCTAATGATTCCGTTGACACGCAGTATAGTAAGTTCACTCCAAATATCCTGTACCTACCTTAATTTCAAATTTTTATCTTGAAAAATAAAGAAAAAAATGACGGGTATTTGGTCTCGTGGGCACCCGATGTATAAATGTAGTATAAAAGAATATCAATGAATGATATAATAGAGACCTATAAGTAATGAATTATTAAGCTTTTTACCTTGATAGCTTTTAAACCAAAATAACTCGCCATTGTGACCGAGTCAATGTTTGGCAAGTTATCTGACTATCCACCAACAAATCCCTGTTCCATTATTAGCATATGTCAAACTAAGACTGTTTTCACTTATGTCTTAAACCATAAAAAATCACTTAAATAAGGCGAACATCGATGCCGGTTAGCTCGAGTTTCGGGCATTGCAGCGAGCCGTATCAATTATTTGTAGATTGCAAAACCTTATCTCTGTAATTAATAATCGCATCGACTTGATTTAAACGCTCTTGTAATTATAATAATGATTCATATTGCTTTTTAATAAAAAAATCGATACTTTTTTCAAAAATCCTAAGCCCAATATTCAAAAGATGATAACATAAAAAAGATATGCCGAAACCAGGGATCGAACCAGGGACCTTTAGATCTTCAGTCTAACGCTCTCCCAACTGAGCTATTTCGGCTATAAAAAATATTCTTGTTATACTATATAATTTTATATAATCACTAATGTATATTAATATATTGTTTAAGCTTCTAATTCTAAGGGTTTTGATATTTTCATTTTCGGTCAGTCCATGTTGATGTTTCTACATTCAAAAATGAAAATATTTAACACATACAGATTATTTACTTATCTGATTAATCATCCATATCGTTTGTACTTATATACCTACCTATATAGTTTAAGTAGGAAAATCCTGAAACATAAGAAACCTTAGAAAAACTTTACGACCTCATTAAAATACCAGTACTCTTTTTTAGTGCTGTTCGCAAATTGACTCGCTTACCTTTACAGGTTTTAACGTGCGTCGGGTCTCGGGTCGTTATTTTATGTCATGCTTGGCGCCATGGCCCGCGGCGATAATAATTGTGTCGTAAAGTTTTTGTTTAGTCTTTTTTGTCTCAGGAAGTCCTTACTTGGACTATACTATCTGATATACAGGGTCGTGCGGTGAGGTGAAGGGAAGGAGCCGGCTGCTTCAGGGCATAAATGTTTGGGGTGGCAAATAAATTGGGCACGGTATAATATTTTGACTGTTAAAGCTCAACATAGGTATTTTGTTGTTGTTGTAAGCTCGTTATGTTATGTTTTTTATCTTAAATCGGTCGCGGGCGGTGGATGCACCCCGACAGTACTTTCTGATCATCTCACATCCTAAATATTTTTAACTTTCTGAAACAATTTGGTAGAACCTAAAATGAACCTGAACATGATGATATTTCATGGCAACGTTTAATCTGACGGTGTAAAAGGACATTCTCCATTTTATAAAAAATAATTATAATAGGCAGGTTCGACGTTTTTCGTAATATTTTTATTTTAATCGAAAATGAGAGAGTTTATGATTAAAAAATGATAAACAAAAAATTTGACCGCAAAATTTTAAGATTTTAAAATCAAGGATCGGCTGCGAGGCTAGAAAACATACCTGTGCGCGAGACTAGGCCGCGTGACGTCAGTAGCCACACACAAGCTCCGCCGTCGCAGGGAGAGTATACGGATTCACGTAAACTGTTTGTGTATTTTATTTATTCGTGATCTTATTTCTGTTCATAATCATAACACTACCTAGCACAATGCTGCAAGGTTATCAGAAAGCCGATTCGCGAAATTTACCGATCATGTGGATGTGCAAATGGTGTATGAGTTTTTGGCTAATAAAAATGAACAGCGACGTTAAAGTAGTCCGGTAAGTATATTTAGCTATTATATAAATGCATTTTATTTTGTTGTAGCACCAATTGGTAGTATTTCTTCGTATTTCTCAGAAAAACTTGATTCAGCTCTGTTTCATTGTATTAGAAGTTAATAATATTAAAACATAATGCCGGCTCGTGGCATTGTTATCATTTATTAATCATAAAATTTCTCGATATCAGTTAAAATAAAAAACTGTCGAACCTGCCTATTGATTACATATATATTTTAAATAAATAGGTAAGTTTTTGGGTTGGGGAGAGAATTCGACAAAAAAATTTGTGCCCTGCCTGGAGCCGCCCTGGGGCTCATGGCAAAAAATTTTAAAAATACCATCATCGCACTGGATATTGTCGCGCCGAACTAAACAAAATTTTTAAAAGAATGAAAGCTGTGTTTTAAGACTAGTGTCTAGTGGCAAAATGAGAATTAAGCAGTAAATAAAGTAAGTTACAAAATGTTTTCTATAAATACCTTGGGTGGGCTTTGGCCGCTGTTCTTGAGTACCTACTGGACATGACGAAACTTTTGACATTAACAGGAGACACATAATTATTAGAACATTTTTTATTATTTCTGTGGACTTCAAACATGATTGTTAAACACTTAAGTATTTAAGGTAGATTTAGCCCTTATATAATATATTGCTTAGATCAATAATGATCGAAGATACCTTTTGTTGATCGGGGGCGTAAATTCCTTACACCATACGTCGACAGCTTACTGCTTAAACTTTCAGCCTATGTTAATAGGGGAATACGGAATAGCTCTCCAAATACAAGTCGTCGTACACAATTTATTCTCTATCGACACAATCAGTAGCATCAAAATAAATCCACATCAGTTTTTATTGCCAAATGACGCAGAGGCCCCAGGTAACCAGCAAATAAATTTCTATGTATTTATAAGATGTTAATTGTTTTCTTAATATGTGAATCCAAAGGAGCCAAAAATGTTCGAATCAAGCTGATTTTGAGAGGCAAGAAGGGTAAAAACGTCCTCACCGGTCGTCGAGCTGCATGTCACGTATAACATTTAATTTGTCAACTTCATTTTTCACTTGACAGATACTATATTGATTTCTGACACTAGTATCCTACTGTAGTGACATGTTGGCGCTGGTCATTTAGCACTTTAATGACTATTATAAAAATATAATAAAAATACAAACGAAATGGGGTTCTCAATACTTTTTATAACTCAAAGGCTGCGAATTATTATAGAGAATGTGTGTTCTCTTTCTGTGGTATGAATAAATGAAAAGGCATACATTGTTTCATTGGATGAACAAGCCAATTTGACATTTTTATGCACTAGATAGGTATTCATGGATAAATCATTAAACGAGGATTTGTTGCTGACGAGGATTTAAATAATTTCGTAAAGAAAACAGAAATATATATTTTTGATAACTAATTACACAGAAAAATATCAATGTCAACCAACGTTCCTACCAGATTCTTGTTTAGGTATAAACCCATTTTCTTAAAACAATAATCATGCTTTTGTTTGAACACTTCTTTAGTTATGCATCAGCAAGCATTTCTTTTATTGATATTTGTAGGCACACTCATTTCTCCCTCTAGTCCCTCTTCCACTTTCTGACGAAGTAAATGGTGTTAAATATCAATATGTTTTATTCTGGTATTATATTGATCATTTACTGTTAACGTTATCACAACGTTGTGTTATTCCAGTAGGTACAGAAGTTTGTGCGAGAGGTTTATATTCTCCTCAACAAGTGAAAATGCTATTGTAGAGGAAAACGATAAATGAAAACAATCACAGACGTAGTGGGAATAGTGGTGTGTAGTGCCGATACATCATCACGTCTTACGTCTTTTATGTCGCGTGCATTAAAATGAGAGAGAAGGTCAACCATGTAGTCCGCCTTCTTAGCGCGTTTCACCTTGCACCCGCCCCTTCTCAATTATAAGCTTCTCGCACTATACACTGTTTGCTATTTAGATGTCCATGAAAGTAGGTAGAGCCTCGCATCAATCCTGACATCAAACCTTGACTCTGTATTTCGAATAAATATGGCACAGGTAAAGGTAAAGCAAATTGTTTCATTAAACAGGACTACGTACAGTGTAGTTTGCTTCTCGAAAATGCCTCAATGCCCCCACTTTTGAGTAAACTAAATCGTTTTAACAATGCCCGGAACTAGTTAAAGGAGATTTTCAAACAGATCTACCTCGAGAAATCATATCGGCTTTCCATACTCTGCCTCCTCCAAGATTGCCACTTGTATCTGTTTATATACAACGTGGTCCAAATATTTCTGCGGCTGGTAGTACATCCAAAAATAATGGTAGTCTTTTATATTGTTACGTATTTATACCCTGTATTAAACATTTCCAAACGCAGACAGGTTCAATACTTTCAACAAGAATTTTCACTAACCACTTATTTATTAACCATTAAATTACAATAATAAGTCCTTACAATAACACACTAGTTATAACTTTCATCTACTATAGTCTCACTACTATAATTCACAACTTATTACAGTCCTTTTTCTTGTCCGATCACTTCTCATCTAATACATAACTGAACTGAACTCCGTGCGTTGGATCCGCTTCTTATATATCCATGGCTCCTATTCGCGACCCATCCATTTCCTTCCAGATTGTTCCAGTCAATTTCTCCATCCTTCTGATCTGTCATTCGAGATTTTTCTACTGTTTTCTATCCATCCGTGGTAATGGTAGTTCGCCCAGTTGGCCCAGAGATTGCGTCGATTTACTGGTAACTAACTAGGCAGGCCTCCTTTCACTCTGCCACCCGAGATTAGCCCTCTCTCCGTAAGAGGGCGTGGGTGTGCATATAACAATATAAACTTATTTTCGAAAATTCAGGGATATATACCCCTTAAAGAGGGAATAAACAATTTCAGTTTTTCCGCAATATCTTCCGACTCTCTTTAAATGTCAGATTCATATTTTAAACTTAGTCATAGGCCACCCGGACAGTATATTTAAAATATGAATTTTATATTTTACGGGAATCGGAAGATATTTCAGAAAAACTGAAATTTATCAGGTCAGTTGCAATACTATTTGTCGATATTTTGTAGTTATTATTTACTTCATAATAAATTATGTTTCCCTCACTGATCTTGTTTAGTTTGTAGATACATTCGTTTAGTTTAAGATTGCATTTGTAGATATAATAATTTGTTGTCTGACTTTTACTATATGGTATTGATGACACAATGACATTTGTATGACTGATTTTTTTCAATTTGTCGCAAAGAGGACGGAAGGAAGGATAGCGTTTATTTTTTATATTGTTACTCCCACTCCCATTGTAAATATGAAGTCCTTTTTCGTAAAGTTTATAGATAAGTTTTCAATACCCTGTAACACCTCTGATAGTAGCGCATTGGGTTTTAGAACTGAATGTATATTATAATTTTCCATTTCGTCCATTTTACGCAATGACGTATTTAATCCCTTACCTAGTTCGTCAGATAATATTAACAGTTTTCTGTTGTTGGCTGAATTATCTGGAATTTTCTTAGGTACTTTTTTAATGTCTTTATTATTTTCCCCTTGGTTTACACTGCTATCTATGTTTTGTTTATTTACTGGAATTTTTTTACATTTTATGTTCCTATCTACTTTTGTTTTATAACTTTTTAAACTAGCCTGTGTCATTGTAGATTTATTGATATTTACTGTTTTATCCTCCGTCTGGGTGCTGCTGGTTTTTTGCTTCCTACAGCTATCTGTCTCATTTTTTGTCTCCAACACTTGTATTTGTTTTTTCAAAGAGGTGAATTGTTTCTTTAGGCTTCTTATTTCGTCTTGTTGTTTTTTATTTACTGCAATCAGTTCTTCTTCATTTATTAGTGCAGTTTCAGTAAAAGAAGCATTGTCACGTTTTAATTTCAGGATATGTTTGTCTTTATTCTCATTATCTTTCACTAGTTCACAGAGTAATTCATCCATTAGAGATCGTTCTTCTATTTGACTGTTTATATCCTCATCATCCTCATCACAACAAACAATTTTGTTATCACTAATAATTCTCGCTGAATTCAAGCCTTTACGAGAAAAACAGCTTTTATGTTGAACACTGAAACACTTTATACATATAACATTATTTATTTCTTTGTTTTTACAACATTTAAAAACGTTTTTGTCAGGAGCTGATACACTTAAATCTTTATTGTCAGCCATCTTGCTCAATAATCTTGTAATATATGTAAATGAAATAAATGTATATTCAAATATGGGACTTCACGCTCGGTGGAATGTGAACACTGCGACCCTCATTCCTTCCCTTTTCGGGCGTGTGGTGTCGAATCAAGTCAGTATTTACGAATCTCAAATGTTGGAAATTGTTGCTGCTGTTTTAGAATTGGAAGATTTTGGTTTTTGGTTAGGTTTGTGTAATGTTTTATTCTCTCAATTTTATGTTTTTTAATTTGTAATCTGTGATCTTTGTTGGTATTTAGTAAATAGTAAGTGTCTACTTTCGCAGAAAAAATTGTGGTGAATGGACAACTGACAAATTATTAATATTACAATATTTGCCATGACAAGCGGTAAGCGATAATTCTGACATTATACATTTTTTATTAGAAAACAGTTTTGCGTCCCTAACATGCGACGACAAAATTTGTGTAACTAAATTAGAGCGCTCTTGCTCTACTATGGAAAATCTCATTAATGTAAATTTAAATTCGTCCAATAGAAAATTTTGTATCACAGGGTATCAGAAATGTTTATGGCTTTCTGAGAGTGAAATAAAAAATAAACTTTATTGCTGGCCTTGCATGTTATTCAGTAAAAATAGTAAAAATCCATGGAATTCATCAGGGATAGATAATTTAAAAACGTTATATACAAGGCGATTTGAAAAGGGTAGAGGCATCATTGAAGGTTTTTTGCGTGATTTTTACACCTACTAAATTTCTGTGGAGAAGTGCCATTATTATTCAGTTCCTTCCCTTCCTGCCCACCCAGAGCTGAAGGCCACTGTTGATTTAGGTTATCTGATATAGTTTGTATTTAATTGTTTTTGTTACTTTGATTGGATAAAAATTTCTTTTGCGAAAACGGTATTTTACTTATATCTTGATATTCAAATGTAGGGTTGTTTGCAGATTTCTTACGACGTGAACGTTCGGCTTGTTTCGTGTCCATTGAAGTGGATGCTGTAAGTCAAGGTTTGTAAAGTAAGATAGGTAGCATGGTAACTTTCGACCAATCAGAGATCACAATTTAAAATGCGGGAACGCGTCACTCTGCCTGCTCATTCGAATTTCTGGCATTCAAACCATTAGTATAGAAATATAATTAGTTATGAATTTGAATTCGGTATTTTGTATTTTTTTAATGTACAAGCACAAATTAATAAATTGACTTTTTTGATTAATGATTATTAACATCGATAACGTTTTCCTTGGAATTTAAAATTTACATTACTATATATCAAATTTATAACTAATTAATGTATGCAGTTAAAGAAATACATTTTATATCAAGGGACTGAAATAGGTTCTTTTAATCTTGTGTGCAATTTCTTGCCCGAGACTTCAGTCTTGATTTCATTGCTTTATATAATTCTTAGCGAATTTAGTAAGTTATAAGATAGATGAAGAAACATACATGATACTAATTTTCGCCCTAACGAAAAGAGTTACTTAGAAAAGTTTCTTATTTTATGACGTACTGATTAGAAATTTTTCCCCAGGCCAACCTTTAAATTATGTAGTATTAAAAAATTTTAATGTAAATTTTTTATTAGAATTAGATGTGCATACAATAATTTATTAATAAAATTTAACAAGAGGGCCATTAAATTTTATCATGTCATATTAGACACAGCAATTAATAAGAAAAAATCACTCATTGGTTTTTTTAAATATTTCTTTGTATCATATAAAAATAAATTTTATTACCTGTATTAAGTAATTTTTTTAGGGAAGGAAAAAAACATCAACATCTCACCACTCTTTTGCCTTTTTTGAGTTGTTTTTGCAAACAGCTACACTACAAACCTTTCCTTCAGTCATCTAATAATTGTATGTAACATTGTTATTTGTTATTATTATGAACGGAAAATAATAAAAACTGTTTACCTTAAAATTATTTCTGTAAATACACAGGTTACAAACTTCTATATACTATGAGTCTTTTCTCTTTAACAGTAATTGTCAATTAGATTATACACTAAATAACTATAACTGCACGATTATAAACACAAAAACAACAAATATTTCAAAATAACTCAACAAATAAGCGCAATGTCTCAAAAAATGCATACGTATAATTAAATTTCAGCCTTCGACCCAGTGTTGCCACAGGCCGATAACGAAATTATGGTACAGTGTTGCCAAAATTATCAATTTTCCTCGAAAATTATGTTACAAATAGGAATTTCTTTAAAATAAAAAAATGTACCTAAAAAATTTGTTTATTCTCTTGAAAAATGAACATTTCAGAAAAATCAAGGGAACCCTCGAAAAAAAAACTAAAGAATATAAACAAATTAATCATTTTCAAAATGAATATCAACATTTTCATCTTCAACATGTTTATAGGATGTTATTGAACTGACCATTTTTTGCGTAACATTAAAACTATAGCACTCACCATTTACACTTTGAGAGGCCAATAAAAGTGAATTTACTGTATTACAAAAAAAACAAAAGAATATAAAAAAATTAATCATTTTCAAAATGAATATCAACATTTTCATCTTCAACATGTTTATAGGATGTTATTGAACTGACCATTTTTTGCGTAACATTAAAACTATAGCACTCACCATTTACACTTTGAGAGGCCAATAAAAGTGAATTTACTGTATTACAAAAAAAACTAAAGAATATAAAAAAATTAATCATTTTCAAAATGAATATCAACATTTTCATCTTCAACATGTTTATAGGATGTTATTGAACTGACCATTTTTTGCGTAACATTAAAACTGTAGCATTCACCATTTACACTTTGAGAGGCCAATAAAAGTGAATTTACTGTATTACTATACAAGCGATTTCTAACATCCGTTTTAATTAAATTTACTTTTGAAAATATTCTTTCACAGGCGGCATCTGAATGTGGAATTACTAATAAATCTAATACAAAATGTCCCAATTCTTTAAATATGTAAACATCAGACATGTCATGAGTTTGAGAGATTTTGTACCAGTACTTATCAATTGATGTTTCATTTTTTATTTCTTCATTATTATTTAATTCTGACTCAGACTGGCAAAACAGTCGCCACTGATCATCAATTTTTTGTATAAGTTTAATATTTTCTGGATCTACAATTCTAGGCAGTAACTTGATTAGTGGAAAAATTGATGCCGGTTTTGGTTTAGAATACCCTTTTTCGAATATTATTATTTTTGACAAGATATTATCATTAAAATCAAACCGTTTTTTCATTTCATTTGCGGAAACAATTGAAAATTGCCGGCAGCGCATGTAGAAATCTTCTTTTTCCTCTTGGTTTAATTTATCAATGTTTTGAAGCACTCGAACACCAAGATATATCTGTTTCAAATCAATAAACTGACTAGCATTGTTAAGATCAATTTCACGTATTTCGGTTTTATGAATATAACTTGATTGTAAATAGCTTAACAAAATTTCCTTATATGTATCACAAACTACATCATAAACGTGTGCAATTATGACTCGTTCACTTTGAAAGTATTCATTCAATTTTACAAATTTTGGTAAAGCCCATTGAAGAAATAGGTAAAAAAGTTTTGTTTCCACATCATTCAGTCTGTTGGCAACAATTTCTGAAGCTTGCAACCTGTGTTCAGTCCATTCTCTGACAAAATATAACTGAAGTGGATTCCATTGCTCAATTATCCTTTCTACTACCATTAGTAATGAAAGCCACCTAGTTTGTGATGGTCGTAAAATTTTGTGGGGCTCCACATTACAAAATGCCTGGAACTCTGTGAATTGTGCTTGCCGTTTAGAGCTGTTTTTAAAATAACCAAAAATGTTTCTAGCCAAATCTTCACAATGACGTGGCAAAACTTTACAAGCCTCACTGGCACATAGGTGTAGAGAATGGCAGATGCATTTTTGTACTATAATGCCAGGAAGATGTAATTTTAACCTACTTACTACCGAGTTATTGGCACCAAACATGGTATTACAACCATCAGATCCAAAACCTATAATATTTTGAAAAGGTATTTTTGCAGGCTCAAATAAACCCATGATTTTATTAAAAAGAACTTCTGCTGTTGCACCTGTATTTGCTTCATCTGGGTTCTGATTCGAAAAACATTGGACTAAATTTAGAAATTTTGTAGTAACTTCATTTGTTTTATAACTAAAGTACCTTACACATACACAAATATTTTTGACTACGCCTATGTCTGTAGATTCATCCACTAAAATGCAAAATTTTTTTGTTTTTAGTTCTTCGAACTGTGACTTTGCCAAAACATGTTTTATTATGCCTGTTACTTTGGTTCTTCTCATCTGCATTCCTTGGGCTATTTTCGAATCATGAAATGTGTCTTTTAACAGAGGAATCAAATGATCACAAAGTTTCATTGGCAGATTGTGCTCCACTATTAAGGCAGCAATTTTTATTTCTGCCCTACTCACTTTATCCCTAGCTTCGTTTTTATTAGAAAACACGGTAGTAATTTTTGGTTGACTTTTGGCAAATTTTTTTACATTACTTAAATGTTTAGCTCCTTTGCTGTGATTTTTCAAAACAGTTAAATCTGCTTGAAATTCTTTATCACAGGCATTACATTTTGCTCGAAAGGGTTTTTCTAAAAAAAAATAGCAATTAAAACCATAAAACCTATTTTATATTATATTACCTCTAACAGGTTTTAACCATCCTTTAAAATCAGGAGTACTTTCCCATGCACCTCTATATTTTTGTGGTCTATTTTCTCGCCTGTTTACATTGTAAAATCTTAATCTCTTTACTTCTCTTTCCGAATCAGAATCGGAGCTATCATGATGAATGCTGCTTTTACTCGTACTTGCCATATTATTTTTAAAGAAACAAAACACACCGTAAATACCAATAAAATCTATGCACACTTGCTTTGACATAAAATTGAAAAATGACATGACAATGAAAGGGGAATCCCCGTGTAGGATAAAAAGTTCTCAGACCGAGTGCAGCAGCAATAGCAATATTTACGACACGTAGATGGCGGTGGCCGGCTAGCCAGACTTACCGCCGCCGCGCCGGTGGATCTGATTTTCATTTATACTTTGTTGTTGCATACAATTAGAACTGCGAATAAAAAAATTCCACATAGGGAGATGATGAGATTAAAAAATATGTTACAATTATCAATTATGTTACATATTATTGTTTAGTTAATTTTAAGTAAAAAATATGTTACAATTTGATAATTATGTTACAAGTGGCAACACTACTTCGACCTTCAGCAGGCACGATGACGCGCAAGATGGCCGCCTTCATCGTAACCCCTCCATTCCGTTCAAGTTACCATGCTATAGTGTATATGACCAGAATTGAAACCGCATAAAAACTAAAATCCGGCAAAAACAGCCGCATCTCTTTATTGTTTTTCTTATGACAAGCATTTCTATCTATCTCCGCAAGAGATGCCGATTGTTATTGCTGGCTTTTAGTTTTTATACGGTTTCAATTCTGGTCGTATACACTATACCTATCTTACTTTACAAACCTTGGCTGTAAGTGTTGTAGTTATAGTTTTATTTACTTCGGGATACTCATCGAATACTATAAAACTCTTAGCTGCATAATGGTTTCGAACATAACTAAAATATTTATTTGCAATTTCTTCAATAGTGTTGTTCTTTTGTAAAATTTTCGAATTCACAATTTTGTAGAGTTTTCTACCACGCTTATATGCATAACTTAATTTTTTTTTTCAAAGTTTCAGAATGGTTTCCGCCACTTTTTCCAATTAAATTCATTCTATTGTAGTAATATTGCATTGAAGTAAATTCTGTCATTGAAATTTAATCCAATATTTATATAAATAATAAAAAAATGGAAAATAATAAAAAAATATTGGAAAATTCGTGATTTGAAAAGCCATTTTTTGGTTTTTCTCAATTTTAAGAGGTTTCATGAAAAATAAACCATCATATATAGACCATTTTAAAGTAGACATTCCAACGGTTACATTGAGCCCGGATAGAATATGTAAATCGAGAAAAACATCAATAAAGTTTTTCGTGGAAAATTTTAGTTTCTTTTTTGAAAAATGTAAATATCTTGGAAACTACTTGTTTCCCAGATTCCAAAAAAAATCATGCTTATTCAATGCAAAAAGGTATACTTTCATATAACTTCACGTAAATTGAATTATTTTTTTCCGCCGTTTTGAAAGTATAAAACTTTTTTCTATCTACAACTCTTATAAAGGACATTTTCCGCTAGGAGGTCACGTTTCGCCGAAAATCGTAAAAAACCACTTTGAATCCCTAAACAGCATCCCCATTTCACAATTTCGCTTTACCTCGTGTTTAATTTTTGATTCTTCTCTTAATTATAACCTTAACTAAATTTCCTGGCTGGTCCTTGCCCGTTATTATTATTTTTTTTTTTTTCAAAAAGGTATCAGCACCAGCCTAAGAATCTGCCAGTTTGTAATGAGGTAAATTAATTATTGTTAATGTTCTCTAGTCAGACGTAATCCAATCACTACTTGATATTACATGTTTACACAGCAGTTGTCAACGTGATAAGAAAACAATCTATTGTCAATGACAATAGTATAAAATTATTTGCAAATCACTTTTATAAATATCTCAAAATTAACAATGCAAGAACACAATTTGGAATAAGTTTGCGTTTGGCAACTGTAGTCCAGGGTCCACTATGAATACGTTATTAATGGAATCACAGTTAAAAAGAAATACCTAAAGAAAGCTGGACATCTGATAATTACTCAGGGCAGTTGCCATAGTTCTAAGGAAGAATTGGAACATTGTCATTTTATTCTATATTTTTAGTAATGTCAAAATTGTCGTACAATGGACGAAATAATTACACACTTCGTAAAATTCTTATCAAACACAATTATGGTCCATATTTACTCATATCCTCATTTTTCCATAGAAATTTTCTTGGCGTTGGTGGTGTGTGTAGTACATTGTCTACTCATTTTTGAAGTTAACAGTTTATATCGCCGCACGAATGCTAAAGCAGCAGCAAAACTCAGAATGAGGCATCCTATTAAAGGTAATTGTGTATTTTAATATTATATTTTCTTATCTTATAGAGAACAAAACCTTTACAGGTTTGTGATTCATTTGGTAAGCAATTAAGGAAATTTACTACTTGTGTTTATGTTAAGTACGAAATTATGACACTTTTAAACGTATCTCAAAATTTTGAAGAGAAATCGCAATTTATATTTTTCAACATTGAAATTATTGGATGGGTTGAACACTAAAAAAATTCCCATTGACTAATCATTATTCACGCATAGCTTCATACAGTGCACCTAATATTAACTTTATCCGATTAGAATACATTCCAACTGTGAGGAAATTTGATAAAGATATGTACATGCACAGTTGACTTGAAAGGTATATAATTTTCTTATTGTACAATTGAGATGAATCGCGATTAAAACATTTTATGAGTACTCTTTATTGATCAAAAGGTATATAATTTGCAAATCATCATATTCGGGTCTAAATCGAGTACGATGAAAATACATTTCGTTAAAATAATAAAAAACATATTTATGAAAACGAAAGGATAATAGATTGTGATTAATAATAAACAATGCAAACATAGTTGCAACATTCCAGCATAGAGGCAATAATTTAAAATAATTATTTAATTAGAAAATTGAACTCATTTTCTCAAGAATAGAGGAGGAAGATGTTTGCTATGAGATAACGGGTATGATAGACTAACTCGACTTCTAGAAAGAAAATGCGGTCTCTTCCCTCACTAATTCACACTGAGCACTATGCTGTGTCAAGTTTCGTTCTCAACATGTCAATATATATATAATTAACTCAACTACATTCTTAATTGGAGTAATATATTAAAATTGATTAAAATTCGTTTTCTTTTTGTCTTAAAACTATGAAAATGGATATGAAATATATAATCCAGTCAAATAAGGATTAAATTTCGGAATGAAAGTCAGAAAGCTGAAAATTTGAATAGACCTTTGTTTTCACGTTCTAAAGATGGACTAAAAGTCTCATATGATCTCGTGTCCGCTAGTCAAGATGTCAAAGGTCACAAAACAATGCACATCCGTTTCAGGGCCGGCCTTAGTTCCTCAAGCGCCCTCGTGCGAAGTTTTGAAAGGCGCCTTTTTTTTCTGCTCAAGTGAGGTTAGAGTAAAATCAAGAAACTAATTGTATAGAGTGATTGATTGAGCGGCGCCCCCTGGGGCATGCGTTCGCCCCCCCCTAAAGTCCGGCCGTGATCAGTTTATAGGATAACGCTATGTAAACTGCGGAGCCAGATGCATAGTACCCCTTACAAAGTTAATTATACAATAAAAATATTATTATTAAAGTTAAAAAATTGTTTATTTGTAAAAAATAATTATAAATATTATTTATAAATAAAAAGCGCTGCCTAGGGAATCACTACTTCCACATCCAGGTTTTATATCCAAGTCTTATACACACTAAATCCCAATGTAATATTTTACTCCCTTTAATAATAGGGTGTGGGTGGTAGAGAAGGTGGCTAATGTCAAAATTTTTTTAGAGGCCCTTGGTTCTTGTATACACACTAAATCACATTTTAATTTTTTTACTCCCTTTCATAATAGTGTGGGGGTGGTATTGGGAGTGATAGTAGGGGGTGGCTGATGCCAAAAAAAACGTTGAGACCTTGACTTTTCGTACATGCCCTAAATTGCAATTTTATGGGCTTTTACCTGCTCGATTTGCCTATTTATCCTTATTTATACCATTTACCTCCGATCCCTTCAACGGAATTAGATCAAAATATAATCTAGTTCTAGATATCGTTATAACACATAAGTGTACCAAATTTCAAATCAATATCTTAAACGGTTCCAGAGTAAACGTGCGTACAAAAAAAAAGTTACAGACTGACAGACAGAATTCTTTTCGCTCAAATTTAAAATATCGACGTTTCATGGAACGTATGAAAAAAAAAAGACGGGTCTTAACAATGGAATGCGGCACGCCTGTTTCAACTTATAGTACACGCAAATTAGATTAAAAAACACTGACTAGAAGAAATAATTTATAAAGAAATAATATTTGAGATGCGTACTCTCAATAGGGTTAGGAGTAGATATCCGAAAAGTTCCCACCCCATTCAGGAACGGAAAGTCCCTTTTTTGCAACAAACCACCCCAACGGGGACTTAACGCTGGTTTTTCACTTTTATCTTATAAACCGTTCGCTGGAAGAGAAAAAAGTATAGGAGATAAATATTTGTCCTTAAATTCTGTATAATAAATGCCTTGTAGCTTTTCCCCACCTATTTCGCAGTAACAGCGTCCAAACTGAGGGGTAGTTCGAAGCGCGCAAGTAAAAATCGATCTTATACGAAGTTTCACAGCGAACATCTCAAAACCGGTTAACTTAACGAGAAAAATACAAAAGAATGAATTTATAGAGCTGAATTTTGTCTATAAGATGCATGTCTAGCGGGTGTTGACGCAAGTGATTTTTATTTATTTTCCCCTTTCTTCCACAAAGATGCGTTTTTCTTATTTGAGCTCGTTTCCACACCATCCTTGAGATAGAGCTTTCGGTACTTTTTTTTCAATGGTTTACCCTGTAGGCCTATTCCACTAAAATGCTGTCCAATTTTACTCATTAGAAGGTTCTTCATCGACGAACAGTTCTTCAAATTCGGAATGTAAACATCCTTGTCCATGGCAATTAGAGCATATTGTTGAGCAGCGCAATCTAACTTTAATATAGGTGCATCGTTTTCCGCAACCCTTTTTGCAGCTGCAGGATACTAGCTGAAGGTGGAAATTTCTCTCAACCCCATGCCGTTGGTTCCAAGTTTTCTCCTCGCCAAGATTGAATTTGATATATATAGCCGTAATATTTTGAAGCTGCTTATATTTTTTAACGTCCTGTCGAGCTTTGCTAAAGGCTATTAAATTCACCAAGCCTCTTTCAATACACACAGTTTCACCTTCTTGCAGCGTCTTTTCGCAACTGTAACAATAGTTTACATAAATTAGTGAGATACATATTTTCCTATTTTTTCCACAACGATACGTTTTCTAATTATAGATAAAATATGTACCTCACTAATTGCCATTCATTCTAGACGACCTTCGGAGCAGATGTTCGAAGCATTGTGATATGTAAGAAAAGGAAAAGGGGAAGGTCAGAATAGACTCTTTGTTAAGCCTGAGAGTGCCTTGTACATCGAAACTTTAGTAAGACAGAAAACGTTTATGAAACACGGTAAAGATAGACAGAAAAAAATATAAAAATATATACAGGTACGTTAGTAAACTTAACTGTGCGTGAAAGTGTTCGTGTAGATATGGAGATAATAGGTGATTGTTTCCTTTGTGAAAAGACTTTTCAAGAAGGTGAAACTATGCATGTTGAAAGAAGTTTAGCTCCCATTTACATCAGTTACCAGCACCAATTTCCACTCTTCAGCTAGTATCCTGCAGCTGCAAAAAGGGTTGAGGAAAACGATGCACCTATGTTAAGGTTAGATTGCGCTGCTCAATAATATGCTCTAATTGCCATGGGCAAAGATGTTTACATTCCGAATTTGAAGAACTGTTCGTCGATGAAGAAAATGAGTAAAATTGGACAGCATTTTAGTAGAATAGGCCTACAGGGTACCACTGAAATAAAACGCACCGAGAACTCTATCTCAAGAGTGGTGTGGAAACGAGCTCAAATAAGAAAAACGCATCTTTGTGGAAGAAAGGGGAAAATAAATGAAAATCACTTGCGTCGACACCCGCTAGATATACATCTTATAGACAAAATTCAGCTCTATAAATTCATTCTTTTGCATTTTTCTCGTTAAATTAACCGGTTTTGAAATATTCGCTGTGAAACTTTGTGTAACATAGATTTTTATTTGCGCGCTCCAAACTACCCCTCAGTTTGGACGTTGTTACTGCGTAATAGGTGGGGATAAGCTACAAGGTCAATAGGATATTTAATATATAGAATTTAACGACAAATTTTTATTTCCTATACTTTTTTCTCTTCTAACGAACGGTTTACAAGATAAAAGTGGAAAACCAGCGTTGCATCCCCGTTAGGGGTGTTTTTTTGTAAAAAAGGGACTTTCCTGAATGGGATGGAAACTTTTCTCCTAACTCTATCGAAAGTACGTATTTCAAATATTATTTCTTCTATAATATCTAATTTGCGTGGACCATTACTCTGAATAGAAATTCTCGCATCGGAACACCGCTTCGCTTTTCGGAGAATAATATAGATGGCTATATCCATCCAAGCACTTCTACCATTTGAAACAGAATCTTCAAAATTTATTTATTACTTATAACGTATTTAAAATATTTCATTTCTATAACTTGGAATTTATATTATTTTACTTTATATTATCGCATAAATTTCTTATTTAGGAGTAACATTTAAACGATTGAAAATAATGCAATAAAAGTTGCGACATACTATAGTGTATACGAACTTAATTGAAACCGTATAAAAACTAAAAGCCGGCAAAAACAGTCGGCATCTCTTTATTGTACATGGGCGGAGGTAAATAGAAATGCTTGTCATAAGAAAATGATAAGATTTTCGGGCGTTATTACATTATCCTCTGTTTCAAACGGTCTCCAGAAAGCCATAGTAAATTAGTAAATATTTATAAATATGGACAATAACTAACGAAACTCCTACGCTTGATATTATAACAGGTATGTATGCACTGCACTGGCGCATTGACAGCACATCTCATAAGTCCACGTTGACTTCTGAGAAACGATTTACGAATTTTTTTATGCTAGTAGGCCTGTCCGTTTTATTATATTTAAACCAGTGCAGTCGTAGATGGTTCATTCAGGCTGATTACATTGCCAGTCTCGGACTCGCCTGGCACAGTTTCAACTACCATTTGAATCTCGATACCATTGCTAAATATATAGGACAAAATATCAAGTTCAGTGCGCACGGTCCTGTGCTTTAACAATGACCAGTTTCAATTGTGCTCATATAAAGTATACGTCTTCAATCGGAAAGCACAAACAAAAATCTGATTGCAATAAGCCCCCACCAGACAGATTAATCCTAAAGAAAGGACTATTACTAATTCACTTCGCGCTGACTTTATATTTTGTTAAATAATAATATTTTTATTGTAAAATTAACTTTGTAAAGTGTACTACGCATAGTTTAGATAGCACTATTCTATAAACGGATACGCGCTTTCCAATCTCCGCGCTATACTTCGATTATCATACGAAAAAAATGCATAAGACCGAACTGTACAGAATTTTGTGCTCTACAAGTTTTGTAAATAACCTCTAGCGACATGCAATGCATTGGAAAAGATATATTCGCAAGAAACCAACTTTCGCGACCTTTAACCTTTGATATCTTGACTAGAGGACACAAGATCTTATGAGATTTTTCAGCCAATCTTTAGAACGTCAAAACAAAGGTCTATGAGAATTTTCAGCTTTCTGACTTTCATTTCGAGGTTTAGCCTTCATTTCGCCTTATTGACTGTATTGTGTACGGTAACATCTTCAGTATTGATTTTTGAAGATATCAAATATGAAATTTTATTGCCTCTCCATTGATGACATAAAGACATAGCGGGCTATTGAAATGTTCGTAGTAAATTTTTATTATTTTTGTTTATTCAATCACGTTAAGATTAAACGTTATAACGCATAAAATGAAAATATATGTTAATTATATGAATAATGTAAAATCGTCAATTAATCGAAAAGAAGAACTGTAATATTATACAACTCTCCATTACACATCTCTATCAAATCTTACCTCTGTTGGACATTTTCCAAAACTTCCTAAACATGGTGTACTAATTGCTTTTTTGTATTTTTTAGATGGGTCAACCCGTCACATAAAATTCACGGAGGTTCCTGGGGAATGGAAAAAAAGAACTATTTTAACGATATGAATAATGTTTTTTTTATAAATAATACCATGAAAATGTAAATTGTGAACTCCAAATAAATAAAGCATATACCACGTAGAAAGTGTTAAGTTTCAAAGACTATTCATATCCATATACATATTGAAACGTTATGATTTACTACTCATGTTTATATTTCGAACAACATTAAGAAAGTAATTACAGTACAAGGAGAAGGTCCTCAATCAATATTTGTGTGGATATGCGGTTAATGTAAAACTTTATTTTGGAAATAATAATTCCAGTATAGGAAATTATTAATTATTAAGTATCTTATTTAAATTTAGAAAATTATAACAATTTTCTTCTCTTTCTCTTGACGGTGTAATTTATCTACTGCCTCGAATAACAACAATGAAAAAATATAAACAATGTACTGCTGTTGTTTTGGTGTATAATTTCATTTGGCAAACCGTTAAATATTTGAATACCCAAAACCTTTTGGTGCCATAAAGTTCGCATATCTCTCTACCACTATATCATATCTGAAGGGCCACAGCAAAAAATAAAAAAGTAGAAATTTCTACTTTAAAGCTAGAAATTTCTACTTTTAAAGTAGAAGTTTCTACTTTTCAAAGTAGACATTTCTAGTTTTAAAGTAGAAATTTCTACTTTCAAAAGTAGAAATTTCTACTTTTAAATTGGAAATTTCTACTTTAAGACTACAATTTCTCCTGTGGTGGTAAACGACTTCTCTTGTGGTGTAAGGTTGATTGATCATAGGTAGATAGGTAGATAGATGATCTTATTGATCTTATTTCCATTAAAAATATGGTGTCCCTTGAGGCTTGTAAAAATGAGACTAAATTTCTGCGATTTTCCTGTGACAAGGTCGACAAGGATGTCTATCAATTATGTGAATTAATTTTAGAAGAGAAAAAAATGGAGTTAAGGCAGATCCATTCGATACCGTTGATATTTACGTTTGTTTAAGAAACGAGATAAAATTATTGTTAAATTTAGAGTATTTAGTAATATCTAATGAATGTGATGAATGTTAATAAATTTCAGTTGCAACTATACAACAAGATATTAAATAAAAAATATTTAACTATTTTTACTTTTTACATCAAACTTTTATGCCGTTTTTTATACTATATTGCAATTTTAAGTGTTGTTTTACACATTTTCTGTTTTATTTATTTTAGTATAATTTCGAAAAATGTTTTAGTAAACCTAAATATTTAAAGTCAGTATTGATATCTTTACAAGACGGTAACCTATACATTTTAAACGGACAGTTCAAATTGGCTATATTTATGGGCATCAAAATCAATTTATTAAATGTAAATTCTGCTGGAACTAAATATTTTAATAATTTACTATTTTGATATGTCACATAACTAGAAATTTTACTAGATTACTGAAAACTTGTAGTATCTGATAGATGTTGCTGTAAAAAGCTGTGGTATATGGATACGCACTGTATAAAAGATCATATGTTTGTATTATGTGAGAAGAAAATAGTAAGCCCAGATACAATTTATTATAGGAATTACAGTTTTTTAACATAAGTGCCGTTACATATGATGTCATCTATAACACTTTTTGGGAAGATACACTTAATTTAGA
Source organism: Leptura quadrifasciata (assembly GCA_963675555.1). Taxonomy (NCBI): domain Eukaryota; kingdom Metazoa; phylum Arthropoda; class Insecta; order Coleoptera; family Cerambycidae; genus Leptura; species Leptura quadrifasciata. The sequence goes on from OY776674.1 coordinate 129,371,326, forward strand.
AAATTTCAACTCAAAGTTAAAATAGGTCTTTCGTCGGTAATTGGATAAAAAAAATATATTTTAAACAACTAAGCTCATAGCATATTAAAAAAAAAAGTTCATTGACTAAGTTTTGCTACTGGATATATATTTATGTTTTATGTTAAACTAGTAACGATGATATTATGTCTGAATTTAATGACTGATAACTTTTCACCTCATTAGTCCTGAGTCTAAAGAGGAAATAATGTTTGCTTTTTTATCTAATTACCGACGAAAAGCCTACTCAACATTCATTTTGTGGATACGAAACTTATGTACTAAAAATTAAAATATTTTGATAGTAATATATATCTGTTTTAATTGTAATGCACCCATTATATATGTCCTCTTGGCAAGAAACGTAAATACTGTCCTTATGTAAGATATAATTTTAAGCAAACGATTAAAGAAGAAACAAAGATCATAAAAATATTATTCCCAGTTTTTATCATCGTTCTCCCAAGATACTTACTCATTGTCGTGTTCACCTTTATGCAGATAAAGAGATATACTTTTATTCTCACTAAATGATTGGATAAAAGTCATAAAATATATAAATGTTGACATACTGAAATTTAGGGGTCATAGTAGATGGATTTTTGTCCTCCAATGACCACATTAATAAATTTGAATCTGAATGATTTCAAATTATGGTCAATTATGATTATTTTTAAACTTGAAGTTCCTAAATCTATCACCGATATATTCGACCATAAAACTGAGTTCATTTGGGCTCTAAAATCGGTATAATTATCATGTATGATAGAGACAACTCTAATTTAGAGCTGCAGGTATGGGCTATTGATCTTCGATTCGTTAAAAGTTATTTTTCGAGGATTTTCTGTTAACAAATCTGCGCGCCAGTGCAGAATCTCAAAAATTTTGTTAAATCCTTCTCATCGCATTCATGTATGAATATTTTAATAATTGTTAATATTTTCGATTGTTCTAAATCGAGATGTTCATCAACAATTATGTTATTTAAAATGTTTTCTGGCGTCGCTTCTCTTTTCGAATAAATTTCAGATAAAAGTTCATAAGGTATAAAATTTCTTAGAGTATTTTAGTTTTCCAGCAGTCAATTATAGTTATAATTACTTAAAAAACGAAGAACACATAAAGCATGACGGCAAATAACACTAGAAGACATTTTTGTCTTGAAAATTGTATAATTGGAAAGTAGAAACTTCTATTTTAAAACTAGAAATTTCTACTTTTAAAGTAGAAATTTCCACTCTTTAAATTTTTTGCTGTGGTCCTTCAGAGCCATCGTACAAACTAGTTATTTATACTAGACTAAATTCGTGATTAAAATGCGCCCAAATGTCATTGTTCCAAGTAACCAACTACACAGACGCGCTAGATGGTATCTCTCTTGAGGCAGACGCCATTGAAAATGCCGAAAAATCAGTCACAACCATGTGATCGCATTCCAGTATAAATTTTGATTCAAAATGTAGATAAAATTGTGCTCATTAAATATATGAAACGAAAATTTGAGCAGACGCTCCCATTTCGCCGGCAGACGCTGCCAAAGATTGTCTTTTCACCTATCTATTTTGATAGAGGGTGTTTGTTGTAAACAAAAAGTACAGTGATTCTACAAATAGTAACAGTAATATTCCTATCTAAAAAATCGTACTTATATTGTTTCACTCAAAACTCAAATCAAGATATTTTTTTAATAATACATTAAATAAAAACGTTTATTTAAAAAAATAATAGATATAATAAACAATGTAACAATGTAAATACATACAAACGAATATAGTAAAGTATAAATACTCAGAAGAAGACATTATTTTGATAGAAAAAACTAAATAGTTGATTTTTCTTTGAAACGTAAGAACCTGTAAATGTAAAATAACATTATTACAATTATATTTATCAATCTAATATATCTTCTTCATCACTTGAATTTTGAATATTTTGATATATTGCTTCTTCGTCATTATCTGAATTAGGTGAACTTGGCCGATCAACAACAATATCATCAAATGTTGGAGGTATTTGGGGACCTTCGAAACACTGCAACTGTAATATGTTGTTGTTCAAAGTCCAGCCATTATGTTCGGGTTTCTAAAGTGATGGTTAAAATTCTGCCGCATTTTTCCATATAGTACATACCTGATTTACACGCTTAACTTTGCAATAAAATGAATTTTGACACGGTGGTAGTAAACTACCATCAATTTTTTTTATTTTGTCCAAAGGAGTCGTTCTGCCAGTTTTTGGTTTAAAATTTTCTACAAAAATGTCGAATCGTACTTCATTTATATTTGCAGCATTGGGTTTGTCATATATTTTCTGAAAGAATTTCTGTTGAGCCCAAGGTACTAAATATTTTCATTGCATATGTACTCTTTTCCATTAATGAAAATAGTTTTGTTTGTTTCCTTTTCTTGCAAATGCAGCGTATAATCACTTCCGGTTAGCGCGTGAAATGCTGGCAACGCATTTGCAAGGTCCTTTCCCAGACAACTGTACACCATATTTAAATGGTGTCTTTAGATGCCAATCCCAGTTCAAACCATATTGCAAACTTTTCTGAAAAATGATGCATATTACTCAATGCAATAATAAAAATATCTGTATCGCTAGCTTTAATTAGAACGTTGTAATTTTCAGGCAATTTATGGACATGAAAAATTATCCTACTCTCTGCTTCCCCATGTGTACAAAAAAGCGTTTTATCCACCTCTTTTATGACACACCCATTTTCATTATAGAGCTTATAACAGGTGTCGTTACAATTTATATCTATAATTTTGTTCCCCAATATGGTAGATACACTGTCAACAAACAATTGTACTAATGCAGATTTAAAATTATCATTCCTCAGTGGCTTTATAAAATCAGTCGGTTTTCTTTGGTCACCTCCTGTGATAACAAATGCATTTGATTTATTTATTTCTGCTGCCCATTTCTCCCTGTCACTATCTTTAATCGAGGGTGAAATGATTTTATCAAAAATAATATCAATTCGGTCACCTACCAGTTTGCAAATTTTTGTAAAGTGTATTCAGTGTATTTTGTAAAGTGTATTGTAAAGTGTATTGTGCAATCAATTTTCTGTGGAAGTTGGAAGGCAATGTCATGTTTTTCAATTAATTTTAGCAGTTTTGCTTTATCTATCTTATTTATACTTCCATCTATATGACACAGTGAAAGAGAAACTGGAGTCAAAGGAAAAAACAAAACATTTGCCAAGTATTTTTGTGTTCAAGTGCTAAAATTAGTATTCTACCTATTAAATTTCTTTCCATTTTCACTTCTTTGATTTTTCCGTCACACTTCTTTCTTTGTATTTTATTTTCTGATGCAAATGTATTTATAATTTGTCTTTCTATTCTTCTTTCAATTCTGCTTGAATCTCCTCGACATTCTTCACTGAAGTCATTTCTTAATTTTTTTCCACTGGTAATAGCATTGAACAAAAATTTTGTTATCCTATCATTAGCTACCTTTCCAATAGGCAAATTAATAAGACTGTTGTTTACTGTGGGGTCGAATGGATTTGCTGTACTATTAATCTGATTTTTTAGATTTTCCAATGCAACGTTGCCTTTTCTAATTACATGTTTTTGCAAATTGTCGGATACACCCTCGCCAGTAGTAAATGTGTAATTAAAGAAGTTCTTAGTGGATGGCTCATTGTCCATCGCTTTCTTGATGAAATTAGTGAATGAACCTGTCAGTAAGTTTGTTAGCAGCATCGGCATTTGCGTTTATAGTCTGCTCAAGAGTAAGGTCTATGGGACTTCCAGAAAAAGATTTTTCATTGCGCCTTACGGATAATCCACCGTTAATTAAAGTTTTCTTTAAACCAAGATGAGTTTTATCAACATTAATTAAATTATTGTAAAATATTACAATATATCTGGCATAAATTTGGTGGTTCATGATGAACATGATTGCAGCAATTTTAGGTAAGCAAGAAACATAAAGGTTAAAATCTCAAGTTCGAACGGTTCGAGTGAATTCCTGGTACAATTTTCCTAAATTAATATATATTCAAAATTTAACTGTTGCTGTTACTATTTGTAGAATCACTGTAGTATTTGCACAAAAAAGCAAGGTGAAATGACCATCTTTGATAGCGTCTGCCGGTGAAATGAGAGCGTCTGCTCAAATTTTCGTTTCATACATTTAATGAGCATAATTATATCTACATTTTGAACCAAAACTTATACTGGTATTCGATCACGCGGTTGTGACGGATTTTTCGGCATTTACAATGGCGTCTGCCTCAAAAGAGCTACCATCTAGCGCGTCTGCCTAGTTGGTTACTTGAAACAATGATATTTCCGCATATTTTAATCACGAATTTAGTCTGGTATAAATAACGAGATTATATACTACTTTTCCAAATTAAATTTCATTATTGCTAATTTGGGTGACCAACTGCTACACATTTAACGAACTATACACTCCTAGAGTTAAACCTTTGGTATATTATCACGCGGTTTCTTCACGCGAGCTCTTAGGCTATCTGTAAATAGAGATACTGTGATTTTTTTGTAAATAATACAAACAATAACGGCCCAAGCACTGATCCTTGTGGTACACCGTAGTCATTCTCTATTACACTATATACCTACTTTATTTACATATTTTAATTGTTGTCTTCTTCCAGTCAAACAAAATGAAATCCATTTAAATGACGTCCCACCAATAACCATTTTTGTTAACTTTGATATGAATAACTATCGATTCACAGTTTCAAATGCATGTTTAAAATCTCAAAGAACTCCGTCTCCATTGAGGCGAAGGTGAGCATAGGCTGCCCCCAAGGAGGAGTACTATCTCTACTACTATGGGCAACCCTGGTGGACGAACTCTCCCGGAAACTATTCACATAAGGCTTCTTTCTATTGCCTAGGATATGCTGATGATCTAGCAATAGTAGTTAGGCCGATTTGCGAATACGATAACGGAGCGCTCGCAAAGAGCCTTAAATGTTGTCGACAAATGGTGTAGTAAGGAAGAAGAAGAGCACTGGAAGGCCTAAGGCTCAACGGAGCGAATTTCATTTGGCTGTGAGACAAAATATTTAGGAGTCATCTTTGGCCAAAAATTAACATGGACTTCCCACATCCAAAAAGTCACACAGAAAGCAATAATCACCCTGGGAAGATCTAGGCAAATGTGTGAAAAAAAACTGGGGGCTAAATCCCAAAATTAACCTGTGGTTATACACTAGGGTAGTGAGACCCATGATAACCTATGGATCGGTGGTATGGAAGACGGTGCAGTCAGGATAAGTAAGCCCGTTAAGTGACGTACAAAGGCTTGCTTGCCTGTGCGCCAAGGGGGCCATAAAAACTGCTCCTACGGGGGCACTTGAGGTTCTCTTGGACTTGTCATCATTACGCATATTTATTCAAGGCGAAGCTCGGTCAGTGGTGCACAAGTTAATGTAAGGCCAAACGCCAATTAGCTAGCAACACGGGACGGAGTACCAGAAGTTATAATCAGAGATATAGGCAGATCTTATTCTAGGTATACCCACGGACGTAATAGTCCCAAGGTATAACTTCAATAAGTACTGTCAGGCTGTTATACCCGACCGGGATGACTGGAAAACGATCCGCACATAACAGCACAAACAGTCTGGTACACTTATGGCTCCAAAACAGAGCAGCGGGTGGGAGCCAGGATTTACGGGACAAGGTCAAAAGCTAGTATCCCGATAAGTCTAGGGAAATACGCAACAGTATTTCAGGCTGTGATAGTAGTGATAGCTATACTCTGTTACGTAAGAGAGATAGGACCAGGTACTGTCAACCAGTCGATTGCCATTTCTTTTGACAGCCAAGCGGCAATAAAAGCAATCAGTTCCATGCAAATCAATTGAAGGTTAGTGTGAGACTGCTTGACGGCCCTTATAGAGCTGGGAAGTGAGAATAGGGTGACCCTAGCATAGGTACCAGGAGGCGAAGAACACAGAGGAAACGAAAAGGCAGATGAATTGGCCAAAGAAGGTGCATTCAAAGCCGCAATAGAACCGGAGCTTTTCTATGGCGTGGCAAAGCCATGCATACGAGAAGCCACTAAAGCATGAGTGTAAAATAAATCTCTGGAATTATGGAGGAACTATCCAAGACAGAGACAGGTCAAAGAGTTCATTGAAGAACGATCGACCAAATTCACGGTAGACCTACTAAGCCAGAATAGGAAGGCCACTAGAATAATAGTGGGCCTTCTAAATTAGGCACTGCCGTCTGTGAAGGCCTAGCGAGACTGAGATTCTAAGTGCTCGGAGAAGAAACACCAAAGGCGAATAGCTACACAAAAGGGCTCTTATCAAACCTATGGAGTCTGGTACAAAGGACAAAGCTGGATGATGTACTATAAGGATGTATTCCAGGAGCACCACAATAGATCTGAAAAGGTCGCGGTGGTAAATGCCAAACAACCAGCTCCTCTATTTATCTATCCATTTATTGTCTTAACTCAACCCGATATACTAAGTGATAGATTCACCACAATGACTTTTTTTTGAGATTAGATCAATTCGCTATCAATCAGGACCATCGAGAGGGGTGGTTAGCCGGAATAATTATTCCGGGGCCCGGCTGATTTAAGGGATTCGCAGCCTCTTATTTTGCAGGTCATAAAAGCTCAAAAAGCATTTCTACAATCAAATTTTACATGACAACAAGTTTTAATGTTGCGATGGAGTCTTTCTCAGCGTCATTAGGCAGGAAGGTGAAGAGAACTGTCACATTCGTTATCGAGCGTTGGTAGCGATTACATGATATGGTTGCTCGGGACAAGTTCCTGTTTCAAGTATTCGAACAACCCTACAAGCTGGTTAAGCAGGACTTGGGAAGCTGCAGTGGAGGTACAGTATCACCAGAGGATCAACTTCACTTATGTTGCAAGTTAATTACAGACAGCCAAATGGACTCTTTGTGGTCGCATGAAAATAAAATGACAACTAGGAAATAGGAGCAACCAATTCCTAAAAGCAAATATGATCAATACGGGTCCTAAACAATAACCTCTTTCTTACTATCTAACTTACTCAATCTGCTGCTGCCACGTCTGATCGGTCCGGGCAATCGTCCTGATCATGTTCTGAAAATACAATATTTCATTGTATGAAAGAAGATTATTTAGAGATTAACGTTCATAGTCTGTAAATAATCTTTTTTAGACAATGAAATATTGTATTGTGCTCAGAATTTGGATCAGGTAGTTTTTTCTTCTTTTTTATGTTGAACATTAGATTTTGAATTTGTGAAAGTCATCTGCTAAATACTTAAATAAAATTTGTTAACGATTACGAAAGCCGAAATGATGTTCTCAATTAGTTCTGTGCCAGTCTTCTTAGTTTTGTCATACATGTTCGAATCTTTTTTGTGTTACTTACTGTTGCGGTTTTATGTCAATAACCTATTATATTTGTTGTCAGGAACAGATATTAGTTTTTTTAAATTTTAATACATTTATTTAACGTCGGCCTATTTCCGCTACTGAGGCCTATCACCGACGCCTGTAGACGAGCTACCCCCAACCAGGAATTTTGCCGAACCTCTTCCCTTAAGAAGAGTAGGGATCTTTTACTTGCCTAACATTTAATAGATAAGGGACCGACTGCTTTACATTCTATCCGAAGGATGGTATATCCCCTATACAACCCTCGCCTAAGGTTGTATAGCTTCCGCGTATACACTGATATACAAGCCGCTGGAAGATGTATGAGGCGAGGACGCGGTCTTCGTTGGAACGGTCACCCATCCAACTACTAACTGCACCTGACGTTGCTTTACATCGCATATCAAAGTATGTACATAGTAAAGACGCACCTACGCTCGCCCCAGATATTAGGTTCTTTTTCCCTATTTTATTGTTGCAACAGGTTTCATGTTGGCTGATATAGAATAGTACCACATCATCATTCTACAAGATTTATGAAAGAAAAAACCGCTGCCCAAGGAATCACTATTTCCACATCCAGATTTTGTATCCAAGTCTTATACCCACTAAATCTCAATGTAATATTTTACTCCTTTTAATAATAGGGTGGGAGTGACAATGGGGGTGGTAAAGGAGGTGGCTAAAGTTCTCGTATACACACACACACCCTTATTTACCCCATTTACCCCCTAACCCTTCAACGGGATTAGATCAAAATATAATCTAGTTTCAGATATCATTATAATATATAAGTGTACCAAATTTCAAGTCAATACCATAAACGGTTCCAAAGTAAACGTGTGCATAAAAAAAGTTAGACAGACCTACAGACAGACAGAAAATGTTTTTGCTCAAATTTAACATCTCAACGTTTCATGATATTTTAAGCCTATTTCAACAAAAAAAATAATTTTTTTTGCGTTTACTTCCACTGGACGTGGAAGTAATAGATGGCATGACTTTAAACAATATTTAATACAAAAGCTTACGTTAAAACATAAATATAAATATTTGTCCAGGATATGAAAATGAACAAAATCAAATACAATGCAATGTTAACTTGTATCCTTTAAAAGAAAGAAGTGTGAAATAAGGTAAGATTTCACCTTATTTTTATTTTGATGTTAAGGGTTTATATGGACTCTAAGAAATGGCGAAGGATCTGGGGATAAACCCCTTACCATGTTTATTATTAGTTTAAAAGGTATAAAATTAAATTAAATTACAAATTAAAAAACCCCTACACTAAACATCTACATTAACTAAAAATCTAATAATAAAAAAAACAAATAAAGAAAACTCTAATTAGAAAGTATGTAATTATATTGTCTTCGAGCTTTACTTTTTTGTAAGCGTGAATTGATGGGCTGCAAGAACACTAAAAATAATAGTACCTGGTAATTGTGACATAAATTAACAGGTTTACTAGAAAACGTGACAAATTTTCTTTTGAATTTTGAAAGTGAATTTGGGGGCGAATCCCAAAAATACTCATATTCACTTGTGCTTACCTAAAATATCACCATTTAAAGCAAAAAATCCAAGGTTCTCAAGAAAATGAATTATTATAGTAGATTTTTGCGAAAACACCAACTCAAAATTAATGCATTAAATGCTGTATTTTATATTTATATCAAACTATTTTGTTATAGAAGTTGAAAGTTGTTCCTACCACACCCTGTCTCGATTTCAAACCCAAATCTTCCCGCAAAAAATCGAAACGACCACTACTAAACAGTCCTACTATATGCCATGCAAAAGAATAAATAGAAAAGTCAGCACTACCTCTAATTTTGGTTGGGTAATTTCTCATGGTGACACTTTACTGAGGCACAGTTTTAATGATAGAGTAGAACACTTGTTGTCGATATCCCCGAGTGAATACGTTAGAAAAGACAAGGAGCGGAAAACAAGAGAGGCTGGATTGAGAACTTGCATTCAGTCTTTGACGTCGTTATTGGAGAAGGCTTTGAATAACGACAATTTGGCGTTGGAAAAGTTGTCAAAGGATGCTATCAAAAAGAGCATTAATGCCATTAGAGAAAATTTTGAAAACCAGTTATCCAGGTATGTGACACAAAAACATACCAACCAGCAATAAAGACACATTTCAATGTAACACTAAAGAGCTTACTTTAATTAAATCTATACGTCCACTGTACATTTCCTTTTATTGTTTAAGATTTTTTATGCTATGCTATGCCTATTTTCATTCTTTTGTTATATCTTAAAATGGATCAGCTATGATATATTATAAACATATGAATGATGAACAGCAACATTCCTCTCTATTGTCAGATTTATACAAATCCTCAATTAATGTATCAACTTAATAATATACAATCGCTTTTATAGCTACTTGCTCTATGCACAAATTCCAATTATTAACATAACTGTATCAAGGAATTTAGCATTTGCTGATTACATTTAATAAAGACACGAAGTATCGACCTTAATATATAATTAATCAGTTTTAAAAGACACATTACTCGCGATACGAGTGATAAGAATATAAATTCAAATAAAGAATCGCCTCATCGTCTATTTCAATTTTGTTGCAACAAACTTTTTAACAATATTTTTCTAAATAAATTCATCTTCTACAATGTTTTACATAACCAATAGCAACACGTTGCATACAGTCTTCCAGAATAGTAGTATTAACTCGCAGTGACAGTCCGTTAGGGATGGCAGGGTAGGGAGCGCCCACTCAATTACCTAAGCGGTAGTTATAAACATCTATTTGTATTTTTTTATATTTCTGTAGTACAATTACCGAGTAAAATTTTGCGGTTAATTAATTTTAATATTCAAATGAAACAGTTAATTTTATTTATGATAATATTCTTATTACATATTATATTAATCCGCCTTCATAGAAGTCCACATATGAATCCACTTAATGCCGGCCATAATATTTTCAAATTTCAATTAATAGTGCAGACGCTGTAGGTATTTGAGTTTGGAAAATATGAGTAACGGAATTTATTGACTGATTCGTATACCTGAGACTCTAAGGAACCCAAGAATACATGTTGCCAGCTGCTATGCTGTGTTGCCTCCACCTTTTCCCTTTCCTCGCTGCCCTATGCTCCAAGCGTACATTGTTGTCAAGGCACTCCACATCATCAGTAGCTAAGAGAACGTTGTAGTAGAGTGTGTTTTGTTGGCTATTAAATTAAATTTAATATATTTTTTTTTACTATAAAAAGTGAAAAATAGCGTTACATATTACGAGTTTAAAGAGAAAAAGACCGAATGACTTACTGTGTTTTTTTTTGTGATTCAGCCGGTGATTTAGTGAAAAATCCGAAAGAACAATCGTTTCTTACCATAAAAAAATGCTGCAGACAGACAAAAAGGTGAATTGGCAGAGACGTTTGCGAAAGTGTACGATCCGGATTTAATGACATAATGTTTCTCGTGGCATAGAACATGTATGGCCAGCTACGTCAGTGAGGAGAAAATAAGGCGTCGAGAAGTAGCATTAACAAAAAAAATTGAAGAATCTGTTGCTTCTACTTCACAAACCGACGATTCAAACAGTCATGTTATTATCATTCTAGAAAGATTTCTAAAGAAGCTGCAGAAACATTGAGATGTTAAATATGTGGTAACAACTAAAAAGAACAATAAAAAACTTATTTCATGTTCCGAATTGTCTACGGTAGAAAAAAATGTTAATACTTCACGTCAAAAACAAGATGATGTTTTTACGAAAATTAGTATTTGTGAAGTACCTAAGGACTTTCCAAATGTGCTTTTACAGGCCGAAATATTAAAACATAATATTTTTAGTCACAAACTCCTCTACAAAATCCTTATTTTACTTTAAGGAACGCAACCAGACTGCAATCAACAGCTACTCTCCGGGCTATGTTCCCCGCCGAGCGCTGAATTACAAGTTACAAGCCCGGCGCGTTAAGTGTAATAATTGCATATTACCATCAAAACGCTAATGCTTCGATTGCAACAAACACCAGCCGAAAGACTGATCTTTTGCCAGTCGTCACACACTACTTGCAGACTGCAGTTTCGAGCTGTTGGCTCTCGTCAGTGCAAGGTAGGCATGTGACGACCGGCACGAGGATCCTTTGACTATTTGGTACATCCCGGTATTTTTACAATAGTGACATGTAAAATAGTCAGCAGGCGCCATCTAGCGGTCCAGTGTCTGTTGCAATAGAAAAATAAATAGCCTGACTGGGCTTAGCATAGTTCAAATGTGCTTTTAGAGGGCGGAATATTAAAGCATAATATACGTACAGGTTCCTTATAGTAAAGTAAGGATTTTATAGAGGTGCTTGCGACTAAAAATATTATGTTTTAATATTCCGCCCTCTAAAAGCACATTTGAACTGTGCTAAGCCCAGTCAGGCTATTTATTTTTCGATTGCAACAGACACTGCACCGCTAGATGGCGCCTGCTGACTATTTTACATGTCGCTATCAAGATACCGAAATGTACTAAATAGTCAAGTGATCCTCGTGTCGGTCGTCACATGCCTACCTTGCACTGACGAGAGCCAACGCAAGTGGTGTGTGACGACTGGCACGAGAGCTCCTTTAAGTAGGGTCAGTCTTTCTGCTGGTGTTTGTTGCAATCGAAGCATTAGAGTTTTGATGGTAATATGCAATTATTACACTTAACGCGCCAGGTTTGTAACTTGTAATTCAACGCTCGGCGGGGCACATAGCCCGGAGAGTAGCTGTTGGTTGCAGTACCCTGCACTGATGAGAGCCAACGCAAGTGGTGTGTGACGACTGGCACGAGAGCTTAAGTAGGATCAGACTTTCGGCTGGTGTCTGGTTACGTTCCTTATAGTAAAATAAGGATTTTATAGAGGAGTTTGCAACTAAAAATATTATGTTTTAATACCTAAGGACTTATTTGCTCGAGAATTTAGATACCACTTAGATTGTTATCTTGCATATACAAGATTACCAAGAACCTCCACTAACAAAGCAGGTCGACCTTCCACTAAAATACCTGAAGAAATACTACTGAATAGTTTTGAGGAGCTAATAAAAGAAATTGAAGATACATTTTCTCAATGCTCGACACAAGGATTCCAGCTGATACTAAAGACTTCTTTGGGAGCAATGAAAATACATTGAAATTAATTAAATTTCTCTGTACATACATATCAACATCTACACCAGTAACAGAAGACAATGAGCTCTACATTTGCGGTGGATTTGATGACCTAAGTAAGTGTTATAAATTACAAGGTCAAGTTTGTTCGGAAGTTTTAGAATTAACTTCAAACCACTTGGAAGCGGACTCAAGGATGTTTTCTCACATATTTCATATAGTAAAAAACCAATGTGCTGAGACTATAATTATGAGCCCCGATACAGACGTTTTCATTCTTGAAGTTTTCTATTGGTTGACAAGCTGTACGGTTCGATGGCTCGCATAAAAAAAACATTTTCTTGGTTGTTATTTGGCGGCACTATCTCTCGGTGAAAATATCTCCAATACTTTGCCAGCATCATATGCTTTAACTGGCTGCGACAAAACCAGTCGATTCGGCAGTAAGAAGAATTGTCTAAAAGCTGTATCACTCAATTTTATCCAGTAGGTACCTACACCTTTTGGAGATGAATTTTTAGATATTGAAAAATTAAAAGTTTGAAAAAGTTTGCATCTACCTATGTAATAAACAAACACTGACAGCGGATGAGCTTAGATATAAACTAATTTCTCAAAATATGGGTTTCGGCTTAAATTTGCTCAAAATCATATACACTTCTGTCGCATTACACTTGCATTGCTTGAGGGCTTCAGGCAAAACATACGTTTGAAAAAATCAGAACTGCTATTCAGCCTCTGGGTTTTATTCAATATGGGTATGAATTAAGTAAATCTTTTTTGTACCCTAAACAGATGACCAAAGCACCTCTACCGGAATTTCTAATTAAACCTTGCAAATGTTAAATCTGATTGTCATGCTATGTCTTGCAACTGTAAAAAAATCTGGTATAATTTGTATTTCTTTGTGTAAATGTTTTGTAAATGATTGTAAAAATATATTACTGTAACTACATTTTTATATATTTTTCACCGTCTTACACCTACTGGTATATGATTTTTCATAGCAATTTGCACGTTAAACTGCAAAAAATATTGAGGCAATTAATCTACTGGCAACATCGATAATATTGTAATTTAAGACCACTGAAATTCTTATCCGTTGTCAGAATTCGTTACTCATATTATGCGTACTCATTTCTCTTCAGCGCTCGGTCTATAAAAGCGTCATGCCTCAAACCAAGGCGGGCACTAACACTCTGAAATCGTGGTATGCCCACGCTTATGTTGATCATTCTCTTGCGCCTGTAATACGGTAAAAAGGGACGTAAGTCTTGCGTATTTAGAAGATTACTCCATGAAAAAGTTGAAAAATAGGGTTAAAACGCAAAAGTTCTGTGAGCGGGATGAAACATGGGTACCCCCCGTTTTCGAGAGCGCTAAACACGGCGGTGATATTTTTGAGGGTCCCGTCCTTCAGCAACTGCCTCTGAACTCGAAAAACCGCCCCTATATCGCGTTTTTTTCCATCGCAGGCATGCGGATCGGTTATTTGGGCAGAATTCGGGTAGGCCGTATGAAATTTAATCATACAACATCTTATCCATCCTCTCCCCTTATCAACATATCTCCAAAAAATCAAAATGCATGAAAATTTGTTAATCCCCGTATTCATTTCTCATCTTGAAAGGATGACGCTCAAAAGCTTCTTGCAAATATATCCGTTCCTATTGGTCCTAGGGAAAAAAGTAAATTGATAAATTGAAGGGCATAAAATTATACACAAAATATTATGTTATATGCATTTCTTCCGTCAGACCAAAAGTTTTCAAGATACAGCGCGCCAAACGCAAGCAAATAATGGTAATGTAACGGTGGAGTGTTTTTGCGCCTTTCTCCTTTGGGCTAAGGGATATGGATGCGATATTTATCATTTCATCTTGTAATTCATTTTCACACCACCCAGCAGGTGCGTTTTTTATCGTGGTATCCCCCTGTAGGTTTAATCCACAAAATCATGACTTTTTGGACGTTTTGGTTGTGGAAGGTCTGGTACATTGTCGTCTGAATCTTCTTCGCTGTTATAGTCACTTTCCATAGCATTCCCATCTGATATTTCGCAGGAGGATCCACTGCAATAACAGGAAATGGAATATTTTAGGCCAGTTTTGCGGCAACCGTATCCTCTTCCACAGCCGGTTTTGCACTTACACGAAACACTTTTAAGCAAGGAATTCGGAGTAGGTTGTTTAGTGTTTCGCACAGTATCGAGTCCTGTCTGGGTTTTCCGGCAACCATATTCCATTGCATTTTTTTCAACCCCACGCCATAACTGGACTTGGTAAGTCCGTAGGCAATGTTGCCGTGTAGCGTCTCTTGGTGGCAGTGAGACCAAGCTGACCTTGTTTTTCACCACCGATCATCCGAAATTCCTGTAGGATTTTTATGTGCAAAGTAATTTCAATATACGAAGGCTGGATGCAGCATTAAACGCCTGATTAAAATCATGACACAAAACGTGAATGCAGCATGATAGCCAGATGTGTGCCGATTCATATTAATTAAATGAAATTGTGGTCAGTTATATTATTGCCTGTAAAGGCGCAGTTACACGGCGCGTGATTTGACGGACCAGGGGCCATATTTTCGAGCTCAATCGATATTTGTCGCATGCGAAAGATTAGGCACCCCACTCGTTTAAAAAATTTCGCTTATTATAGTTCTGAGGTGGTATTTTCAAACACCATCCGAGATTTGTTTATCGCACACGTGAAAATGTCGTATGGCAAATGTGGCAACGCTGTTTTGTGCAACCAAATATACTTGAAACCCCTAGAAAACACTAATTGCACTAATCAGCTGTTATATGTGTTGATTAAATTGCAAGACTGAATATTATAATGCACCAGCAATCAGCGAAAGAGCAGAAAAAGGAAATGGTGAATTTTCATGAAGCTCACCCGGTGAGTGATAAATTTACCTCAAATCTCAGATTCAAAAATGGCCAAGCTAGTCCATTTAAACAAAAACAAATATAAATTTTTCACCCCCTACAAGGGTTGGAAGCCTGGGATTGGGGTGGCTGAGGTCACATCCCTCGAGGGACCTTTCGTTCTACTCGGGAGAACAACAATTAGTCGAAAAACTGGGAAAAATAAAGGGGTGCAAGGAAAAGGGGAATTTTGGGGTGGTTTTGGAAAATCCCTTGAAGACGTAGGGGGACATTGTCTAGTCCGAAGCGCAAATATTCGGTAGTTTGTCCGACTCCTTCAATGGACTAAGCCCTCTGGGTACAATTATCCCTGAAACTAAACGCCCTCCCAGGAGCAGTGGTCAACTAATCCTTCTGTTATTGGTTTTGTCAAACGATACAATTTGACAAATTTATCATCCCTTAAATCTTCAAATGGATTATCATAGGCATGGAATTGTCTTTCATGATCGCTTTCTGCCAAAACTTCTGCCTGTTCCAAGGCATCGATAACAGCTAAATGTATTAAATCATCTGACGCTGCTATTGTCTATTTTCACTCATCAAAATTTGATCAAATAAGTCTAGTTTAAAGTCCCTAAATAATAAACAAACCACGGCAAAAACCTAACTTGAGACATAGAGTTTATGTGGCACGAAATAAAACAAACCAAAACGATCACCTTGAATACATTCGTACACGAAATCGCTTTCTCGTGTATTAAACCCCCATCTGTTGTATCTCGCCCGAAATCAGTCGCATGCGGAAAGTTCGCATACTAGTTCATAATGCTCGAAAATATGAAACGTATATTTTCATGGCCGGCTCTGATCGTGTCCATGAATTATGCACAATAGTTTCTATTTTTATGATTCTTATGTTTTGGATTCCATATAACCTCTTCTAATTGCAGTAAATTCTAGAGTTTTATTTGTAGACCGCACCATAATTTGCTGAATACAAAAACAACACTGAAAAATCACAAAGCACGGTTATATTGCGGTTCGTGATAATATAAACCTGTACGGACCTGCACGAACCGACGAGCTCGGGTCCTTTGATCCGTGCAAATTTACCGACAGCCGATGGATCGCGCCAGCACGCGCCGCAAATTACAGGCTAGGGCTAATAGCGAACCACCTATGTCACACGGCCTAAGGTTTGTGGTTCGTCGGGCCGGATTCGTCGAACCACGCGCCGTGTAACTGCGCCTTTAAAATAAGACAAAAAAAGTACCGGCTTCCGAATAACTAAATGAAAAAAATTTTTATATCCAAAACAAGAAAGCTATTTTTACTGTTAAAAGCATCATGGGTAGTTCACCAGCTCAACACGCCATTTCAAATAATGGCCATACACAAATTTTTCGTGAATGTTTTAAAAACTATGGAAGGTATCGAAGAAGCCAAAATATCCTTAGTAAAGCTTTACAGTTTAATTTTTGTTGTTGTAGATAAAATTAGCCGGAGATACACACGGTGTATTTTAAGTAAGTGAAAAACTAAGTGGCTATATTAAATCAAATTATGACGATTTAACCTAATTTATTTCTATAAAATCGCTCAAGAAATAACGCTCTAGTCTTTACTAAAATTTAAAATAAATAAAAATAATACTTTGGAAATTGTTTGACTGAAGAAGATTCCAATTTGGTATATTATTTAGGCACGTTGCATATCGCAACGTTAAAGTTCATTGATAAGGTGTTTACCGAAGAAAATGTCATTTTTTTTCATTCATTTATTAATCTGTAAAAGTTAGATTTCAAGTTATGCAAAATTTATTTGTAAACTTCAAATTCATAAAATTGAACTGTTAATTTCTATGAAAACTACCCGGGACAAGAAAGTTTCTAAATTAAATTCTACATAACGTGAATAAATCTATGCAAATTAAAGATGGATGAAAAAGTTTTACTAAATTTTAACGGTAATCAATTTCCAATAGACACCTTGTAGTACTTTAATTAATTTAAATACATTATTATCATAGAGGTTTGTAACGTACCTAGATTGTGTACCAAATTGGGATCTTGTATGTCAAACAGTTTCCAAAATTCAATGGGAAACTTTAGAAGTCTATATCCTTAGTAGTTTAATAACGGGGTACTTTATAGTTACAATAAACGAGGTAGTAGATTTTCTTTATCATCTTGTGTATATCGTAGAGAGTACGTAGAATCCAAGTTTTAGACCTCCAAACCCTTGGCAAATTTTTGTGTGGCTGAAAAAACCACGAATTTTTGACACTTTTTTCAGTATGTGGGCCTATAACTTAAAAACAATGCATCCAATCGAAAATTAATTTTTTATCAAAATTAAAGAGCATTAAATTTCGCTTCGAATGAGTACCCAAAGTTGAAATTTTTTCAAGAGGCATGGGCGTAATTGACATTGATAATAATTTTTACCAACTTGTAAAAAATCATTTGAAGACATCAGGTTCTTCAGCAGACATCATTTTCAGTGAAGAAACAAATGCCGCAGTATCACAGGAAAAGTTTCTTGCAAATGAGAGCAACAATAACCATTTGATTTTGATGCTTATACAACAATTTAAGGAAGAAGGAATCCAAGCGCAACAGACAGAAGAAAATGCAGATTTATTAATTGTAGAAACAGCTATTTCCCCAAGCAGCAAAATCCGACAATGTGGCAATTGTTAGCCAGGACATTGACGTCTCGTTCTACTAATGGGTCTCGGAAGCAAATACGAGAACTTGTACTTCCATAAACCAGGGAAAGGGAAAAAGCAAGATTTATAGTACTTAAACACTTCCTTCAACTTTGATCCCACACATGTCCTCTTCATGCATGCATTTACTGGGTCTGACACCACGTTATCATTTTTTGGTCACGAGAAAGGAAAATTTGTATCCTTCATTGAGCAACATCAACATCTGAAAGCATAAGCAGCTATATTTATCGAGCTTGATAGAACAGGCAGAGGAACAGCTGATCTTGGCACTGTATGGACAGATGCACAGTGGGGCTCTGGACGAGCTGAGATACGAGCTTTTTATAAAATCCGCCTCAAAAAAATGTTTCAACCTAGCATGGTTGCTACCAACATCGAATGCAGCAAGGTGGCACTCAATGCGCGCAAACCACCAAGTGCAAACTAGGCTGGGAAACGTAACAAACCCATGCCAATGGGGTTGGAAGAAAGGCTTATTAGGCTTATTGCCTATATGTCAAAGGATGCTGCACCCGACATGTTGCTGAAAATGGTTTCGCGTATGTGCAAAAAAAGTTGCATTGCAGCTGTCGGAAATCAGGCAATCAGGCCTGAACTGCTCTTTGACTTGTAAACACTGCTCTGGCCTCTCATGTCAGAACGCTCCTGGGATTGAGTTGGATGAAGACGACGACGAAGATTACTTCGAGCTTGAGGAAGTTGGTGCTGCTGCTGCAATGAATCAGAAAGATAGGATGCAGTATTGCAGTACGAGGACATTAGTCAGCCGCTATCCAAACGGATTCGAATGCAAATAATTAGTTTTTCCAAAACTCATTTTTACTTCATTTCAGTTTTTTCTTCACCTTGTATTGTTCTTGCACTTTGTATTTGTTTAATTTGTTTACACTTTGTTGTATTGCTGGTATTGGGTAAATTCTTATTTTTGGTTAATAAATTTCGGGCCTTTCTTTATATTATGGTTTCATTTCGACAACCCATTTACTCAAATTAATGTTGAAAAATTAAATAAAAAGGAATAAAAGAAAATAATAAATATATTTATATGCGGGACATTTTGGATTTTGAGTGTATTTTGCTCAATATTGATCGTAATTGGAAAACCAGGTAATCTATAAACTTGAAATTACATACTCTACAACTTTGATTCTATGGATTTTTCATTTGAATTAACCGTTTTAGAGCTGAGGACGTTTGAAAAGTTACCCAGTGTGAATTTTTTACAAGTTGGTAAAAATTCTTGTTATTCGATTGCCAATTACACCCATACCTCTTTATCAAATTTCAGCTTTGAAGTACTCATCCGAAGTGTAACATAACGCTCTTTAATTTTGATAATAGATGACTTTTCGATTGGATGCATTGTTTTTAAGTTATAAGCCACGAACTGTGTCAAAAATTCGTGTTTTTTTCGGACACATAAAAATTTGCCAAGGGTTTGGAAATTTGAATTCTACATACTCTCTGCAATATATATATATATATATATATAAGATGATAAAAAAAATCTACTATCAACTATCACCCCCTTTCGATGACGCCGTTCCTGGACTATAGGGCTGAGACTTGGTATACAGAAAAATTATATTGTCATTATATTTTGACATCCGACTCCACGTCAAAAATGTTTTACTTTAGTTATTTGGAGTATTTTACTATAAGTTTGATATAAATATATTTTACCAATATTTATTTCCTTCCCCTGCCTTAGGCGATCTAATTTCAGTGGTCTTGAGTAAATAAGTAACCATTTTCCTCGCATTTTTTTCTTTATACGTGGTAGCATTATATGGTTTATCCCTAGTAGATAGTGAAACGATAATTACATTAATGATAGATACTAAGAATAAATCTCCACTCCCAAAGGGCGGATTCTCGGAAGTAATAATTAAGTTCTTACTACTTGTCTTTTTAAGAACCCATTCCCATGCGTGCGGATTTTCGAAATAAATCGTATTCTGTAATTACTGCGTAAATGTGTTTTGCTTTTAGAAATACATTTTTAGATTATACCAGGTCTTGATTTTAGTGCTTCATAGTACCTATATGAAGATAACGTTTACCGTGAACGTGAAAAAATCTGTAACATGCTAATAAAGAACTACGGCATTGATTACTTTAATATATTTACCGTATATTTCCTGAAAGTGTTCAGAATTTAGCTAATAATACTTGTGACAGCTTTTAGAGCTAGGTATGGGGATTAACAAGATAGAGAGAATGAAAAAACCATGAATATAATTTCCGAAATCTGTATTTACTTAAAGTATCCATGACGAACGTCACCATGTCTAGGTTTAATTTTCGGAAATCCGTTCCATGGGAACGGACCTTAAGGAGATTACTAAGAAAAATACTAATACTCAGGAATTCTACAGGGATGGTGAGAAACCCCAGAAAAACAAGATAAGTGATCCAAAATATAAGTGTTGCATTCAAACTGATAAGAATGCTCCAATAAATGAAGACAATCTAAGAATACCGGAAGATGGAAAAACACCAGTGAAGTACGGATTACAGGACATGTACCACCACATGTCCTGCAATCCTCAGCAGTTTGAATTTGCAAGTACCGAATCAACTAAAATCCTTCCTGAAGTTTCTGAAGAACAATTTAATCAGGAAATTACGCGATTGGTTCCCAAAACACAGTGCCCCAGTATATCAAAAGAATCTATGCCTGTTGTGTGCCTACCGGTTATATATAAAATCCTAGCATTGATTATAGTGATCTGCCGTTTTCTGCAATCCAATATGTTTGCCATTGAACAAACTAGTTATGGAAAAGTTGTACAAGATTGGAAAGAATGTTTAATCATAGATTCTGTAATTGGAGATCTAGCCCGACATAAAAATCAAAATATATCAATAGCTTGCATCGAGGCATTAATCCCTTATACCTGGCTCTTAAAGGTTTTAAAAACATACAAAATCAACAGAAATATTATCAAATACTTTAAGGTGGCAATGTTGAAGTGGAAGACTGAACTAAGCATTAATTTAAGGAATTTAAGTTACGGCATAGACATTAACAATTTCGGAATGTCTCAAGGAAGTAGTTCCGGTCCGCTTTGGTTCTGTCTTGACATGAATCCACATAACTTCTTGAATGGAAGTGGCCAGTTAAAAAACAGTAGTTTTAGGCTGTTCCACTTCCTGGATGTCGATGCCATAAAGTGTTATTTAATGGAAACAGGATTGATTCAAAATATAATGCATCTTTTTCAATATATTAGAACAGTAAAATTAGATATCAATTTAGATAAATGTTTAATTTTTCTCGTTAAAACACATAAATCACAGCACACGGACGGTGAAAATGTGCAAATAAATTCCCTGCCAATGGAAACATGTAATGAATTATTTAGAATAAAACAATCCCAAACATTAAATCAAAACCAAACGCAAAGCATAATAGAACAAATAATAAACAAAGTCATCAGTATATTGGGAATCAACACAAAGAAAGAAATTAGACTGATAATTCTTTGCGCATGTCCAACTAAGGCATTCCAAATGTTAAAATGGTCAAAGGAAGATGTTGAGACGGGTAATGGAAAAATTACAGTTAGCCTTAGCGAAAACCAACCAGAATATCCAAATGCGTTATCTGTTCACATAAACCTATCTCAACTGAAACAAGAAAGAGATCTAAGTTGTCTGCTAAGCACCATAGAAGAAGAAATACTTAACGCTACAGGCTGTATGAATTCCTGTACATCGGATAATTTAATTTTATTTATACATCTAGAACTGGTCTCTGACCATCGAGATGAGCCTGATATAGAAAGCCGTAAGATGCAATTAACGCAAAATAAATGGGATGTAAAGCATTTCATGACTTTGCGGTACTGGCAAGATCAATGGTCGTCAGCTATATCTCAAATTTATAATTGGATAAGGAAAGTCTACTAAGAAATAGAAATCTGCACACTACGTAAATGTAAATCAATCAAACAGATGAACCACTTATTAAATAACCTTCTGAGGAAACACTTAAGAATTAAAGTCGATATAACACAATTACACATTGCATTAACAGCCACAACTTTTTTAAAAGAACACATTCTAAGGAAACATCACGATTAAATCGTACTCTTATTACATATTATACATACCCTAAAGAAACTTCCATTAAAATATATACAAGATTTATAAAGAATACATAATAAACCAGAGTGTATATATTAAGAGTATATACAAACAAAAGCAACGAATATCTGAGTTTGGCAACATTATTCTAGGCAAGTAAATAAAATCCTCAGAACACACGCTACCAACTACTGAGACAAGAACAATTTATAGAAAATGTTATATGTTAGTAATAATAATACTCATCCTGGCTGAATTGGAGAAGTTTAACTAAAAGCTCCACATATATAGTTATTTTACAAAATTGTAATGTGTATGTATAATGTAAAGTTTTGTGTATTATTTTTATGTACCTATGTATTTGTATGTAAATGTAAGTTTTGTATACTATTGTTGTTCAGGAACTTGTAATGTAAATAAATGAATTTGCATTAGATTTTTAATGTTCTTACAATGTTGGGAAAATAATTTTAGTGTTAAACCGAAGTTCATGATAAGGGCTTTTGAAAGTTGTATTTTGGGCAAAAAGATCCAAATATCATTTTTATATAATAAACACATTCTTATAATGCTCCAAATAGAGCCAGACAGCACAAACATGTTCCACAGACGTTTGAAAAATGTATGTATGGACATTATAAAATCTACAGAACGTATCCATACTGGGGATTTTACCGAAGACGTCCAAGGGATTTATAATATTACAAATCGAAACGTCCATAAAACACCTGTTTTGTGTCCATGGGCTAATTTGTATTATACATGGTGCACCATTAATAATAAGGCATAGTTCAGGGGTAGATTCTTTGGTCCAAAATATGAGAATATACCCAAATATGCTTTAGTAAAATGTTGCTGTGGAAAAAGATACAGGGTGTCAAAGTTCAAATTATTTTTTGTTTTTTTTTGCAATAACAACAGCCTCTTGACTGATCTTCGCCAAATTTGCTAGAGGAACTTTTTTATTCTAAGAAACATAATATATGTATTACATCACGTTAGATCATAGAGGGCGCCGTAAGACCTGTATCTGATGATGAATTTTTTCATATTTTTTTGACGAAACGTTGTGGTACTTCTGACCAGAAAATCTGATGAGGGCGTCATTTCTACTTGTAAAAGGTACACTTGGTAGAACCTGATAACTCCAACGGTTTTTGAGGAAAGTGTCGTTAAACATTTCAATAATTTTTTGAAAGACAAATTCAAATTTAATGAAACCAAGTGTAGTGCAGTGCAGTGCAGTGTCGTGTCGTTCGTGACATGCCTACCTTGCACTGATGAGAGCCAACAGCTCGAAACTGCAGTCTGCTAGTGGTATGGGACGACTGGCACGAGAGCTCCTTTAAGTAGAATCAGTCTTTCGGCTGGTGTTTGTTGCAATCGAAGCATTAGCGTTTTGTTGGTAATATGCGATTATTACACTTCACGCGCCAGGCTTGTAACTTGTAATTCAGCGCTCGGCGGGGCATATAGCCCGGAGAGTAGCTGTTGGTTGCAGTCTGGTTACATTCCTTATATGTCATCATTTATAAATTTGATTAAGCATGTTGTTTGAATAGGTGGAGGAAATTTTATACAGTTTAGGTAATTTTAAGAAATTTTGTTGAATTGAAAATTTTCATATGCGTGAAAATATTTTAAATCAGTGAGGAAATTGCCGGTATGAAAGGTGATTTGTCAAATAAAGAAATGTTGAAGATAGTTTTATGACAATGATATATTTTGATATTGTGGAGAAAATTTGACAAATGAAATACATAATTAATCTGTTTAAGATTTGCTCGAGACTTATTCACTAAGTAAGCTTACTTGTATGTCCTTTTAAAAAAACGTGAGATATATTATTGTACAACTTCCTTTTGTCTTGTTTCTTATTACTAAATTCTATCTTCTATTCTCCTTCCTTTCTCTTATATCCAACTCTTACTTTTATCTTCTTTTAGTTAAAACTTCTCTCTTCTATTTCTCAATCTTCTTCTACTATCTTATATATCCTTTGATTTTATTTTAAAAGTCCCTTCCTACCTTCTCATTTTCTTCTTCCCAATTATTTCTGACGTACAATTTTTTTTTCAAATTATATTCTTTTCTTTTTCTCTATCTTCCTCTGCTGTCTTATATATCCTATTTTAAAACTCCCTTACTACCTTCTCGTTTTCTTCTTCCCAATTATTTACTGACTATTTCAATCTCTTTCAAATTATATTATTTTCTGTCATTCCAAAAAATCTTGACAAATCACCTTTCATACCGGCAATCCCCTCACTGATTTAAAATATTTTCACGCATATGAAAATTTTCAATTCAACAAAATTTCTTAAAATTACCTAAACTGTATAAAATTTCCTCCACCTATTCAAACAACATGCTTAATCAAATTTATAAATGATGACATATAAGGAATGTAACCAGACTGCAACCAACAGCTACTCTCCGGGCTATATGCCCCGCCGAGCGCTGAATTACAAGTTACAAGCCTGGCGAGTTAAGTGTAATAATCGCATATTACCAACAAAACGCTAATGCTTCGATTGCAACAAACACCAGTCGAAAGACTGATCCTGCTTAAAGGAGCTCTCGTGCCAGTCGTCCCATACCACTTGCAGACTGCAGTTTCGAGCTTTTGGCTCTCGTCAGTGCAAGGTAGGCATGTGACGAACGGAACGACACGAGTATCCCTTGACTATTTGGTACATCTCGGTATTTTAATGATAGCGAGATGTAAAATAGTAAGCAGGCGCCATCTAGCGGTATATATATATACATATATATATATATATATATGGTGTAGTGGTGAGAGGTAAGTGAATCCTCTCATGTGGTCAAATGCTACTATACACCAGACATCATGGATGTCTCCATGGTGCATAGCGACTTGCCATAGTGCAAGTACCGAGAGCGGTGACCTTCAGTCCTTGGTGGACTTAACCCATATACTGTTATTATACATGATTTGCAGGAAACAACTACTCAGCGGGCAAATACCCCGACCTGCATTGAATTATACCTTACAAATCATGAAAAATTGGTAGCCAATGTCATTTGTCAACTCCCTGACTAGACATAGACCGGTTTCGAACTTATTAGTTCTCATCAGTATGCCATAGGTCATGGAGCAGACAAATGACAGTGACAGTGACATTGGCTACCAATTTTTCATGATTTGTAAGGTATAATTCAATGCAGGTCGGGGTATTTGCCCGCTGAGTAGTTGTTTCCTGCAAATCATGTATAATAACCATATATATATATATATATATATATATATATATATATACAAATTAGGTCAATAAAGTGAAAATAATGTTCTATACTAGGTATGGATTTTCTGAAGAGATTTTCGCCAAATGTATAATGAATATCTGGTTTTGTATATACATAATATTACATACACATGTAACAACGTATGTCCTCCGGGGTATGTGTATGTTATTGGTGCGCTAAAAATATACCGATCATTTGTCTCGCTTTCACGTAAGCTATGTAGTGATTTCCTCGACTATACATATATGTACTGTAGTAAATATGTACATGGAAAATTCTTTTTCTGGGTTTCAGCAAATCGCCCCACCATGCGCCTGCACTGCGGGTTCAAAACTGACTTCGAAGACATTTTCCTTGAAA
The DNA here is from genome assembly GCA_963675555.1 of Leptura quadrifasciata. NCBI lineage: Eukaryota > Metazoa > Arthropoda > Insecta > Coleoptera > Cerambycidae > Leptura > Leptura quadrifasciata. Next base: position 129,397,195 of record OY776674.1, read on the forward strand.
ATGTCTAAGTAGATTTGGCATTATTCGCTGTCCGACTTGGTGTCGTAATTTAACGGCATGCGATTACTTTCCGAGGGATTTTTAAAAGAAAGAGCATATAAATATCATTTAATCCATGATGGTGAAATTTTGAAAGAAGGAACTGAAGTCGAAATAAATCAAGAGATAATGTTTACGATGATTTGAAAGGACAAAGTTTACAAAGTGGGTGGAAGAAAGGGGTCGGTCGAATTTCATGTTAAATAAAAAATTATTTAATTGAATCATTTAGTTGTCAATTAAAACATAGGTATTTCAAATGTTCTTCTAGAGGGCAGAATATTAAAACATAATATTTCAGACGCAAAACTCCTCTATAAAATCCTTATTTTACTATAAGAAACATAACCAGACTGCAACCAATAGCTACTCTCCGGGCTATGTGCCCCTCCGAGCGCTGAATTATAAGTTACAAGCCTAGCGCGTCAAGTGTAATAATTGCGTATTACCAACAGAACCCTTATAGTAAAAAAGTCGGTTTTCGTTATACTTTCTAAATTTTGTGGTCGAAGCGACATTACGTCCCCGTACAGCGACATTTACTACACTTTCTAAAATTACACTCCTTGATGAGTTTCCAAGATTTTGGCATAAGAAACGCTCCGTAGAGCGAAAATGTGAATTTATATATAAAAACCTCTTCCAGCGAAATTTTTACATGATACACGCTTTTGTTACAGTTTTAAAAAGTTCATCGAGGGTTTTGGCGTGTTCTTTAACATCTCCAGGGAGATACGGGTTTCCCAGATTAGAAGAGTCCCGAGTGGTCTGCTGTTGGATGGTTATGTAAACAAAAGGAGACCTATCTTCACTATCGACACAGGTGTCACGTCATCAATAGTGCGGCCCTGATTTTTATCGGGAATAAAAGTTGATAAAAGCCGAAATGGATTGGTCATTCGAACAGTCACGGGAGACAGGGCAAGGGTTTATGGAGAAGTTGACATAGAGCTGCAGTTTAGACGCCTGTGCTTTAGTCATAGGGTTATCGTAGCTGACATCATTGATAATTTTATTTTAGGGCTGGATGTTATGGGAGTAGAAGATCAATTTATACTTGACGTGGTAGAGTTCTAAAGATTGGAAATGAAGAATTTATTCTGTCGACAGCAGATGACCGGTTTCAAAAAATAAGGCTACTGACGGCCCGGACAACCAAGATACCTGCCCGTTCAGAACAGATAATCGAGGCCGTTCTGGAAGGAAACTGGTGGATACCGCGTTGGCCTCGTTGAAAAAGATGATTCAATTAAGACAGAAAACATATTCTTAGCAAGAACTCTAACCCGGACAAAGGACAGAATTCCAATTACGGTGGCTAATTTAAATTCCCGCTCAGTGACTTTCAAGGAAGGCGAGGCAATAGTATCCTACGAACCAGTCCAGTGGATAGCAAGGTGCGAGGAACAAGGGGAGAAACGTTCGCCAATCAGTGTAGACAGGGAAGTTGTGACTTTGTTGAGTTCCCAGTTCGAACATTTATCGGAGGATGAACGTAGAGAGACAATTAAATTTTTGAAGAAAGAAAGTGCGGTATTTGCCAAAAATACAGACGTCCTCAAGAAAACTAATATAATACAGCATCGGATAGACACTGGTAATTCAGCCGCAATCCGCTAACACCCTAGGAGGCTGCCACTAGCTAAACAAGATGAAGCTTCTGCGATGGTTCAAAAGATGCCACAAGATGGAGTGATTGAGGAATCAACCATTCCCTGGTCATCATCGGTAGTTTTTTTTACCAAGAAGGATGGGTCTTTTTGTGTCGACTACGGGAAGCTGAATAATGTTACGAATTAAGACAGCTATCCACTACCACGAATTGACGACACATTAAGTACGCTGGCAGGGTCACGATGGTTTTCAACTTTAGACCTTAGAAGTGGGTACTGGCAGGTTAGGCTGCACCCTGAAGACAAGGAAAAGACTGCCTTCTCAACAGGTATATCAATTCACCGTGATGCTTTTTGGACTTTGCAATGCGCCAGTTACTTTTGAAATATTGATAGAATTCATACTCCAAGGACTAACCTGGAAGACGTGTCTAGTTTACCTTGACGATGTGATGGTTATGGGACGGACCTTTAAGGAACATTTGGAAAATCTTCAAGAAGTATTTGGGAGAATCAGGAATGCATACCTAATGTTGAATCCAAAGAAGTGTCTACTGTTTCAGAAAGAAGTCAATTTCCTCGGACATGTCGTATCTTCGGAGGGAATACAGACAGACCCGGACAAGATTTCTGCCGTATGAGATTGGCCAAGACCTTCAAATGTTCATGAATTACGCAGCTTTCTTGGTCTCTGCACTTACTACAGACGTTTTGTGGAAGGATTTGCGGATATAGCAAAGCCACTACGCCAGCTAATGGAGGAAAAAAGTTAGATATCAGTGGACACCGGAGTACGAAGCATTATGGAAGAATATTCTTTCCTATTATTTGGGTTTTCTACCACATGTACTATTATCCTCTTCAAAACAAATCACCGAATCTACAAAATAATAGAATTATTGGAAAAAAAGCCTCTGCGCCCGTGGCGTTTACGCCAAAGGAAAAGTCAGAGGTTATGTTTTGCAAATAATATAAATCGGAATAAACACAAAAATAATGTATTTTGCTGACGTTTCGGAAAGTAATCTCTTTCCGTTTTCAAAGCTATTTTTTTGAAGAACTCTTATTTTGCTGTGTATGTCAAATACACAGCTTTAAGATTATGTTTATGTTATTTCCATAGATACTTACTACTTACAAGGAACATAGAACTGATGATATTTTTTAGATAATAGCCAGATTGGTAGCCAGGTTGTACAAATATCTACAGAACAATTCGATACGCACTTATCTTCATTTAATAAGATTATTGCTGATTCTTTAATTTTTTTTTTTTCAGCAATAATCTTATTAAATGAAGATAAGTGCGAATCGAATTGTTCTGTAGATATTTGTACAACCTGGCTACCAATGTTAAAAGAAGAACTTAACAAACTCAACATTATCAACAAGGAAGGAGCTATTGGCCATTGTCAAATCCGTGGACCATTTTCACCAGTATTTTTACGGAGAACAATTCAAAAGAAGGACTGACCATGCTGCGTTATGATGGCTATTGCAGTTGAAAACCCCAGAAGGTCAACTGGCTCATTGGATAGAGAGATTGCAACAATATCATAAGAACTCAAAATATATGTTGAGTGTTCTATAATGGTATATTACGCTACAAAGGACGTAAGTAGGTTTTACCAGTCGAGGGCGATTTTGCGCCCAAGCGTAGCGAGTGCTGGCAACAGAGTACGAGACTGGTCAAAACTTACCTCCTGCGTGGTGTATAACGTTTTAACTGTTCTTAAAAAACCAGATTTTACCTTTCTTGAGCAATTTATTTTGACAGTGTCTAATTTCCGTGGCATTTAAGTAATTTTTTGACATTAGTGGATGTTAAGTAGTCTGCTTTTATTTTGTTGTTACTAAGGCGTAGTTAACAAACGTGAGGGAAGTTATCCAAATTTTGTGAATAATATTACTAATTGTAATAATTGTACTATTATTATAAATATCAATCAATAATTAATAAAATTTCAAGTTCAACATTTTTGATTTGCATGATTCGAAATCACTTATTTTCTCAAGGGAAAAGTGTTTCACTTACCTCCCGTCGTCGATGGCAACTAGTCCTTTACCAGTAAAATCAACTTACCCGCTTGAAAACAATGTGACAACAGTCTACTTATCATAGTGGGAGCAGATAAAGTTTATTACTTGGAAACATGTGACGAGAGTGGTTACTTGAAACAAAAATAATTATTTTCAAGATGTCTCACAAAGAACAAACCTCAAATTGAGTGCGGTATAGTTTACACATTTTTAGTCAATTTATTCCAAAAATTAAAATATGTTTTTAAACCTTTTTCTTCGATGTAAATTCATGTGCTGTAGGAAAGCAAGTTTAACATATTTAGTGTGGCAACAGCAGTACAATTATATAAAAATCATATATTTAACAATAAATAAATAAAATATATAAACACAATATAAATTAGACAACCCCCAATTCCAGAAGCCAGGGGCTTGTGCGGAAGGGAGTTACATATTGAAAAAACGCGGACATACAACCATTTCCTCCGACAGTGCCAATGCTGGAGCCAGGATTCGAACCCGGTGGTGCGATACCCGTGTGATTAATCGCGATTGCCACCTCGCGCCTTAACCCACGCGGCTATCGACCAGATAGACCAACAGCTACTGATTTTTTACTTGCTTTTCTTTAACTCACAATGTAGTTTTTTTTTACGTTTGTATTCAAATTTTGCCTTATTTAACACACTTCCTGACAATCAATTTATGAAATTTTGCACAGTTACTAAGATTGGATGCTAATACAGTAACCCCCCGTTACTTTTGCAAATATCCGCACGTAGGGGACGCGGGGGTGAAAATGGGTTAAATATACTATCCAACCGGCACCTCCGGCAAAACATTGAATAAAAAAGTTTCTCGCCGTTTTTTTCGAATAAATATTAGTTCCGGTGACATAATGGCATGCCGTTAAGTTGATGTCTCGGAACCCAGCTCCAGTGAATGAATTAATAAAGGCTGTGGCTATAAGTCCGCCGGAGGCAAGGCAGATTGAAAAAGAGAATTCCGCCTGCAGGCGGAATTATAAAACAATATTGTGACAAAAATTATGTGTGCTCTTGTAAATGAGAAGCCCGAACAATTTCTGCAGCAAGTCATAAAACAGAACGAAACATAAATCCGAAATTAAAGTATTGTCAGCTAAAATACGCATATATTAAGGGTGGTAAAGCATTTAAAACAATGGCCAGAGGACAAACAAACACATGGTAAGTAAATTTACAAAAGTGCGCATATTATTAATTATCAGATGAAAACAGTCACGAAATAACACAGGTATATAAAACAAAATATTTCTTTTTACTTATTTCAAATTATACAAACATTTACCACAACAGAGGCGACTGCCAGATGATTTAAAAACTGAAATAGTGCAGTTTCTTAAGCTAAGAGCAAATAAAAAACATTTGAAGTCATTTATACAAGAAAATTGTGAAAGATCGCTTCTAAAAGATATACATAGCATAACCAGTAAAATTAAAAGTTCGGAAGCATCGTTTATTAGACCCGAACCGTTTTGTGGTCTAGCTAAGGAACATATAGCGGAGAAGATCCAACTATGGGAAAAGGATCAGAAAAGTCCTACTGGAGGAATACTCCAGGCCAAAGACAAGCGGAAAAGTTTATAACTTATTCGACAAAGAATGCCACAAGGCTTCTCGAACTTGAAAAGTCCGAATTAAGGCTAATCACAGGCATTCTAACTTGCCACTGCCCCTTGAGATACCATCTCAAGAATATGGACAAGGCGGTAGATAATAAATGCAGATATTGCCGTACTGCAATTGAAACTGCGGAACACATACTTTGCGAATGTAAGGTATTAGTCCGCACTAGGCTAAAGTTCCTAGAACAGGCGGAATTAACGCCTGACGACAGGGAAATTAGCTCGTAGGAAAATCACAAGCTTTTTAAAAAGTCTGGGAATCCTGGATAATCACTAGATGTAGGGTAAATCACAAAAGATCTTTTAGATCGAAGTGAAGTAAGGCGGTTCGAAGCCAAACGACCCCGTAAAACTATCTACAATCTACAGATACTTTGCAACATTGTATTGAAAAGCTGCGAGAAAAATACTGTATGTGTCAAGTTATTGTACATATATCTAAATATTTACTAAATATATTATTGTTTTAGAAGCTGACTCTCACATTCTCTGCGATGATGACAAGAATTTTAAAGCGTAGTTTTCCAAACGGATCATATGAAACACTATATGGCAACATACCCCGAATTTATCTGTATGGATGGTACATATAAGTAACTAGATGTCAGAACTCCAGTATTCATAGTAATAAATGAAGACGGAGATGGACTAACCGAAGTAATAGCAGTTGTAATATTAGTAGAAGAAAATACCATGCAGTGGTTTTATTCAAAATTTTAGGAAAATAATCCACAGTGGACAGAAATAAAATGTATTATGGCAGATGACTTAGAAGGTTATTAAAAATTAACTTCTCCAGTGCAAATTAGTAATTTGCATTTTTCATGTAATGCGAACATTCAATAGGCAAATTTCTGCTAACAAGCTTAATATAACATTGGGGCAAAGAAAAACAGCATTAGAAATTTTAAAAAAGATGGTTTATGCTAGACATTCAGCTACTTATGATTCTCTTGGATTACGTTCCTCGATGCCTTTACCTTGCCGTCATATTTTCAAAAAGAGAGAACTCGGTGTAGATTTATTTGATGAGAACTTTTGTAACATACGTTGGTCAAGGAATCATTATTTTAATAATCAGCGATTACTGTCGCCATTGAGCGATGTTAACAATGATTTCAACAGGATAAACCCTCAGTAGTTTTAACAAAAACCCAAGTAAAATCACTTATTGTTTTAAATCGGCACCAAAAATTCAATAAGGCGTACTTACTTTTGAAGTCTTTAGCTAATTTGATTTCTGAGGAGGGAAATGAGAGATATCACCGTAAATTAAGACAACTGTTGTAATTAAAAACTGCTTGGGAAAATAATCGTAATGTCGAAATAATAGAAAACGGAGAAATCAATACTGATCATTCAGTAGAAGTACAAGTATCTTTGGAGAACAAGTCTGCTATAGAAACAGAAATGACCGATACTCAAGCAGAGACTATATCCGAAACAGAAGACAGTCCATTGATAAGTTATTATACAATAGACATTGAAGAAAATCTGGTAGGACAAGAGAACCCAGTTATTTTATCTACCAAAAATATAGCAAACAACGTAGAAGAAAAGACAGTTATTTTATCCACCGAAAATATAGCAAACAACGTAGAAGAAAATCCGTTTATTTCATCCACCGAAAATATAGCAAACAAGGCAGAAGAAAATACAGTTATTTTATCCACCGAAAATATAGCAAACAACGCAGAAGAGAATCCAGTTATTTTATCCACCGAAAATATAGCAAACAACGTAGAAGAAAATCCATTTATTTCATCCACCGAAAATATAGCAAACAACGCAGAAGAAAATACAGTTATTTTATCCACCGAAAATATAGCAAACAACGCAGAAGAGAATCCAGTTATTTTATCCACCGAAAGTACAGCAAACAACGTGGAAGAAAATCCAGTTATTTTATCCACCGAAAATGTAGCAAACAACGTAGAAGAAGATACAGTTATTTTATCCACCGAGAATATAGCAAATAACGTAGAAGAAAATCCAGTTATTTCATCCACCGAAAATCTAGCAAACAACGTAGAAGAAAATACAGTTATTTTATCTACCGAAAATATAGCAAACAACGTAGAAGAAATTACAGTTATTTTATCCACCGAAAATATAACAAACAACGTAGACGAAAATCCAGTTATTTTATCCACCGAAAATATAGCAAACAACGTAGAAGAAAATCCAGTTATTTTATCCACCGAAAATATAGCAAACAGCGTAGAAAAATATAGCCGATGTGAAAAAATTAGTCCAACAATCTCTGAAAATATTGAGAATAATATCAACAATCTTAATGATGTCACAAACCATCAAAAAACGAGGAAGACCCAAAGGACGTAATAATACGGTTATTGGCCTACTTACTAAAAGAAAAGAGAAAGTGTAACTATTATATTATAATTATGTTATATGTAGGTATTATACTTACTTTTGTTATAGAATAAATATTTATTTCTTATAATGAATAGTGAATTAATTCATCGACGAAAGTAGACGGAATTCGGCTTTATTCCGCCGTTCGACGGAATATGAGTATAAAATTTTAGAATTCCGTCGTACGCCGGATTATGAACGTAAAACTTTAAGCCTTAGTTTCCGAAAACCGACAATCTGCTGATCACCAAGGACGGCGATTTCGGTCCGAAGTGTTTCGTTAGAAATGCATAGTTCGTAGTCTCTTTTCGTCCGTTGATCAGCGCGTTTGCATTTTGCGTTAACGCGAATGAACTCCAATGAATTGGTTGCATTGCATTTTACAGGTAATTTAATTCTCTTCAAAAAAACTCTAATGTCATTATTGCCTACAGCCAATCAAAAAATAACTAAGTATATGTTTAAATGCACTTGAAAATGACAATTTTTCATATTTTTCTCTTTTATCTCCATTCACTCGTTATCAAAACGATTTTGTTCATACACCAACATATTTAAAATTTGATTCTCTTTAACTTTCATTAGATACACTATATACGTACGATCTATCGTTTTCGAGTTTTTATCAATTTTATCATGAAACAAGTGTTCTGATAGCGCGCTATAAAGATGTTAAACATTCGTATCTCTGCCAATAATGGTCGAAGGGAAATGAAAAATAAAAGGAAATTGTTCGTAATCTAATTCTCGATAACTTTCATTTGAATCATTTTGCGATCCGAACGACCATTTTTGAGATTTTAGCGAAGAACGCGAGCGTTTCCGTTACGTCACAGAACTGTCAAAATTTTTAAAAAATCTATCTCGGTTCCAATAGATCGTACGAAGTTAAAAAAATTGTGCGAATTTCTATTACTTATAATTTTCATGTGTACATATTTTATATTTTACAGTAAAATTGGTACTTTCAAAGTTTTTTGCGAAAAAACGATTTTTTTACCTATCCCCCCTCCGCCGGCGTCTACGGGTGGGGCCTTTTGATATGTTAAAAAGTACCACACAATTTCAGCCTGTTCCCAAAATTTCAGCGCGTTCTGGATTATTTCATCCAAATGGACAAATTTCGTCCCATTTTATTGGGCTATAAGTATGTCGCGGTTTAATATATGCAATATTTCTGATAATAAGATGCTCAATGAATTTCTTTTTTTCTTGTAAATTGGTACCTAGTATACTGTAACTACATATGTTAACTTTTAAAGCCTGTTTCATAGTACTATAAAAGTAGCCTTTAAATATTTTAAGCAACGAAATATTAAAATTATTATAATGTAATTAAAATGATTTATTTGAACTAATATGTTGAAAATTGTTAGGGTCGAGGTCACAAGCTGCTGGTCCGGACCAACTCTGGCTTGGTCATGTCATCGTAAATATATAATGTATAAACAGTTGATGTAACATTTGTATTAAAATAAACAGTTGTTGTAAACATTCTATGTGTTAAAATGTGCTGAGGGTTTTAAAAAGGGATTTGTTTAAGATTTGAATAAATGAGTAAGTTAGTTGGCTTTTGAAATTGAAAAGAGTCAGTTCAGTTTAGTTTAGAGTTGTTTACAAATAGAGAATAAATTTATTCAAGTGTAGTGTTATTTTTAGAGTTAACCTGTTAATGTACTAATCAGTGACCACAAAATAAAATAGATGTTATAATTTAAATAGAGTTTTTACTGGTTAGGGTTGCTTTCTTGACAGGCATTAAAATTTTAAATTGTGATAAAATTTAACATGTAGTTATAGAGTACCCAGTAAAAGATCTTAAATAGATAGATAAATAAACAAAAGTGCTGGTTGTTTGGCCTTTACCACCGCGACCTTTTCAGGTCTCTTGTGGTGCTCCTAGAATACTTCCTTATAGTACCTCATTCAGCTTTGTCCTTTGTACCAGACTCCACAGCTTTCATAAGGGCCCTTTTGTGTAGTTATCCGCCTTTGGTTTTTCTTCTCCGAGTACTTAGAATCTCAGTCGCGCTATGCCTTCACAGTGGCACAATACGGGGTTTCCTCTTCCTCTTGACAGAACCTGTTTGTTGCTTCCTCTGCCAGGCCCATTACTCTCATGTGTCTATTGAGTCGGCGGTGCCCAGCTAGAAGGCTCACTATTATTCTAGTGGCCTTCCTATTCTAGCTTAGTAGATCTTCCGTGAATTTGGCCGATCGTTCTTTAATGAACTGTCTCTGTCTTGGGAGGTTCCTTCACCATTCCAGAGATTTATTTTGCACTAATTCTTTAGTGGTTGCTCGTATACATGACTTTGTCACGCAACAGAAGGGCTCCGGTCCTATTGGGGCTTTGAGGGCGCCTTCTTTGGCCAATTCATCTACCCTTTGTTGCCTCTGTGTCCCTCGTGTCCTGGTACCCATGCTAGATTCACTAAATTCTGACTTCTCCCAGCTCTATAAGGACCGTCGAGTAGTCCCACAATAATCTTGAATTGATTTGAATGGCAGCTCCAATTGCTATTATTGCCGCTTGGCTGTCAGAGAAAATGGCATTCGACTGACTGACAATACCTTGTCCTTTTATCTCCCTTACGTAACAGATTATAGCTATCACTTCAGCCTAAAATACCGTTGCGTATTTTCCTAGACTTATCGGGATAATGGCTTTTGACCTTGTCCTGTATACCCCGGCTCCTACCCCCTGCTCTGTCTTGGAGCCGTCAGTGTACCAGACTGTTTGTGTTGTTATGGGCGAACCGTTTCTCTAATCCTCCCTGTCAGGTATGATAGCCTGAAAGTACTTATTGAAGTTACACCTTGGGACCATTACGTCCGTGGGCATACCTAGAATGGGATCTGCCTTCATCTCTGAGTACAACTTCTGGTACTCCGTTCCGTGTTGCTGGCTAATTGGCGTTTAGCCTTGCATTAACCTGTGCACCACTGACCGAGCTTCGCCTTGTATGAATATGTATGTGTAATGGTGGTAAGTCCAAAAGAACCTCAAGTGCCGCCGTAGGAGCAGTTTTTATAGCCCCCGTAGCGCACAGGCGAGCCTGATTGTTTCTATTGAAATTTATTTTATGTTTTGCGTAATATGTATTGTAGTATGCATTTCAATATAAAAATATACGCTCAATGTATATGTGTCATACCATACCTATCTACTACACTGCAAAATATCAAAAAAGGGATAGTCAAATCTCTTATGAAGTGTTTTGAAATTATATTTACCGAATTCTGCCCACGTATATGGCATGCGACTCCAATTGTAGGATGGTGCTGCTTATGACCTCAGAGTTCTCGAGACTTCTAGCGGCCTCTACGACGGCGGAAGAGCCCAGCCTGACTGATTACAGCGCCAAGTTTCCCGAGATGTTGACTAGTTTTATTATGGGTGCTAATACCCGTAGTTGCAATTAGGTTAAGTACATTTTAATTTGTTAGTACTCTTCTCCACATCAACAAAGCCTTGGATCGTGCACTGGCGGCAGACAAAGCGTCGTATTGAGGGTTGGTTCGTCGAGTAGACACTGGTAGGCTGGACTGGTTGCTTCTTGTTGATCTGCTTTCACTGGACTGATGGTTGTAGTTGATGTTGTAGCGCGCCAATATCCATTGGCTTGATGACGGTCTCGATAACTAGGGCCGAGTAGGACTACTACTCTTTGCTCCTAGATTATCTCTGTAGACCTGGACCGGCCTTCGTGATAGGTGGGCCCGCTTACTTCTACCAGACCCAGCCCGCAAATGCGAGATGTGTCGTGGTATTTTCTGCGGACCTCCCCTGGTCCTGGCTCTTCAACCTCGCTGGCAGAGGTCTCTTCTGGCGCTCTTCTTGTCTTGATATTTTCTTTCTTCGCCAGCTTGTCACCCCCGTGGGTAGTCATCGGTCTAGTTGGGTTTTAGGAAGTTTTGGCTGGGATTGACTGCCGGTACGTAGGACACAGTAAAGGTGTGTCCTACCCCGGACCATCGGAAAGGTAAGGATATGAGCTGTGTAGCTCGGGAGTGTGGAGACCCTAAGTGCTTTTTTAGCACTTTCGGACTCCACGGAGCAGGTAGGACAACGGGCGTTGGACGGTATGTTGTCCGACGCCCGCAAGGAGGTTGGGTTTGGGTAGAAAAACGTCATGTCTCTGGTAGTGGTGGTCCGTCCTGGGGTATCTGAAACAGATCGGTTAGCGGGAAATATGTTATATACTCACCCGTTGTCCAGAAGCTGTACCCTCGGCCGTTTGTGCCTCGGGGCGTCGGCAGGGTCGTAATCAGTGGCCTGTCTGATTAGCGGGTTCTCGTGCTCCTCTGCTTGGGCGTACAGCTTCTTCGCTCGTTCCCGGATGACTTCAGTGACCGTGGTGTACTCCAGGTCTCTGACGATGTCTGCGTTTCTCACGTACCATGGTGCGTCGACCGCCGTCCTGAGGGCGATGTTTTCCACTGCCTGGATTTTCTTCATGTAGGACTTTGCCTGGTAACCCCACGCTACCGAGGCGTACGTCAGCTGCGGCCTGATGAGGGTTTTGATAAGCGTGAGCTTATTCCTCAGGTTGAGACGGCTACCGTTTCCCATCATCGGGTAGATGAGGGCTCTTGTGCGCCGCGCCTTGGCTGTAATAGCGTCCGTGTTCTGTCTCCACGTTAGGCTTTTGTCCATGACCACGCCAAGGTATTTGACGGTGTCGTGCCATTGGATGTCCTCGCCGTTCATGGAGACGTGTCCTGTGGGAATTTCTTTCCGCACTCGTCTGAAGAGTATGGCTTGGCTTTTGTCGGCGTTGACGGCGACTTTCCACTTCGTGCACCATTCTTCCAGGAGTGTGGCCATTTCCTGGAGTTTTCTGGTTGCGTTCCTGGCTTTCCAGGATCTGGCAATTATTGCTGTGTCGTCTGCATACAGGGCCAGGGCTGTGTGGTCGGTCCTGGGGAGGTCTGAGGTGTAGATAGCGAACAGGTGCGGTGACAGCACCGAACCTTGCGGGACTCCCGCCTCCACGGTCCTGTAAGTGGAGAGTTGTTCCGAGATTTTGACCCTTAGCTGTCTGCGGTGCAGGTAGGACCTCACTAGTTTGACGAGTTCGATGGGGTAACCCATACTCATCATTTTAGCTAGGAGGCCGTCGTGCCAGACCCTGTCGAACGCTTTGGCAACATCTAGGAACAGCGCCGCGGTGACTTGCCGCTGGTTGAACCCCTTAGTAATCTCCTCGGTGAGGCGAAGTACTTGGAGTTCGGTGGAATGTCCTGTTCGGTACGCGAACTGTTCATCCGGGATGATATTCAGCTCTTCTGTCTTTTCTGTGAGCCTCTTCAAGATGACCCGTTCTGCAACCTTGCTCATGGCTGGGAGGAGGCTGATGGGCCTGTAAGAAGACGGGAAAATTAGTTCTTTCCCTGGTTTAGGGATCATAATGACGTCGGCCTTTTTCCACCTGGCTGGAAAATGCCGTAACCTTAACATCGCGTTTACGATGTTGACTAGCGCCGCTACTCCTTTCCTGGGTAGCTTTTTGAGAGCGATGTTTCCTATCTTGTCACATCCCGGAGCCTTTCTCGGCTTTAGGCTCCTAAGGATTTCCTTGACTTCCTCGGGGGCAGTCGGGCGGATGTGGTCGTCATCAGGCAGGCGGTGGATCCTACGTACTCTGCGCTCGACATCGTCCACCCAGTCCTCGTCCTCGTCATCGAGCTCGTTCTCTCTACACTGCAGTTCTAAGCTGTCGGCAAACGCCTCGGCTTTTTCCTGGTTAGTGTAGACGATCCCTCGCTCTCCGTGAATCGGGGGTATAGGTTTCCTCCGGTTTCGCAGGGCACGTTGGGTATTCCACATACTTCTGTCCTGTGGATCGAGTGACTCAAGGTGGCGTTGCCACCCCTCCTGACGGTGTTCTTGGAGGGCGGCTTTCACTCTTCGGCTGAGGACGTTATACTCCCTTCTGTCGGCGGGGAGCCTCGTCCTCTGAGCCCGTCTCTTGGCGCTTCTTCTATCCCTTATCAGCTGCCTGGTGACCTCTGGTAGGTTCGCCATCGGTGCTGGGTGTCTTCTTACTTCTGTTTCTGTCGTGCTGGCCCTTATTGCTCCCAGGATCTGCTCCTCTAGGGTAATGACGGCCCTCTCAACGTCCCCCACGGTATCTATCCTGGGAATTTGTGCAATGTACTGCTGCAGGTGCAGCCGGTACGATTCCCAGTCCGTTCGTCGCTTCGTGAAGGTAGCGTTGTCGTCACCCGCCTGTCCTCCTAGGGTTAGGAAGATCGGGTTGTGCTCGGTAGATCCCTCCGTTCTGGTGGAGATCTCCGCTTCGAGGGTCATCTCCTTTAGGATGGCTATGTCCAGTACTTCTGGTCTGTTTCTACCGTTGTCAAAGGTGGGCTGGACTGGTCCTATCACCAGCAGTTCGCCGGCGTGCTGTCCCAGGAACCGCAGCAGTTCTCGTCCTCGAGTGTTGGTTACGCCGCTGTTCCATTGCTGGGATTTGGCGTTAAAATCGCCAATTGCGACGACCTGTGTCCTAGCGGGTAGGATTGCGTCCAGATCCCCCTCGGTTAGCGAGCTGTGGGGTGGCTGGTAACATGAAACCACTTGGACGTCGCCGTTTCGTGCTGTGGACACTACTACGGCGGTGGCATTCATATTTTCTAGCTCAGGTAGTACCGTCGGATGGTGGGCTATGGTCTTTTTAACGAGTAGAGCCACTCCTCTTGCGGGTCGCCGAGGTATGTTTACCCAGTCCATCCTGTACGTGTGGTATCCTGGGAAGTTGATCTCCTTGGCCGGGGTCATCTTGGTTTCCTGCAGTGCCATGACGTCTATATCGTACCTGGTCAGGAGCTCTTCGACTTCAAGTCTCCTTTGTTGCAGGCCGTTTACATTCCAGGCCGCCATCTGCAGGAATTCCAGTTTAATCTGTAAAGGCATTACAGATTAGTAAAGTTTGGCATTTGAGCAAAAAATGCACTCATCGCTGAGCACATTTGTTGCATCTGTGCTAGCACCGCTGTGAGGTTTTTGGCCTCTGGCGATGCTTGTTGTTTTGAGGCAGGGACGGTGTTCTGTCCTGCCTTGCTCTGGGCTACTTTTGCGTAGCTAGTGCCTGGCGCTACGCCGCCCTTCTTTGTTGAGGTCGTCGTCGGCCTCTGTACCGGCCTTTGAGTGGCGCTGGCTGATTGCTTGGGGTATTTTGGACACCCCTTGTAGCTGGCCGGGTGGGCCCCTTGGCAGTTCGCACACTTGGCCGGTTCGTCTGCCTTCTTCTTGCAGTCAGTCGTCCGGTGTGCCTCGCCGCACTTCACGCATTTCGGCTGCGCGGTACACCTGGATTGTCCGTGGCCGAAACGCTGGCAGCGGTGGCATTGGGATGCCACTACCTTGGCTCTCTGTCTCTCTGTCCTTACGACTAGAGAGCAGCACCTCGTGACTTGGAGTATCTTGTCCTGGTCCTGTGGGACTAGGACAAGTACGAGTGGCACCTCCTGTTTCGTCCGTCTGGACGTCATCCGTTGCACTGCGGTAGGTGCGAAACCTTGGTCTTGGAGGTCTTCTGCCACCTCTGTACAAGTAACGCCGCTCGGGATCCCCCTGATGACTACACGTAGCAGCCGTTCCTCTGGCAGGGTGTACGTGTGGTACTCCCTTTTCTCGTTTGCGAACATCCTAGTCATCTTGCGATAATCTTCGGATGTCGCCGGCTCGATGGAGATTCCCTCCGCGGTAACTTTAGCCTTGCTAAAGTTAATGCCGGTTTCGGTTAGACGACGGCTCACCGTTGTCCATGTCTCCTTGTTTCTCAGCACTACCGGCGGTATGCGCTGGCTTCTTGTTTTTGTTTGAGGGGCCTCAGTCTCCTCTGTCCTGGCGTTTTGTCTGGGGACGTTAGCCTCCTGCTGGGGAGCTCTAGATCCCGATCTGCTTCGTCTGGATGGTTCTGGGGGGCTCTTCAGCCACCTTCTTTGCCGCCTTAGGGGCCTCTTCGTCGGAGTCCGTATTAGTGGCGGGTGGGTTTTTCCGCTTCCGCGTTTGCGATTCTCCTCGAATCGCACGCAGAAGTTCTTCGTGCTGGGACTTTTGCTCCCTCTGCATTAGCTCCAACCTCTCGGTGAGCTCCTCTACTTTCTTTCTGAGGGTTTTGTTTTCCTCTGTGAGACGTTTTATCGTCTCTTTATCGTCCCTTCTGTCATCCCTTGGGGTTGGGATATCCCCTCGGGAGCTACCGCTCTGGGACGTTTCATCTTCACTGTAATCCATGCTACCGTCCTCCACGGTAACGTCGCTGTGGGTGTCCTGCAAGGGAATACCTATAATATTATTGGGAGAAGTTATGGTTAGTAACAGTAAAAATGGTGTCTCCAAGGGAGGGAGACTTTATTTATCTTTTTAGTACACCGTCTTGAAAAAGACGTGTGTACTTCCTCTTCTTAGAACTGTCGACGACGACACTAACTGTGGGGCTGCCACTTCACTGTGCACTTTCTTGGCTCGGTACGTCTGCACTCGGTCACCTCTCGATGCACACTGTCACTGTCTGTGGGGCTTCCACTTCGCTGTGCTCTCTGATGGCTCGGCACACGTCCGCACGCTTTCACCTCTCGATGCACACTGATGTTGTAGCGACGAGAACTGCGGAATGCATAGACATCGGGTCGGACGGGGCTCTGGACGTCAGGGTGGCTGGAGTATTGAACGTTGTGGACGACCTCTGGCTTGATTTGATGTTGGGACCGATGCGACGAGCCGAACCGGACGGGAGTCTAGACGGCAGGACGGCTGGAGTATTGAACGTCGTGGAAGGCCCTTGGCGTGTTTTGATGCTGTGATTGATGTGTCGAACATTCTGTCAGTTCTCTGTCAATTCAGCGGCGTGCTGTGGATACATAACTATATTATTATCAAGTTTATTAATTTTCTACTTCTATTCGTTTTTTATAAGTTTTTAGTGTTCTTACCTGCCGTACGTTTCAAATTTAGTGTTTGTTTTGTTGTTGTTGTTTGAAATAGTTTGTAAGTGCTTTAGTTCTTCAGTGTAAAAAAGCAATTCCAAAATGCCCGGCAAAAGATTGGATGAAGTAGCTAGAAGTATGGTTATGAAATTAGTTGAGTACTTCAATCAGGAAAAATGTACCGGAGGTCCCCTTTTACCTTTGCAAGCAGTCCATGAGGTTAATTGTAAAATTAATTATGGCAGCGGGTATATATCAAATTAATTTTCTTTCAGCGTGCTTCTAATGCATTGCGTATTTGTGTGCAGATGGTGGAACGGATTTGCAAGAAAACCTGTGAAGAGCAGGAAGCCCCAAATTCTACTGTGGCAAAATATGAACCTAGAAAGAAAAATAAAACCGAGGATATGATGGAAGCAAGGAAGATGGATGTGAGGGATACAATTTATAATATGTACTCTAATAATAAGTCTATAGCGTAGTGATTTTGTATTTAGTCTGCCATCCATGTCAATAGCTCAGTTGGTTTAATGGTTAAACCATTAACCTTTCACCCGATTCTCAAAGGGCACGTTGACATATTTTATATGAAAATCGGAATGCTGAAGTAGTGTTGCCGCTTGGCGAAAATTTTATTATAATAAAATAATAAACCATAATAAAACAATAATAATTGCTATTTTACAGAGAAACTTAATATGAAGACCTTAAAGAAGGAACTGGCCACGAAGAAATTAATAGACGTAAGTGTGTCGTCCTTGTGCCGTCTATTGCCTCCCATTAAACGACAGGTTGTCTTTTTAGATGTTACCTGAGTCTTTGCCAAAGGCAACAAAAAGAGGTCTTGGCAGAATTCGTCGGTAAAATGCGTGCAGAAGCCGGGTGGATTCGAGGGAAAGCGTTTTATGGTATTACATGCAGGTCATAATAGAGGATTTGTAGAGAATGCTTCCCTTATATATTCCACAGCCTCTAAACTGGCAGACTATCATGGCGGCATGAATGGTGACATGTTTATGAAATGGGTTAAGGGTAAACTTGTTCCGAATTTAGAGGAGCCATCGCTTATAGTCATGGACAATGCACCTTACCATAGTGTATTGGCAGAAAAGCGGCCAAAGTCATCTCGTCTAATGGCTGCAAGATAACAATATACCTGTGGACAGTAATAAGTTTAAGGCAAAATTATTAGCGCTAGCCAAAACACATGCAAAACCTAATAGATATGTTGTCGATGAATATCTTAGGGAACATGGTCATGAGGTATTGCGACTGCCACCGTATCACTGCCAATTTAATGCCATAGAACTAATCTGGGCACAGACAAAAGAATACGACGCGCATATAGGTGAAGAAGGATATAGTGATGACAAAGTGCTGGCTATGTGGGAAAAATCTCTACAGGTATGTACTGCAGAAAGATGGTCCTCTGTTTTCAAACATACAGAATCTTTAATTGACATATGGTTCAAGAGAGAGCATATTCTGGAGAATGTCCCACGAATTATTATTAATGTTGGGGACAGCAGTAGTTCGACTGACGATTTCACAGAGAGCAATTCTGACTAATTTGTTTTATTTGCCACTAAACAATGTTTCGCGGCCTATTGACTGTTCGTTGCATTTTAGCTGTATTAAAAAATAATTCATTTATAATCAGTACTTCATTTTATGAATCTTAAACAGCGAATTCTTTTCAGAACACTAAATATGTTTTTCAAAATGAAAAACTAATCGACTCCTGATTATTTAAAAAATGGAATTAAATTTGTAGAGAGATGTACACACCTATAATACGTGAAATATAGAGTACTCAGTCAAACTGATTAGCAAAAATTTTGTTTTATAAAGGTTTCATTGTATTCTTGTTTCACTGTAACTTCCTGAGAATATAAAACGATGATGTAATTTGAAATGTAAAAAAAAGAATTAACTGCATATGAAAAATCATTAAAATTGTGTTATATGTAAAAGAGTTTTACACGTTCCTGTAAATAGTACTAAGACCAAATATACTTTATCTTTAGTATAATGTTCCAATAGTCAATAGGGTAATTTATTATTAATAAGGTATTTTATACTCTGTGTTATATTTAATCATCAATATGAAGTATGCTCTACAAATGCATGTATGTTTCTAATTAATTAATAAATTGCTCTCTAAATAAAATAATACTTTTACTAGCAAACAAGATATTGAATGGGGAACAAACATATTAAAGTTTGTCATGCTTTTAAACTTTCTCAAAAAATAAACTTTCTCTAACTCTTATTTTTATATATTTGACAAAAACAAATGTAAATAAACACTATTAAAATTCAATGAAGTGCATGTTTATTTTCTTATATTTTCATTACAAAATATTCCCCTTTCGTGTTTATTGACACGCCCATGCGTGATATTCTGTGTGACCTTGAGTTAATTTGGTTAAGAAATTAAAGGATGATGACGTGAATGACAACATTCGTGATTTCAAATATAGCTATATTTTTGCGCATTAGACGCGATAAGCGGTGCCATTCGAGCGAATAAGTCATGACGTCACGCTTAAAGGCTCTTGCAGCGGTATCGCGCTGCTTTAGGAGTACGCTAGAAAATGACGTCACGCTTCAAGGAGCTTAAAGACATTAGTGTAAGCCGCGAGATCGCAAAAATTTAACATATATCTACAACAGAATGTATCGTCTAAATATTCCTTTAATTCATAATATGGTTTATCAATAAGTAGAATTTTCACTGCATTTTTGAAACCCTGATTGGAGGCGATGTCCCTAATATGGCTCGGTAAGTGATTATACATTTTAGGACCATTGTAAACAACAGAATCCCGGACAAAATGTACTTCTTGGGGTTGGCACTGTAATATTACCTACTTGTCGAATGCTATATGTTGAGGTCGTATAAACATTATTTTTGTATCTATGAATTAAAACTGTATTTAATATAAAAATATATATCACAGTCAGAATTCTGTTGACGACAAATAGTTTCTTGCAAGAGTCGCGAGCCCTAGCCTTACACAGATATCTATTTTTTTTCTGTCTTTGGTTGTCTTTATTCAGCCATGATATTTATTATTATATAGAGTTCTTAATGGCACGCTTTTGTAACACAAGTATTTGTTGCAAGAGAAATTTACTACATACGCCCCAAAAGGCAATCCCATAACTCAGGTGTGATTAAATTAATGAAAAATATACAGCTCTGGCAGCTGAGTATGCTAATTCATTTGAAACCACCCTGTCTGCTAGCATCCAGATGCTAGTTTACTATTTAAACCAATAATATGTTCTCTAAACTTTAATTTGCAGTCAATACTTAATCCTAAAAATTTCAAGCATGTTTTGTTTTCAAGTACATGCGGTTCCCTAGGGGTATATCTGGCAAACCACATTTGAAAGTTATTATGTTTGTTTTCCCTATATTGAACGGCAGTAAGTTCGAATCACACCAATCTTTGATTTTCTTAATGTCGCTGCATATGCTTTCATGCAAAATATATTTTTTCCCCTTGCTATGCCATAATATTGTTAAGGGAAAAATTAACAAGAGGTTCTTAAATTTCTTGTTTTGGTATGTATACCATGGATATGTTGAGTGTTGACGTAATGGATAAGTATGTAGTCAACTATGCGTCAGCGTCGCTATCATGTAGTTCAACTAGTCATTTGTTAGTGAAGTAAGATACATTCAAATACATATTGCCCTCTGTAAGAAATATGTATCTAGTTGAATTAACTGTCTTACTAGCGATCCTAATCGATTTTCTATCATGACATAAAACACATTTATAATAAGGTAAGGTACCGTGTTTACAATAAAATATTCATTTGTATTTCAGGGAGAGTTACCACCTTGGAGAATTTGGATCTTCCAGCATACAAAGTCTCATAGCGCATTCCGTTAACAGAAAGACTTTAAGAACTTCTATATATCCTCAGTTGATGAGTGCGAATGTGTCCGAGAATAATATAGGCAATAAATACGGTGAAGAAGATGATGATGACGACATTAAAAAGGGGAGGGGTTCCTTAACGAATTTAATCGAGAAGAAAAGTTCTGATAATTTGAGTGATTTATTTGATGAGTCTAGCGTTGAAGTTATTCATGGGGATAATAGACAGCAGCAAATTATTGCTCTGAGTCATTAAATTTTATCGTTTGTCTTATATATTATTCGAATAAATAAACTCGCTTTTCATTTTCTAATGTTAATACCTATACCATCTGGTCTATTCATTATATTTATAGTTAATTGTCAAGATCAAGTTCCAATAATATATAATTGTTAAATTACGTGCTAAAATAAATTGTGTTTTTCCCTGATGAACTGATTGCGTGAAGGAATTGAGTATTCGTCCATTTTATAGAAAATAAAAGAAATCTTTACCTCTTAACAACTGTTATTCACTTAATTAATACAAGTTTCCAGACATTTGGTCTGTGTGTAGTTACTATACTTATTTAGGCTGAACACTAATCAGAAAATTACCTAAAAGTGTATTAAATTTAGGACAAGTAGTACAACGTGATGGGCACCGACAAGATTTATTCCAAGATGCACCGGTAGTAGAAACTACAAGAATCCTGGGAGAGTATAATAAATACTGAAGATCCTTTTCAAGAAACTGATTTTGCTGTGGTAGTTTAAAATGTAATGAAATAAGACGTTCTCAGCTATGGAAGTATTTTAGTAGGTACAAAGTTTGCATCTCACTTTGCACGAATTATGATTGAGGTTTTTTCTAAAGATGCGTTTAATAAAATGTAAAATTTTCGTTTTAGGTAGATTTCTCATCTACCTATTGCAGAGTGCAGCATGTCACGACTTCGGGAAAATTTCACTATAGTTTCTTCGATTATGGTCCCCAGATCTCAAAAATGCCCCCCGTTCAGAAGTTTATACAGGGTGTAACGCAACTTACCTGAACAATTTTAACCATACATGCACCTTTAAATAAGTCGATTTCTTAAAAAAAAATTAAATAAAAGTCCAACACAAAAAACGATACAAATTGTTAAAATTACAAATTAATGGAAATGTTAAAATAACATATTATTTCTATAAAACTGTTGAAAGTTCTGTCCATTGACATTCAAGCACACCTGAACCCGTCTAATCCAATTTTGTCACACTAGCTGAAGTATTCTCCCTTCCTGCTGTTCCCGAAGACGCAGATTATGGACAGCTGTTGTGATACGTTCACGTAATACATCGATATTGTCAACTTCGGTTTGGTAGACTTCATTTTTTAAATATCCCACAAAAAGATGTCAAGAGGATTTAGATCCGGGGACCGCGGAGGCCAAGCTACAGGTCCATCCCGTACGATCCAACGTATTCCGTTTAATTGGGTCAAGTAACCTCGAACTACTAAACGATAATTTGGGGGCGCACCATCATGTAAAAAACATATCCGACTTCGGACCTCCAAGGGCACATCAAGAATTTGAATTGACCCCGTAAAGTCGTCACGCAGGTTCGACGTTTTACGGTTGAAAAGAAGTGAGAATGTTCCCGATAGGTGCGAGCTGAATGGAATGGAAATAAGGTTTGATATCGGTTGCAAAGGAAATCGCAATATGGTATGTAGTATTACGAGAGGCGATCAATAAATAGTGAACATTGAAATAGAAAACGGGTTGTAGAAAATTAACGAAACGAAATAGAATGTTGCGACTAGAGGTAGGGAAAACAATTTTGATGTATTACGAGGGGCGATCAATAAGTAGTGAAATTTGAAATAGTAAACGGGTTGTAGAAAATTAACGAAACGAACTAAAATGTTGTAACTATAGGTACGGATAGTAGTTTTGATATTGTTGATGACAATAGAGCTGTATTTTTTAAGGGGGTTTTGTAATGTTTTGTTTGCAAAATGACTAGAATGAATGTTAAAAGTTTGGTGTCGGTGAATTTTGGTTATTTTAGAATTATCGAATGTTCGTGAATTTTTTCAGATTTTGTTGACCTTGAATGTGGCTTTTTTAATATTTTTTGTGTCTGGGTGACATTTTTTTTATGGTTTGCCATGGTAAGTGAATCGAAGTGTTTTTTTTGCTAATTTTGAAAAGTTTTGTTTCTATTTCTTCGCTTGTGTGTGAAATACACTATAACAGAGATTGAACACGAACTGGCCCTCGAGATGGGAAAAATAAAAAATGTTTCAGTCGGAGAGCAAGAGTTAAGACCCTAGAGGGCGTTGGTGTACTTACTTTCGTTGTGAGAAGCCTTGGGGTTCGAATTCTGTAATCGTAGTTAGTGTCAATTACTACACCCTATATAATATCGTCTGGAACTGTTGTAGCACTTTGTTATATAGCACTGATTAGTCTTTTATTGTTCTGACAGGGTCGAAGGCTACACCCTGTATATGAGATTCTTGAAAAAATAATACTTGGTTTTAAACGGAACGAACAAAATATTTATTTAAGTTTGAATAACAGAGTTTAGTACGAGTTGTATTTTATTTAACAAATTTCTTTTAGAATAGGTAACTATTCGACAGCATAAATTCAGTCTAGCTGAATTCTGTGAAAAATATTTTTTGAAAAGTTTATCTGAAAAAATTCACTTTTTTGTTGGGGCCGCGAAGGCGAATTGACAAATTGATGGGCTGCGAAGGCGAAAACTTAAAACTACTCTTTTTAATCAGGTTTCGGACTGGGAAGCTAGAGCTCGACAACTTATCATGGAAAGTATGCTGGGACCGAAAATAGGGAAGCCTAACTAGACGGTAGGAAGCTATATCTTGAGTTAAATAAAACTGAACCGATTACACTAGTATATAAGCTTGTTACACTTTAGAATCACTTTTAAAACACCTACTTGGATTACCATTCGCGAATACATAGGAGTCACTGTCAAAATGTGAACTTGCCTTGGGTTCGGAGTGTATTGGTATTTATACTATCCGTATGTTGCGTTTTTCGTGCCCCGTGAATTATGCACGAACGTTTTTACCCCCTATTTAGAGCTGGATATGATACCGTCAAGTCTGGATTACGAAATATTACGCAATATTGCGCAATAGTTTTGCAAAAAGTTTAATTTCGAAAACAAAAGTTATATGGAAAAATTGGGAAAAATCGACAAAGTAAAGGAGAATTTTTTGGTATAAAAACGAAGTTCGAATCTATTCGAGTTTAGGAGTTATTGAAGTTTGATTGATTGAAAATTTAATAATTTGAAATGACCCCGTAAAGTCTACACGAAGGCCCAACGTTTCACGGTTGAAATGATATGAGAATGTTCTCGATAGATGCGAGGTGACTGGAAATAAGATAAGAGAATATTCCCGATAGGTGCGAGTACCTACCTACCTACCTATTGACAACAATTCAATGTTCACCGGCACTGTAAAACCACAAGCTGCAATTGAACATTTAATTTTTTGTATCTTAAAAACTCAATTCAACAGATATTTATTAACATTAAAATATACAGGTCAGTTGCCTAATCAGAGCCTCCTCCGGAACTGACCGTGCAGCCACCGCGCTAACACGGTAGCAGATTGTAGGATTAGGTGGTCGGCGTATCTTAAAAACATTTAAGTTTAAACACTTCCTCGTTTTGTAAGTACTAATGAGTATTTCGCTTACTTAAATTTTAAGTATTTTTTTTTAGATCACGGAAGGATATTATTAAAAAAGAGAAAAGGTTTCCGCAGTCGGTAGGATTCGAACCTACGCTCCCAGAGGGAATCTGATTTCTAGTCAGACGCCTTAACCGCTCGGCCACGACTGCTTACGTTTGGAAGTTTTTTACATCATAAATTTAAATACACCTTCTAAACTAAGCATTTTTTTTTAAATTTATACGAAATAAAATACAATCTTATTTCGCTAGTCTGTTGCAGTTTTTTCGCACAATTGAATAGCTATCAGTTTTTTTCATAACTACTGTATTTGTAGTTTTATCATCTCTTGATGATGCCAACTTGGTTTTCGAAACACTCATCATTGCAGCATTTTTTGTAAAATCCTAAAAATTTTATCAAAGTTATAGCAGAAACAAAATTCACCAAATGTGTGTCGTTTTATTGTATCAAAATTCATCCATATCTTAATTCATATCATAATTTTCCTAAACATATACGCCTCTGGTAAAGATATGGCGCATTCGTCCATTAATTTTTTTATAAAGCGTTTTAATTATCCTAGACGAAAAACTCATCCGTCCGCAATTGGACAGAAAATATTTAGTTTTTGAAATTTTAATGCGCGCCCTAACCTTAACAAACATGTCTGTCTCTAATATATAATTTGTGAGAATATATGAGAATATAGGTCGGTTTTTATTACTTTTGCTGTTCTATCTTCTATCACTTCCTGAGAAGTTCTACATCTTGAAAAAGAGGGCATGCTATGTCTTACTCATATTTATGTAGTGTCCAGGTGCGCTTTTAAGGACTTTAAGGGTCCTGTGCAAATTCGAACACTAGGGACCCGCGGTTACACATTACTTTTTGGGGGGAGAGAACTTTACTCGATTTTTTTGGAAGACATGAGAGCATTTTATACTGATTATAAATATTTATTTATAAGCTAAAAACAGCGTAAACAATATATAACGTATTAATTTTTTTTTTCAAATTGGAAGTCTTCGTGTTTTGGCTGACAGGAGAATTTTTATTACCTCTTTCGATTATAAGCAAAGCTAAATTTGATGTTCTTTCTTGACTCATATATTCTTCAATCATATTGTAATATATAATAATGGTTTTACTTCCCTTTTATTATAGCCAATTAAAATTATGCAAACGTGGGACAGTCTGAGTTATTTTTAAAAGTCTATTTTTCAGTCATAACTTTCATGATCGTCTATTTTTAAATAAACGGCATCGAACTCCATAGAAAAAACTAAGTAAGACTGAATTTTCAACTAAAAATTTATCTAAAAAATTACAGAGATTATCAAATGTAACACATAAACTAGGACACACTGTATATTTATTTGTTTACTGCTTGTCGCGTCGTATTGTCAGCAAAATATAATATTTTTATTCTACATTTTTTATATCTATCTCTTAAATTTACTAGGTAGGTGCTATAAAAGCTTACCCTCCTTTCTTTGTAAAAAATCGAAAAGGTCTATTTGCAACTTATTTTTAATTAAACTTCTTCCATATTTATGTAAACGGCAGATCTATTATCCACATTATCAATTAAAAATTATGAATACTTACCAAGTACACTTTTGAGAAAAACTCTTATTCAAAACTAAAAAGAAATTGGAATTTTGTTTGCGTTTATTCTATTATAAGATTTATTATTGGTTTTTACAACTAGCGAGAAAATGAAAATATCGTATATTATTTTCGGACTAGCCTAGAGTCCCTTGAAATAAATTGGAGAAGTCATACAAGTTGCAATTTTTTTTAAAGCGCATATTTGCTGAAAGCATTGATGTCCTACATCTGGAAGGAATTTAAAATGTTCTTGTATGTATCAATACCTCAAACAAATATTAAACAAAAAAATTGTCACTGTGCACTTATAAATAAGCCATAGAATGTAAAGTTTATGACATTACAGTGTACCCTGTAAATATTCACAGAGTATAAATCATTTGATGCCATAATTTCGGACAAATATATAAGACTAATTGTAAAAGTTCCAACCCCTGACGTCGCCGGGTTTAACAAGCTATAAAACAAGCAGTCGAAATATTTTTTAAATGTTGGGCCCATAAGGATGACATCCAAACCACTTGAACACATGCTCTGATGCAGCCAGGTATAGCTGGGAAGAAACATATACGAGACTGTTTTCAATTTCGTAATTAGCACAAAAAGTTAAACTGAAGCGTGCCGCTCAAAGTGCCGCGTTTTTTGCTATACCCGACCGGACTCCTAAAGGAAAAATTATGGCTAAAGGAAAAATTATGGAAATGTAAACAGTATCCTATGTTTCTTCCCGACTATAGCTGTCTAATGTTTTAAAATTTTATAACAGCACTTTCTTTAACGCTTTTATTTACAAAATCGGACGTAAGCTCTGCTTTTCTATAGTTTTTTAAGGAGGTGAATTTATGCAATTCGCCTAAAAGTTTTTATGTCATTAAAATCTCATATATTTTTTCAAGGATATGGAGCAAATTTTATCAAGCTTCAAGCTTCAATCTGCAAACTCGCTCACGATTGGGAGGGAGCGCAAACAACATAAAAAAATTCAATTTAATAATAATACCGGGGGCGAGCGTAGATGCGCCTTTACTATGTACATACTTCGATATGCGATGTAAAGCAACGTTAGGCGCGGTTAGTACTTGGATGGGCGACCGTTTCAAATGTTGTAGGGTATGTCCCCTACAAGTCGAAAATAAAAAATAAAAAATTCCAAAAATCACCAATAATTCAGATCACCCCATGCAATATGGCAAACCACGTAAAAAAAGTCAACCAGACGCCATTCACATAAAAAACCACAGTCAAACCCAAAGAAATCTGAGAAAATTCGCAGACACTCGATAATTCATAAATAACGTAAATTCACTAAATTCCAACCTCAAACATTCACTCGAGCCCATTCGTAACCGATTCCCCGAGAAAAACGTCACTTAAAAATACAGCCCCCGTATATTCATCAACCTAACTAAAATCACTATCAAAATCCAAATTTTCAACGTCTTGCTTCAATCCGTAAATTTTCTATAAACAATTTCATTTTCAAAATTTTAAAACTTCTTGTCCACGCCTCGTATACGTAACTACGTTCAAACTTAACCTTCGAGCTCGTTTCCCAACTTTCTTGCAACCACTTCGCATTTTACTCTTCTTACTTTTCGATCACCCCCTGTATACTTCAAATCACGTTCCGTGTCTCGAGTCTTAAAGTTCAAACTTCATTTCATCAAATTCCCGCAACCCGATTGCTATTTTAACTTTCACCAATTTTGATCACTCCTCGTATAATAGCATACAATATCTCGGTTCAACTCGACTCGTACCCGTTAGGAACATTTTAATATCTTATCTTCAGACACTACGCACCTATCGGGAACATTATCATTTCATTTCAACTTTTAAACATCGGACCTCCCTTAATACTTTACGGGGTCGCGTCAGATTCCGCTAATTAAACTCTAATAACTTCTAAACCGAAATAGATCCGACTTTCATTCTAATTTCAATAAATTCCTATTTTCATTGCCGATTTTTCTATGTAACTTTCATCTTCGAAATTTTAAAATTTCCAGCATTGCGCAACATGTCGTAATTGATGACTCATCCTTGCCCGCACGGAGCGATTCCAAGCTTTTCCAGATCTTTATAACGGGATGCAAGACTCGATGGGGCGCGGGCGCGACAATCGAAACTTTCCCATACACTATAAATACCGGCGTGAACCAAGCCAAAGTTAAGTTCAGTTTTGGCAGTGACTCCTATGTTTAGTACTCGCGACGTGATTCAGTGGAACAAGTTATTTAAAAGTGATTTTAAGTTTAATAAGCTTATTTGCTAGTGCTTCCGGTCCGCTTACTATTTAACTAAAGTTGTAGATACCCACCGTCTAGTTAGGCTTTCTTAACCCCCTGTCCTCGCATACTTCTCGTGACTAATTATCCCGAAATAGCTTCCCAGGCCGAAACCTGGTTAAAAAGAGTAGTTTTAAGTATTCGCCTTAAGTGGACCCTTTTTAAAAAATATTTATATTTCGTCTTAAGTGACAACATTTATTCTCGCCTTTACGGCCCATTCAATCTTAAACCAAGTGAATTTTTTCATATTAAATTAAATAAAATTATTTCAATAAATAATTTTTGCTAAATTCTACCGTCAGAATTTATGCTGTCGAATAGTTTCATCCTACAGAAATAACTGTTAAATAAAACTTTTTACTATATTTTTTCAAACTCTGTTCAAAGCGAAAGCTTAAATAAATAATTGTTCGTTCGGATTTAAAAAACAGTGTTATTTTTTCAAGAATAACACATACAGGGTGCAGTCATTGACCCTGTCAAAACTCAAAGAACTGTACATTGTTAAACAACAATAAAATTGAAATCACAATGCTTCAGTAGATCCAGACTACAATATACAGGGTGTAGTATTTGACCCTAACCATCACTACAGAAGTACAACAAAAAGGCTTCTCACATAAAAATAAAGTGCACGATCGCCCTCCAGGGTCTCAGCTCTAAGCCCCCACTGCTCCAAATTTTTATTTTCACAAACAGAGGGTCCGATTCGTGTTCACAAAGAAGACCGTGTCCTCGCCTCACATACCTTCCAGCGGCTTGTATATCAGTGTATGCGCGGAAGCTATGCAACCTTAGGCGAGGGTTGTGTAGGTGATATACCATTCCTTCGGAGTGGATGTAAAGCCGCCGGTCCCTTGTCTATTAAATGTTAGGCAAGTAAAAGATTCCTACTCTTCTTAAGGGAAGAGGTTCGGCAAAATTCCTGGTTGGGGGTAGCTCGTCTACAGGTGTCGGTGATAAGCCTCAGTAGTGGACATAGACCGACGTTAAATAAATAATACCAAAATGTATATGTAAAACTACTGGTAAATGTGCAAATATCTAAAACAAAGCACCGAGTCTAGGAAGGACACAGCGTTGGAATTACGCATTAATTAATTACAAATCAAATCGCTATTGAATTTCGCAGTGGCGAGGCGTTGAATATTACTATAATAATTATTACCGATCGATGCGTTATAAAGATATTAAATTACTAAACGAGCAGAATATAATAATAATTATTCTGCAATAATCATTGTCCTTCTGCGTTATTCTTTGCATTAAGTATTATTTTTTTTTTAAGTATATTATTTATGGATTTTAGAAACTCAAGACTTCTTATGGAAGGGCCCGCGAGCGTTAGGGCCCGTCGGTGTTTTGGGTTTTGTACCGGTTGCACCGACGTTAAATATGCCCCTGGTAGTGTCTATACAGCTCTGTGATGCAGCTACACAAATAAATAATTAATAGGTAAGCGCTTAGAAGTAGCTTTTACTAAGCATTATTTGGATACACACCCTCCATACATTTATTTAATATGAAACAAGTATAAGTATAGGTGTGCTCCTAAAGGTATATAAGTACAAAACCAGAAAGTTGGCACATGGCAACAGGCAACATGATAAAGAACTTCATAGAATAAATCGCGTCGCAATGTTTTTATACCAATTATATTTAGATCTACCGACAATTACCGTGACCTTCATGCTTATGGAGACGGATATAACAAATAAACTTATTTTGTATTATTTTCAATTTCAAATTTTCTACGATCTTTTAAATCTCGCGTTTCCGAAGTAGTCCGACCAATGAAAATGTATGCCTGTTACTCAGTTATTGAAAGATTACCGTTTTGATTGGGTCTCTCCAAATTACCTGTTGAGTACCGTTAACAGACAACCGCTTGAATATATGCAGTATTGCCATTGAAGAAAAATATTCCTCATGTTGGGGAATGTCAGTTAGAAGATACAGGAAATGAAATAAATAATATATATTATGTACTTTTTCGTGTTAAGAAAAACTAGTACAGTTAGGTTTACTTTTAACGATTAGAATTGAAAACAAAATAACTTTAAAACCGCCGGTAATAAATGAAATTCAAAATAATTCAGACTACTATATATATTAATATATTGCTATATAAGTAAAATCTTGCAGTATAGTTTTGGTCTAATAAATTATAACTAGGTACTCATATCTGTTTCATGAGATAAATTTGTTAATTTTTTTTTTATGAAATATTTGGATTATGCAAAGAAAAATATTTAAATAATATAAAAGGTTTGGCAACAGCGTTTGGGCAGAGCGCCAGTCAGGCGGGACGGCGGTAGCGGCAGACATATTTCATTATTCATTACAGTCTGGACAATCGCGTGAGTAACAGTGTTGCGCGAGTTTTCTTTCTTCTTGAGTTACCGAATTTTCTGATAAGTATTTAAGGTAAGAGATTCTTATATATATTTATCAGTTATGTTATACAAGGTACGAATTATTATGTATAAATGAAGTAAAAGTCGTATAACACGATAATTGTTTTTCTATTGATTATTTCACAAAAAATGTCTAGCTTTCTTTTATCTCGTAAATCTTGCCAAATCCGGTGTTAACCAGATTAAAGGCAAACTGTAAAATAATTAGCTCTCTTTAATTTGCTCTATCGATAGGTAAAATAACTGTGTTATTTCATGTAGAAAATGTCAGAAATTAAGAGATAAATTTGAACATATTATTTATTCATATTTTTCTTTCTTTTTTCTAGAATGACGTCTACACGATTCAATGTTGGGTTAGGTGAAACAAATCGTAATTCGAGCCGTGTGTTGAGGCCCCCAGGTGGAGGCCATACTGATATTTTTGCAGAAGCAGAACCTCTGCAAGCAAGGAAAGATAATGGACGAAATGCTTCATCAATTATGGAAGGCACAAATTCCAATGATGTCAGGGCTGTGCCTCCTAGTCCTGTAAAAAGTACTGCTCCACCACCACAGATCAATAGTGAGCCGGCTGCTCAACCACAACGGGCTCGTGTTCCTCCCGGAGGATTTTCTTCAGGACTTTGGTGAAAGCTGTATATCCATACTGAGACACACTGCTTTTTGTACTTACTTGTGTGAATCTTTTTAATATGTGATATCAATAAAGTTGGAGCCAAATATTTTAATCTAATTTTGCATCTCTGATGGCTTTCGACTTTAAAATTATTTCATGTTGTCTGTGAGACCCTGATTTCATATATTTATATAATACTTTTACTCCTTTATGACTGGCTTAATTATATGTGGGTACCAATGTTATTCGTAACGAAATGTTTGGAATGTCAAATTGCATTTTGCTATAAATTTATTTTATACTCTTTGTAATAAATGTTTTGAGGTAAAATGTTTGTTTCTTTTGCTTGATTGATATTTACTTGGTATACTTTATTGTACTTGAATAAAATCCAAAAATTACGCGGAATGAGTTTAGAAAAGTGAATAAAAATTTATTTAATCTATATGATCGAGTATGGTGTTAATTGTGATTTTTAAAATTAGCTAATTTTCTCCTGCGAAAATAAAACAGCATATACTATAATAGAGTGGAAAATAATTTTGCAGTGATATATAGATGCATATGACTGCTATAGATTAACTGCCTGGCTTTGGGAAATTTCTCAGAGTAAATTTTAGGAAACCGCATCTACAGTGTATAAATAAATAATAAGTTTATCAATGAGTAGTCAAGTCTCTAATGAGAATTTAATCCTACAATAAAGTGACATCATAGTTTAATAATGGTTTTGGATGGTATGATAAACCTAACGAAAGGAAAATGCATGTGATTAGATAAATCGATGTAGGTAAGTAGTTATTCCAGGAACTTCAAAGAACTTTATAATTCAAGCCTTACTAAAACAGCGATAAGATTATTTTTACCAAATCATTTCTAATTTTAAACTAATATAAGATAACAAAAAGTAAAAAAAACAATAATATGTTTTTACAACATATTTTATTATGATTAACACTTTTCCAATAGTTATTGTACAGAGTAAGCTATACATAAAAATGAAAATCATTGTAATATATATATATATATATATATATATATATATATATATATATATATATATATACATCACACTACCTATTCTGCGTCTGTACATTGCATTTTTACATATCTTTCTGCGACCACCACTTTTCTGCAACCGTATATGGACGCAGAAAAGTAATCCCACGTTATTCTCAATCTCTATACTTTTACTGACCTCTATTGAAATGCCATTGATAGTGTTAGTTTCATTAATTTGAATGCCGCAAAATAGAACACTGTAAATTAAATAATTTAAATAATATAACCCATTGAAATTTTCTCTGCCGGTCGCAGAAACATAACTAAAATGTAAAAACTTGTATAAATTTAGTTCATGTATTTGAACGGCAGTTAGCGCTGCCACTATACGTGTATACTTTCTTGCTGTATAGTTTTATTCAATTTGAAGATGTTTCTGCGTCCTACGAGCTGACAACAGTGTATTCCTTTGATACAAGCATCACTTTGCTTGGCGGGAAATTAGTGTAACTTAGTTGCAGTGTGGTGTTTTAAGTAAGTAAATATGTTTCGTTAAATTTATTGAGAAGATATGTAAAAATAAGTGTCTTTTATTTTAGTCATAATATACTTATTATATCTACGAATGATAAACATTGGATTTTCAATAATAATTATTTTGCAGTTTTTGTCGTAGATTTCTAGTTTTATAAGTGCCATTCATAGAAGTAAAATGTAATCGATCTTACTTACATAATACGTACAAGGAATGATCAGAAAATCTTTTATGTAAAATTTTCATTTCCGTTATTTTCTAACAACATGGCACATGCTAATTGCAAGACAACGTCGAAGCCAAAGTAATTATCATAATTATTTCACAAACTAATAACATAAATGTAGCAGGAAAATAAAAGAAATTTAGAGATTGTTGAAATACCATAGGCATAGAATAAACACTTAAACGTACCATGTTCTAATCTAATAGCTAAAGCTTTAAAATATCAGCTTGCATTCAAATGGTTGGGAGTTCGAATCTCAATTTGCATCAATATTTTTTATATAATTTTAGAAAATAAAATGTGGTAACTTCACACTACTTGTCCACTAACTAAACCGTTGGTTAATTGAAATGAGACCGGATATCAATATAGAATTTAAGAGATAATTTATTTCTCAAGGCGTAAAACCTAAGAACCGCATATTTCTCAAAATATTTGACTTTAAATAAAAAATAAATAAAGTTAATGTGTTTTGTAGTTTTGAATTGATGCTACATGTTTTTACTTCCATGCCCAGTGGAAGTATAGTAATGCATATGCTTAAAATCTCATGAAATATCGAGATTTTAAATTTGAGAGAAAAAAATGTTCTGTCTGTCGGTCTGTCTGTAATTTTTTTTGCGCACGTTTACTCTGGAACCGTTTATGATATTGACTTGGAATTTGGTACACAATATTATAACGAGATCTGGAACTAGATTATATTTTGATCTAATGAAAGGTTCGGGTGGTAAATGGTTATCCCATTTGTAAGGATAAATAGGCAAAGCAAGCACGTAAGAGTCCATAAAATTGCAATTTAGGGCATGTACGAAAAGTCAAGGCTCAAAATTTTTTTTGGCATCAACCACCCCCCACTATAACCCCCAATACCACCCCCACACTATTATGAAAGGGAGTAAAAACAATTAAAATGTGATTTAGTGCGTATACAAGAATGAAACGTCTCAAAAATTGTTTTTGGCATTAGCCACCCCCTCTACCACCCCCATTGTCACCCCCACCCTATTATTGAAGGGAGTAAAAAATTAAATTAGGATTTAGTGCGTGTACGAGAACCAAGGGCCTCTAAAATTTATTTTGGCATTAGCTATCCCCTCTACCACCCCCGTTGCCACCTTCACCCTATTGTTTAAGGGAATAAAAAATTAACTTAGGATTTCTACAACCCACATTCAAAGCAAGAAACCACCAAAGAGAGCAGAATGTGAAACCCTGCTAGAAAAATATCCAGATTTGTTAAATAATAAATCTTGCCTCAAAATTAAGGTATTTATACAAAACTGTTACACAAAGAAGGTTAAATTTAATGCTGATGTTTAAAGCTCGTCAAAGCATATTTACCTGAGTTTTATTTTTGTTTATTTTATAGAACTTAGTTCATTTATGTGCAATATGCAAATAAAGATTCGTTTAATACTTATCTATTGTATTATTTCCCCATAAGCAATTGATATTTGGTATCAAAGTGTTATGAAATGGATTTTTGTAAAATAGTAATTTGTAATGATATAATCGTAAATGTTTTTCCGGTTATATACCGTGTATCGCATTTAAGAGTGTAAAATCCTTATTGTTTTTAAAATTGTTGTCTTTCTTTCGAATTGAACCAATTTTACTCAAGGATAGAACACATTAGGATCTACTTATATCTAAAAATACAACATTGGCACCCTACAAATGCATATCCATTATACACATTCCATAAATAGAAAATAATAAAAAAGTCGTATTAGGCGTTTCTTTGATCGGAAAATTTTATTAATGAAAGTTGTTCAGAATTATCCATAAACCGCAAGTACAAAATTTCATCAAAATGAAATAGTATTGAAATATTGTTTTAAAAAATGTCTATGTCCCAAAAAAAAATTATTTCACTGGGGGTTTTAATTTGACAACGCAGGCTGCCTGCGTATAATTTCAAACACAATTGTGACCGTAGACTTTTCTAAAACCATGATTAAGCAATATTTTGGGCATTTTAACCTCTCCATAATAAAATTGTGAGAGGTTACTAAAATTGGTTCAAAAACGAAAATTGAGATAACATCAAATCTTTACGTTTTGAGGTCCTAGGAACCCAAAAAAGTGATTTTTTAAAAATGTCTGTGTGTGTGTGTGTGTGTGTGTGTGTGTGTGTGTGTGTGTGTGTGTGTGTGTGTGTGTATGTGTGTTAGCACGATAGCGCCGAAATTACTGAACGAATTTGAATGAAACTTTGCGTGTGCGTTTCTTTAGTGCCCCAGAAGATCTGAAAAGGTTTTGGTTGAGGTCGGATTTGACGCAGCAAGTTGTTTATTTTATAATTATTTTCAATTTGCAATGGAACCATTGAAAAGCAATTAAAATTCTGATTTCAGCGATATATCACACTTCCACCCTTTCGATTTGGTTTCCGTGAAAAAAATTAAAAACAAAGCAAATATGGCATAGAACGCATTTCGCATGACATGATCGATGCGCGTAGCCGTTACGTCGTGAAACTCATCACATCACGTGTCAATTCACGTGTGAGGGTTTCTTCACTGCTCTAGAAGTAGAGCGGATTACGTTTAGTGCCGTTTTTAAATATATATACAGACAAATCGAAGAATTAAACTACAAATATTCGTCTAAAATCTAGTAAAATTACCGAAATGCTAATGTTTCATTTAACAAAGACAGCCGCGAGCAATCGGATTGCAATGGACAAATTTTGGCGATTGTCATTGTCATCGTTTGTCATCAGATAACGTTGGTGTCATGTCATGTTAATAATATTGCGGCATATTTGTAACTTTTAGTGGATTGTCACAAACTTTAAAGGTACATGTAACAATATCAATATCATATGCTTTCTGTACCTTCGTTGATGAATTTATTATAGATTATCACACTTTACCAATTTTCAGTTTGTTGCTTTACAAATCTGTAGTATTTAGGATAACTAGACTTTCTTAGTCGTTCAAGTGATGTTAAAGTTGTTAATATCCTAATAGTATATTATTCAACGAGCGATAATGTAGGTAATAACTCGCATAGATGATTGTAAATTCATTAAGTTGAGGGTTTTTTAGTGCCCCAGAAGATCTGAAAAGGTTTTGGATGAGATCGGATTACGTTTAGTGCCGTTTTGTCACACAATTTGATGCTCTTTTCGGCTTCAAAGATCCAGCGAGTGGGGAGGTTCCAGCCGCTTCCAGTAGCTGCCGATTTTTTAAAATTAAATCATTATTTTTTAAATATAACGAAATTTTGGACTTGCGGTTTTACCTGCTAAGATAAACAGGGATTTTTGGGTATAAATAATTTACTTCTTAAAAAGATAAGTAATTTCATCTTTCTTTCGATATTTCCGATCAATGGACTGCACAAGCAATACTTGCTGCTTCTTCGATATCCATAATTTTTGTTAAAAACACTAAATAAGGCTTATACATCAAAACTTGATTTTCAACGAAACATAATATCTTCAATTTAACTATTCATCGAATTGAGTGTTCTCTTGTTAAATCCTAGGCTATACTGATTTTATTAAAATGTAAAATTACAGTTTGAGAGATTGTTGTCAATAATTATTCAACGTTAACTCAATATTTATTACTTTTTGTTAATTAGCACGGTGCTGCAAAAAACATTTTACTAACCGCGAACAGAAAGCGATTTTTCAGATCTCGAACCACATCCTCGATCTGAAAAGTAGTACAGTTTATGGTATATAATATATTATTACATACAATTTAATACCAGTCAGCTGGAAATGCTGCCCAAGAGAAGTGGCAACAATGTCAGGTGCATAAAAGTCTGAATTATGTAAAGATATACATTTACGGACGCAGAAAACATAAAGTTTCGTAAATTATATACTGGCCCTCGAAATAATAGGAAATTGTAAAGACGCAGAAACGTTGCAATCTGTACACGAAAATAAAATCATGATTTTTGAAGAAAGTATATCTGTATATTATAATTATTCTCTATAAACATGCGTAGGAAAATAGGTTCTAAATGCAGACTTCAAAATATGTAGATATACTTTAGTGGACGCAGAAACCTTGCAAAATGTAAAGACGCAGAAAAGATAGCGTGATGTATATATATATATATATATATATATATATATATATAAATATATATATATATATATAAATATATATATATATATATATATATATAAATATATATATATATATGACGCATGAATTGTCAACTTTTAATTGTTTGATTATTTAAAAAGATGATAATAATGTAATTAAAATTCAAATAACATAATATAGGTATTCTTGTTCTGTTTTAATAACACCGCCTCTATACCTATATGTATCGACTGATATCATAAGTTACGTTACCAGACAATATGTATGTAGAGGTGGTGTAATTTTCGTGATCAGGGTTGTAATTAATCGGAAATTTTAAGTTTAGCAAAAATGTACATGTGTTCAATTTTGAGATACCACATTCTTTTTCCACTTTATATCATACGGTAACCAATCCAAAAGAATTCTGAGGTAGATTGTGATTATACGAGTTTTCTTGCATTATTAAAGTTTTTTGAAATACGCGCTCAAATCGATAAAAATTTGTGGTGCATGTT
Organism: Leptura quadrifasciata; assembly: GCA_963675555.1. Lineage (NCBI taxonomy): Eukaryota > Metazoa > Arthropoda > Insecta > Coleoptera > Cerambycidae > Leptura > Leptura quadrifasciata. Next base: position 129,434,706 of record OY776674.1, read on the forward strand.
TCTTTTTTATTTGTTACGTCAGTATTTATGGTTAACAAAAATGTATATTATTTTCGCCATATCTACGTAAGGATCTATTAAATATATTGTATTTTATAAATAGATCTGATTAAGTGACTGACAACGAAGTGTTCGCGCCATTATTCACGAATTTGGAAATGGCCTTGAACGTCAGAGGTTGATAATATTTCTCGCCTCGTTCTGAAGATCACAATTTGTAGTAGCTCTACTTCAAACTAGGTGACGCCACAAATTTTAATGAAATTTCCTTCGACGAAATTTCTTTTATTTCCCTGACACTCTGGTTTGAGGAATAAATAAATACGGTATTGAATTTACTAGTCTGTGATTTACTAATTAAATTCGTCAAGGCCAGGAGTCGGAAGCAGTGATATAAAATTATCGGAATTTATTTTTGAGGGAAAATTCCCGAACATTTTCCCTCAATAAATAATAATGTTAATATTGGTCCTAATAAGTGTATTATTAAAGTATTATGTTATTAAAGTGAATATATTAATAAAGTTATTATTAATAATAACATTTGATTTTAACTGTTTTATTACAAGATTAAAAAAATATCATCAGGGAAAATTTCCCATATTTTCCCGATGGTGGTTACACAATCCTGGTCACCTACCACCTTCCTCACTGATATTTTACAAAACTCAAATAACGGAAAAATGAGTAATTTTTCAGAGAAAATGTTCATAACCTTTTTTAAAGTGCTTTATTAGACCTTTAAAATAAGCTTTTATAAAAGCCTCTAGCATGAAAATTAAGGAAGTTATGACGAAAATAAGTTGTCTCTGGAATTTTTGAAAAAAAATTGACAATAAAATTGGTGCCATGAACGGCAAAATTAATCGTAGCCCATGAAAAATTAACTTTATTTATGTCCCAATAAAACGTTACAAAAGTTTGAATGGTTTAGAGAATGTACATTTTGAGAAAACTCAACAAAACTTTAGCTTTCTTTTTACTGAAAATTTTGCTTTTTTTGAAATTCATGTAGCTTAAAAATTAAGCGAGATATGGGCCTTTAAAGCTTTGATTTCTATGCGAAGGAAACCTCTTTAGCGCTTCAACCTTAAAATTCTCTGAACGAAAGGGTGTAGAAATATTGCAATCATCATGACTTTATAGCTTACGAAATTCCCTACAAAATGATGTGTGGGTGAATCCAAAAAGCTTAAAAGGAAGCCGAGTTATCGTTAAAAAACTAAATACGTTTTTCTAGAGATAACGTAGGAAAATTACGGAGCGCCTAAATTCACTTTAAAAATCATCTTAATATTGTAAAATAAATATTTTTATTATAATTACAATGTGAAGTTTTAAGAGTTTAATTTCCCTGAAAGGGATGTTTTTAAGGGATGAAAATTTTAGAAAAATTTCATTATATCATAAGCAGCAATTTATTTTCATTTTTTTACGCATTCCACTACTTGGAGCTTTCAAAAGGATTTTTTCCCTAATTTTTATTGTAAGGGGTGGTTTTTAGGGGTTGAATCATATTGAAAAATGATGTATCTAGCCGTTTACACTTAAAGAATATATTTTTCTATTCAAGATCCAAAATAAAAAGATTTTATGCTTTTTAAACCTTTTTTTTATAATTGTGTGAGGGGTAGTTTTTAAGGGTAGTTACATAGTAAAATATCGAAATATTAGTTACATTATAAAAAACAACAAATATTTAACATATTTGAACATAATTAATGATAACCTATCACTGCTTCCATCTATTAGTTTTCAATTTTTCTTAAGTTTTATTGTTAGGGGTGGCTTTTGGGGGTTGCATCATTAAAAAAAATGAAGTATCAGATTTCTTATACTTAAAGGGGAAAAAATTACGATCCAAAATAAAAAGGTTTCATGCTTTTTATTAATTTTCGTGTGAGGGGTTGTTTTTAAAGGTAGTTAAATAGTAAAATATTGAAATATTAGATCCATGATTAAAAACAATCGATATTTAACATATTTGAACATAATTATAGCCCATCACTGTGTTAATTTATTAGTTTTCAATTTATTGGAGTAAGGGGTAGTTTTCACCCCTTAAAAACAAAAAGCACTTTGCGACCAAGTCAGGTTTGAAGAGGAGGGTAAGATGAGCTTAATTCTAAATTTTCAAGAAGATCGGAGCAGGACTTCAGATTTCGGAGATTTGGCCCCTTTTTAACGTTGAATGACTGTACTGTATGTTATTGCTTACACCGAATTAGTAGAATATCAAATAATTCCTTCATAATTCATTGTCATTGGTTGATATGGTTATATACGTTCTGTACATTCTGATTATTGTTTCTGTGATTTTGATTATAGAGATAGAAAATCGGAAAATCCCAATTATGGGTTAGTTCTCATAACTGCGGATTGCAACTTTCCACTTGAGGATTTTTTTTTAATTCGACATATGCGTTCCAGAAGTTAATTTGCTAATTTAACTTCTAGCTAAAAGTGAACGAATTGTCTTGCGAACATTTTGCTACACCTACAAGAAAATCAGGTTTTAGAACAAATTTTATAAAAATCCGCACAAAAAAATTTGCATTCTGCAACTATCTGAACGTTATCTCTTTTCATATGGAAATAGTATAACATGATAAACTTTAGTCAGTCGTAACCATATTGCTGAATTTACGCATATTTCTCAACTGATGATCGACATTCATATTTTAATGAAATTTGGATAAATAATCTGTAGCTTCAGCAGTACTTTTTTTACAGACTTATAGATTGAAAAAGAATTGATTTGATAAAGTCTTGACAATCATCTTAATAATATCCAAATGACATATGTTTTAAAATGTTCCTAAAAGAAACGAAATGTTATGGTTCTTAGCATCAATATTATTGTACCCTCAATTTAAGGTCTGTCCACTGAACTCTATTGTCTGTCACGAATTAAGGTGAGAATATCCATGAGAGAGAGATCCAATAAGGGAATATTTATTATTTTTGGCAATAACTTTTTTTAATACATATATTGGTAAAAAAAAAGTATAGGACTACCTAAGTTGTACTATGACAAAGGTGTAGATATGAACTTTCACTCAATAATTTCAGTTGTTCGCAAAATAGTTAGATTTAATTTTAAATATTATGTCAATCTTCGTATTTCCTAAATGTAAATCTAACTATTTCGCATATCTTTGAAATTATTGAGTGAGAATTTATAACACTACTCTGTTATAGTTCTACTTAAGTAGTTTTATAGTTTTGTTCGCAATATGTGTTTTAGAATAAGAAGTTATGGTCAAAAACAATAAATATTTCCCTATCGGATCTATGGTCGAGGCAAGAATTCAAGCGATGCACGTCACAGATCGATTGTATAAATAGGACAATACTGCTAAGAATCATGAAGTCCCATTAAACTGTACCTATTTCTGAAAAAAGCTTAATAACTGGGTGTCATGAATTACTCTTTTTAACGTAATTAATGATTAAAAATTATGTTAGTATTAACATTTCTTTAATGAGATCACTCATCGTGAGGTGCATCGCTTGAATTCTTGCCTCGACTATATCTCTCTCTCTCTTGGATATGGCGACCTTAAGTCAAAAAGTCGTCATATGATATTTTCAACATATTTCGTATTTACATTCATATTTTCTATGGTGTATTTTAACAAAATTAGTATGATGATCGGTTATTGTGCTGGGCTGTGTATTTTAAATAAACAGAACTCAGTATGGTATTTCCATAAGAAAAAAGACCAACCAATATCGTGTGTTTAATGTTATAATATTTTTAGCCCGTTGGAAGGTATAAGAATGAGCAGTTCATTAGAGCGTAAGCGGCACACTGAATAGTCGGCTACCTGTTGAAAACTATAAGCGAGGAACGATTTATAATAGTCCTAAATATATGGCTCCGATTTTTTTTGTCCAATCTGCTCAGTTAACAGACAGGCGTACAACTTATAAGGACTTCATTTCGATATGTAGGAATGTTGCCGATATAATTCAATTATATAAATATATTGTTGGTAACACTGAAGAAACATATATGTATGATCAATCTAAAATTCCAGTTTATATATGATGGCACGACCTAAAATCTGTCTAAAGCTAATGACTATATTGTTATGTGCTGCCCTCTAACGGGGAAAGATGTGATTAAGACCCTGGTCAAACTGAAGGGAAACCTCTTATTCTGTTGATGGCTAGGTGGGGCGGCGCCATCTATGAGCCAATTGACGAACAGTCATCCAGCACATAGTAGAAAACTCTGTAGGATTCTAGAATGTTATGGAATAGTATTCTGGTACATTCTATGGGTGTATATAAAGAGGTGAATCCAGCAGGTGGGGGTACAGTTCAGTTGAGTATACGGAACAGTTTAGTTCAGTGAAGTATACAGAGAGAGTTTTTAGGTTAGACAAGTTTAAGAAGAAAAGTAAAGTACATAGTGTTTTAAAAGTAGTGAATTTATATTAGATTAAGTTATTATTAGTTGTGTGATTTTTAAGTATTTACTAGTGTAATTTTAGTGATTAATAAAATAGTGGTTAGTGAAAATTCTTGTTGCAAGTTATTTGAATCCACAAAGTGTTCACTGAAGACGGTAAACACGTAACAATATAAAGGTCATTATAGAGTTAACACTTAATTACAAGATAAATGTCAAATGAAAATAAATAGATGTCCATTTTTTTCGTTTGACATTTTTATCCTCTAGTTACGAGTTTATCAATGAAGGGTTAACTCGTAATTAGAGGATAAATGTCAAACGAAAAAAAATGAATCTCTTATTTCATTTGACATGTATGGTTGTGGCCAGTGAATATGAGGCGCTAAAATTTGTACAATTTAAAGTGGGCTGTTATTAACGTCAACCTGGTGTCTGCCTCATATTCACTGGCCACGACTGTACCTTGCAGTCAAACGTTAACCCCTCGCATTGATAAACCGGACCTACGGCCTCTTCTTAGCAATGGCGTAAATAGATTTTCTTGTAGGGGGGAGAGGTAACATGAAAAATAAAAAAAATAGATCTTTTAATGTCAGAAATAATAATTACATCGTATTATTATTAAACCATTAAAACTAAAAAAATTATAAGTACCAGCAAATAAGCCATTCTAACTCTTGCCTGATTTTTACTGAATTACGAATTTTTTTGTGTGGAATTTCGGTAATTTTACTTAACAGCATTCGAGGCGGGAAATCTTCCACTTTGTTTATGAATCCGAAACTCCTGTAGCACGTAATAAATCTGAGAATTTTATTTTCCGCCACGAATGTTTATAAATTGCTTCGTGTAAGCCCAATACTTAGTTGTTAACGAACTCTCTCACCTTTCACCAATTAGGATGTGACACTGCACATTTTGCAAGGAATCTCTACAAATTCTGCTATAAGCATCTGTACTTTATTTTCGGTGATTTAGGTGGTGTTCGTGTTCAAGGCGATATCTTTTCTGGTTTTTAGTTTTATTCGCAAAGATGCGGTTGAATAATTGCAACGTGTTAGCCAATTTATTTATGGAGTTGGTAAATCTATCTAAAATGTTTTAATTTTCTGTGCTATAACTTAATGAGAAAAATTTCTGGTAATGATTGTTGCACGATTTATTAAGAACTGGTTAGAAAAAATATAATATAAAATAAATTACTTAATAATAACTTAAATTAGTAAATACATATAATATATAAACAATGCTTAGTACTATATCTCTATAATGTGCGTATGTTATCCTTTAAGTTAATCCAATCTGGTAAACGGTTTTCTTTAAAATAATTTTCCTTGGTTAATGCCTTCATATTCAGGAGTTCTGTTGCTCCATATATAGCACCTAAAAATGGACAAGCAAAATAATAAGCAAAGTAGGGAATTAACTTTTATAAGTAACAAAACAGAAATATAGTAGTTCATCACAGCAGTTTTGTGCGCGTAAAAAATCACGCAAAAAACATTCAATGATGCCGTGTTCACCTAGTCAGAGATGGAAAAGGAGAGACAGGGCTGGCTTTAAATTTTACCAACCTTTTTAAGGTGGGCGATGCTGTGGATGTAATTCAACAATTCCTCGTATACCCCCGAACCGATTCAAATTTTTTTTGTTGAGTTGTCAATAGTCCAGTACCATTCTATCGAGTGTTCGCTAATTCTCTATTTCTTCAGGGTTATAAGAGAAACTGTCGAAATACGAAATTATCTGTTTAAGTTTCAAAACTGCTGCATATTTCGCTCCCAAAAACCATATTCATGGAGGTTCTTTATCTTTTATTAAATCTAACTTAGTCTTTAGGGAACTTAGCACATTCAGGGATTTATCTGTTGAGTGTCATATTGAATTGTGTGGTATATCAATAACAGTGTTACATTACAGACTTATTACCGCAGAAAATCTTCATGAATTAAATGTGCGATTATCAAGTAACAACTGGGAATATATTTTAACTGTAGAGCCCAATGATGCTTTTGATGCCTTTTTATGTGATATTCAATGGTGTTTTGTTATAGCATGCCCTGTCAAATCCATAAATTATAAAAGCTATAGTAAAAAGAATAATAATTGGTTAACTGAAGATATAATTCAAAAGGACGATTACTTAGAAATCTGTTTAATAACTTAAAGTGTAACCCTATTGAAAATAATTTCTTAATTTATAAGAATAGAAAAAGGCAGCATAGGTTACATATTAGACAGGCTAAGCAATATTTCTATAATAACAAAATAAATAATGCAGTCAATAGGTCCAGAGAAACATGGAGCACTGTAAATCAAAAACTTGGAAGAATAAATATGTGGCAGAAACCTATTGCATTATAACTCAATGATGAATTGATATCTGATGGAAATAAAGTTGCCAACTGTTTTGCTGCCCAATTTGTTATAAGTGCTTCTGAAAAAGTTACTAAACATTCTGGTTATAATTTATCGCTACCATATACAGTATCTGAAATTCAAAATAATTCTATGCGCTTTCATGAGGTTACTGAATTGGAACCCTCTGAAGCTATTAGTAAACTGAAAAATAAAAAGTCGTCTGGATTAGATGGATTAACGGCGCAAATATTGAAAAGTATATCATCTAATATATCGGTTCCTTTATTGTCATTTATTAATGTTTCTATTTTAAGTGGCCACTTTTCTGAAGCACTTAAGATCTCTTCTGTTATTTCGATTATTAAAAAAGGGCGTGAAAGTGATATAGGCAATTACTGGCAGATATCTTTATTAAGTGTTATCGCTAAAATTATAGAAATTGTTATAAGTAAGAGAATAGTATCATTTTTAGATAAATATAATATACTAGGTAATTGTCAGCATGGTTTCAAAAAGGGTAGGTCCATCGAAAGTGCATCTGCAAATCTGTTCGAATTTATTTATAATGAATTAGATAATGGAAAGTATACTATAACAATTCTCTTGTATAAATTTGCGGCATTTTGAACACAATTAACAAGAATTTTAAACAATTTTTAAAGACACAATAAAAACACCATTAAACCAACAAATGTTTGACAAGCTAAATATTTCATTGTTTTCAAAGCCACCTTAGTTACTTCTTAACATTTAATTAAAACAAAATTGTATTTTCTTAGAGCTGTAATTTTATTTGTATTTATTGCACATTTTAATAAGACATATGATTAAATTCTTTATTAATAGTACTAATAAATGGTACCACGGTACCGATATCGTTCCATTTGAAAAAAATGAGTTTTGCCCCAAAAACAATTTTGGTGAATTTTATTTGCTCATAAATCACGTAACTTATATATTGTTTTTAACGGGATTTCGATTTTTGTAGCATTACACGGGTCATTTAGAATAAATCGGAACCGTCATGGCACACTTAAATGGACAACTAAAAATTATATTATAAAAAAAATTTATGTTTGAAATGTCACTTATTTGGCATCATTGGATTCAGAAAATTATGCAGAATTCAAAAATGCAATAATATATATATTCCATTTAAAAATCGAAAACTAGTGTCACTTCCGGCGAAACCGGAAGTGAAAAAAAATCAATTGTATGTCAAAAGGTGCCACTTATTATGTATGTAGTACATTCTAAATTTCAATCAATTATCTTCAAAACTAAAGGAGAAAAGGGGGGTATACCTTGATCCTGTTACACCCGGTATACACAAAATTATTATTATTATTATTATTAAATACGGCACCGGACATCGTCACCCTTAATATTTCCCGGCTAACAGTAATCATATCATTTCTTCATAATTCCCTACATATTGTATGCAACAGAGTCGATTCTGTACGCCAGTAGCGCCTGTGATATTTTAATAGGGTCATAAAACAGTTGTAAAACTGCCGCCACAGAGGCTGTGCTAATGTGTATATGGATGTGACTTGCACATTATTATTTAAAATTACATATTATATAGTACGAGGATTGCTACTAGGTGTATAGGGAAATCCTATATGCAATACAGGTGAGAATGTCATCTAATGGAATGTGACTGGGGTGGGGCCATCCAATGGGCTATACACTGGCGCTGCTGTGGTATTTACTAGAGCCCATTGGGCTTAGGTCACAGGTAACCTTACGGAATTTAAGTATTATTGCTCTCAAAATAATGTTAATTTGTTAAATTGGATATTTACTTAACAGAGGAGAAGGTACAAATAATTAAACTGTACTATGGTGGGCCAATCAATGCATGATACAATAAATTTACTTATTGTAGCATGCAAAAATGGACCCCCTCCCACTTATTTTGAGTAAGATACTTTTGTTTATTTTGGTTATTTGTTGACCACCAAAATTAATTTCAACAAATTAATATTTTGGGTGTACACATGGTAATTTTCAAATTCCTTATTTGATGACCGATCACCTACACCTTCCGCTTCAAATGCATTTACATTACTAACTGCAGTGGATCGACCAGTTGTCATGCTTATGTTCCACCATTCATTTCATATCAGCTCTTGATTCTAACCCATATTGCACATATACATAAGTGTATAGGTTTTCCCTATATATGCGTAGTAGCAATCCCCATACGGTATAACAAATAATTCGCGTCGTGTATTTATTTCATTCTGTAGAGATAACGTAGAATTATTTTTTAAACAGCAGTATGGCCATTCCGTAGGAGCACCTTTGAGTATCACCAAAAACCGACAACATGTGAAACACAATAAAGTTGCCTTGAGTCGAAATGAACTCGCAATGCTCACAGATATAGATTTTGCAAGGTACGTTTCGTGAAGCAGCCTGGAAAAGTAAGCTATGTAAGCTGTTATGAACAAGAGTAGATATACGGACAAAATTCCATGGAGCTAAATAAAGGTGGAAATAGTAAGTTATACAATTCATAATAGCAGTTGTGAGCGATGATATGTTCTTAATAACCTAAGTAATGTCTATAATGGCCTAATGGCTATATCATAAGATAAAACTAATTACTCTTTCCTATTATTTGGGTTTTCTACCACATGTATTATTATCCTCTTCAAAACAAATTACCGAATCTACAAAATAATAGAATTATTGGGAAAAAACCTCTGCGCCCGTGACGTTTACGCCAAAGGAAAAGTCAGAAGTTATGTTTTGCAAATAATATAAATCTCGGAATAAACACAGAAATAATGTATTTAGCTGACGTTACGGAAAGTAATCTCTTTCCGTTTTCAAAGCTTTTTTTGAAGAACTCTTATTTTGCTGTGTATGTCAAATACACAGCTTTAAGATTCTGTTTATGTTATTTCCATAGATACTTACTACTTACACAGAACATAGAACTGATGAAAACGGGAAAACGGACACAGAATAAACTGGGACTCGGCAAAAATTTTAACAAAAGAAACAGATACCAAAAAAAGAAAAATGAAGGAATCAGCAATAATCTTATTAAATGAAGATAAGTGCGTATCGAATTATTCTGTAGATATTTGTACAACCTGGCTACCAGTGTTAAAAGAAGAACTTAACAAACTCAACATTATATAAAAGAAAATATCATCAGTTCTATGTTTTGTGTAAGTAGTAAGTATCTATGGAAATAACATAAACAGAATCTTAAAGCTGTGTATTTGACATACACAGCAAAATAAGAGTTCTTCAAAAAAAAAAGCTTTGAAAACGGAAAGAGATTACTTTCCGAAACGTCAGCTAAATACATTATTTCTGTGTTTATTCCGATTTATATTATTTGCAAAACATAACCTCTGACTTTTCCTTTGGCGTAAACGTCACGGGCGCAGAGGTTTTTTCCCAATAATTCTATTATTTTGTAGATTCGGTAATTTGTTTTGAAGAGGATAATAATACATGTGGTAGAAAACCCAAATAATAGAAAAGAATATTCGAAGAATGCCACAAATAACTTTCAGACAATAAAACTAATTACTATTAATTAATTATTACCTCCCAACCAAGCTGCGTAATTCTCCTTACAAGGAGGCGAATGGAATGCAAAATGTTTAATATTCAGTTTATTGTAACGATCAAACTTCAGTTGCTTCTCTAATTCCTCCTTAAGTCTCGCCTTAAAACCTGGCGTCATTGTAGTTCCACCGATAAGTAGCAGGTTCTCAGCTAATTTTTGCCTTAAATCTACATCCATTTGCAAAATGGCATCCAATATCATTGTCGATAAACAGAGATGATCATTGTCTTCTTCATACAATATTTCAAAGGCCCTTTCTCGAACTTTTCCAGAAACTGTAATACTTTCAGTGCCACCTACACAAAAAAAAACATATATTGGGAGGGTACAAATAAACTGTAATTGATATATTTAAAGTAAATACACGGAATAAACGCAACTGAATAATAATTTATTGACCTCTGTCTTGTGCATTTGATACTGTCAATATAGAATTCAGTCACTAAATTGTATAACCTGGGTATACAAGGAAATTTACTTCAGCGAATAAAATCTCATGTGATTAATGGAAAAAATTACTGGTTGGGTATGCCGATACTATGTCAGACATGATGGATGTGCATATGGGGGATCCTCAGGGTTCAGTTCTGGGATCTTTGCAATTTTCATACCATCTAGCAACTTATGAAAAAGTCCCTACTTTATGTGTATCAAAATTTTTAATAAATCACCTCAAAGCCTTAAAACATAGCTAATATTAAATTATTTAAAAAGCACGTACCAGTCAATCGCGAGTAAATTTGTAAGTAATTGAATTAAATCGTTCTGTTGATAAAACAGAAGCCACACTAGTCTAGGTGGCGTACAGGACCGTGCGAACGGTAATCGCGATGGGATTTTATGTATATACGTACCAGTTACAAACAAAATCTCGGTGACGCACAAAACATCTTGAAATAATGCGGGTTGCGTGTATTCAGTTGGCATAAAACATGAAATATTAATAAATCACCGAATTTAGCTATCAGAAACACATAACATATTTATTTACATATATGATACCGCCACTCGAAGCTCTTAGGCTAAATGAAAAATTATGAGCTCGACCCTGCTTTGACACACATCTAGTAATGGTCATCGCTATGATGCTGCCTTTAGTAGCCAAACGCCCAACTATTTTACACGAAATTTAACAAAGTCGTATGCGACATTAAACTTTAAAATTAATGAATATTATGCAGACTTTTCACTTTTTTTCATGTTATTTTATACTACATCGTATTATATCTTATTTGAATATTTAAGTCCCTTTGTAGAATATAAAACAATTTATGGTGAATTTGGGACGAATGAGTAAAACGTTCGCGTTGAATAATCAAGGAGGAGAAAATTTTGGAAACTTAATTTTACTTAGGATATATAAAATATAATAGGTTCTTGTCTTAAGGTTGCTAGTTTACATAATGAAATCAATTCTGAATTCTTTTGGCTCGTTTTTAAGAAGAGTGTAAAATAAGAATGAGGATATTTCACGCACTCTTTGACCTTGGTAACGCACCCTTAATGGTTAATAAATTTTTATTTTTTATTATTAAGTACTTCAATTTTATTTCAACATTTTAAGAAAAGCCATATTTATATCATGTTTATTATTGACTTTTCATTTGTATAACAATTATTGATGTTAACACTTTTAGGAATATTTCATTTATAAAATGGTTTTATGTCTTTTATACTCAGCATGTTGATCCACCTTCAGTGGACTTTACCTTTTGGCGTATTATATGCCTCATCTATACAGTGGCGGCCCGTCAGGGATGGCAGGGTAGGCAGTGCCCACCCAATTACATAAGCGGTAGTTATAAAGGTATATTTGTATTTTTATATATTTTTGTAGTTAAATTATCAAGTAAAATTTTGCGGTTAATTAATTGTAATATTAAAATTAAAAAGTTAGTTTTATGTATAATATTATTTTTATTACACATTAATTTGCATCATATAGGTACGCTTATGAATCTGTTTAGAAACCGGGCGTAATATTGTCGAAAGTGCCATGCGCCAAGCCAGGGCGCGGACAAGTATCGCTCAGAAATCGTGAACTCAATCATAATACGTCTATGCGCATGTTGGCTAATCACTTCAATCTTACGCCTGTAACGCATATCAAAACGAGACGTACGTCTTGCATGCTTCGGCTATATACAACCTAGAGTGGGCATGCCATCCCTGAGCAAAACTTGTAATAAACAATATGAATATTGAATAGAATTTGTTCACAAATGAAAAGATATCAAACAGGAAAAATAACTAATGTGTTAAAATTGATTAATCAATCCCTTATGAATATCAAATATGATAGTAATTTCTAATTTGATAGGAACAAAAAGAAGTTAAAATACATATCAGCGGTGCCATATAATTAAGTTATCTATAAATATAATTTTATTTTTCTTTGCGTTTTAAGGTATAATGTATTAGAACACATATGCCTTTATATTATCCAAAAAGTACTAAAATAATGTTTAATTTTATTAGCAGTTTTAGATGTGAAATTAATGTAATATATAAATGAAATAAATGTATATTCAAATATGGGACTTCATGCTCGGTGGAATGTCGACACTGCCCCCCTCATCCCTTCCCTTTTACTTTACAGTGTCGTGATGTATCGCCGTTTCATTTTCGGGCGTGTGGAGTCAAGTCAGTACTTGTGTTACAGCAGGTATCAGAAATGTTTATGGCTTTCTGGAAGTGAAATAAAAAATAAACTTTATTGCTGGCCTTGCATGTTATTCAGTAAAAATAATAAAAATCCGTGGAATTCAACAGGGATAGATAATTTAAAAATATTATACAAGGTGATTGAAATGGGCAGAGGCATCATTGAAGGTTTTTTGCGTGATTTTTACACCCACTACATTTCTGTGGAGAAGTGTCATTATTATTCGGTTCTATCCCATCCTGCCCACCCAGAGATAAAAGCCACGGGCCGCCACTGCATCTATACGATTTTTTGTACTGGTTCAAATTGAAAACAAAATTATTATTGTTGTTATTAACTTTCTGAAAATATAACTCATGCCTACAAGAACTGGATACCTGGCATAGAAAAGTCTAATTCTTTGCTGTTTAATCTACTTCGCATATGATGACAAGTATACAAAACTAGAAAAATTTCTGCATAAAAGCTTTATATTTTTTAGATTGAAACATTCATAAGTGTTTGTTGAACCTCTGAAGTAGCAACTGCATCATCTAGACTTAACTGATGTAGTAATAAAATTTAACACCATCAAGGTTACTATAATAGGAAGAAACTACCTGTAGCCAAGTTCCTCATTGTGTTAAAATATGTTTTGGAGATAGTGTGATATTAGGAAAAATTTTGTAGCACACAGTCCGGTGTTTTTCACACTACATTATTTTATCGACAATATGGCATTGCTCTCTCATAGTCTTAACAATTCTATGAAGCATTCTATATGGATCCTTCAAAACTGAATATCGCTTCACCATATTATTCTCTTGTCTCCTTTTTAAAATAGATCATCAACACATGCCAGCATATTTGTATAATCTACTAGAGGGCAGATCTCAAGCACATGATATAAATATCAGAAGCTCAGACACATATAGTTACCTTAGATCTTGTCTAGTAAATATGAATCATATTTTTCTTATGTGGCTCCTAAACTTCTGAATGAATTTCATGATATTCTTACTTCCAGTACTACCACATATCAATTTAAACAAAAGTTAAAACAAAGATTCTTAACATAACAGAGTGCCAGGTAATATATTTGTTCTTTTATCGTGTTTTAGTTGTTATGTGTTTTTCTTTTATCATGTTACAGTGTTAATTATAAGTTATAGGGGAGGCTGAAAAATGTCCCTGGTAATGCCTTTTGAAAATGTATAGTTTTCAATAAATTTTACCATTATTGTTATTATTATTAAATATTTAAGGATGACTGAATTGATAGATTTGAATTTAGCTGATATTTACGCATGCACATAGTTGTAGGCTGATCATGAACCACGCACGTTTGCATGTCTAGATAAAACATAAATTTAGACTTTGTCTACAAGCAAATACAGAACTGAGAGAAACTGAGTCGATTCACTTGGTCTGTCATTGTCTGTTGACCTGCAGGTGTTAATGTGATTCTGTAACAGAGTACAGGAGAAAGGCTAGCGCCTTCACAGCATGTAATGAATTCAAGTGGGAAAGGAATGACGGAATGAAAAGGAACAATTACAAAACTTACACTTTGGTTCTGTTGAGACTATTAATGCAACTAGAGGTATATTCAAGACTTCGAATGCAGTGGTATTTAATTTAACTTTGATTTTTACAATGAATTTTTCAACTATTTATATGAAAAAGATTTATTTTTACTCAGTAATAAGTTCTTAGTGATAGGGGGAGATTTTAATATTGGTTTCAATGTAAATTCTACTTTGTTTCATGATTTAACATTCATCTTGAATTGTAACAACATGCACACAACCATTCATGTGCCAACTAGAGTGACATCCTTCGCCAGTAAATGTATTGACAATATAATGATGAATGACAAGGATAGGGTTTTTGAGCAACCTGTCAGATCATTAGGCACAATACGTCATAATAACAACAGGACCAATGTCGAATGTTGGGAGTAGTAAATACAATCGTTTTTTAGTGAAAACAGTATCAATAATTTCTGTCACTTTCTGAAGAATATTTGCTGGGCAGAAGTTTATGCATTGGACCAGATTAGCGTGACGTATAAGCCTCTGAAAGTAGGCAATCTTATATTACATAGAGTCACAGAGCGTTCAATGAAAATCTGTCATGTATTATTGTGAACTTTATATGCATAACACATAAGGACCAAAATTAAATCACATAAGCAGTCGTCCTATATTTCATTTAAATTCATATTTATATGGAATATTTAAAGGTTTTTACTCACATATGAATTCTACATCTGTTTACAACATGTAGTATGTAGAAATAGTTAAATATTTTGTATAAGTTTGTATGTCAATAAAATGTAGAGCTACAGTTTTATAGTAGTAAAGTCGACCTAAACTACATGTGTCATAACGTTCAATTTGTTTTTATTTTCCACCGAAGTATACATTCACGACTCGCTGTAGTGTCTGACTGCATACATTCGAGCGCTATTAACTAGTCTTGACATCACTACTAAAGAGGTCCATTCCAAATTGCAGTACACAATTTAAAACATTTGTGGAGATTATTTATTTTTTCTTTGAAACATGTTTTCCACTGGGGATAGTTCTGTTCCAATTTTTGATCACAAAGTAACTCAAGCTAAAAAACAGGTATCACTTTTTGCAGATCTCAATAGACAATATCCTCAGTTTAAACATAATTTCAAAGCAACAAATAATGAATATCAACATATTTTATCAGATTTTTATAAAGACTGTAATGGTAAGTTGTTTATGTCTTCTAAAAATAAGAGTAAGACCATGTGGACTAATATAAGCTGCTATGAAAATAGAAGAAAATGGCAAAATTTTAAATACCAGTGAATTAACAGAAAAATTTGATATTTTTTTTTTATAAATGCTCCCAAAACTGTTACATCTAACTTACCCCAACACATTAACTTTCAGTTTACAGATAATTGTCTGGAAGGCGCTAGTTACTCATTGTTTCTTTGGCCTCTGTCTGAAGATGTTTTAGACTTAATAATAAAATTTAAAAACTCCAACTCCTCTGGACATGATAAAATATCAAATAAATGTATAGCGTATTGCTATACATATCATAAAACCTTTAACTTATCTGATAAATCTCTCTCTAGAGCAGGGAATTTATCCTTCAGAATTAACAGTGTCTAAAGTTATTTCATTGCATAAAAAAGATGATGCGGAAGGTTTTTGAGTCTGCTATAAACTCTCAACTAATACATTTTCTAATGTTGCATAATGAGCTCTCTATTAGTCAACATCTTTACTAAACATAAAAGTACAGACACTGCTTTAAGCGATTTCTTAAATAGTATTATAAGTACAATTGATAAAGGCCAAGTAGCTCTAGGACTCTTATATAGATATAGATTGTTCAAGAGCTTTTGACTGTGTTGATCACTCTATACTGCTGACAAAGCTTGAGAGGTATGGAGTAAGGGGTGTTGCTCATGATTGGTTCGTATCATATTTGTCAAATAGATTTCAGCAGGTTTATATTGAAGATGTTGTCGGGCTTGGAAACTGTCAACGTTGGAGTACCTCAAGGGCCTATTCTAGGGCATGCATGCGCTTTTTATTATTTATATTAATGATATGTTGAAATTTATTCAACATCCATCATGTTTGACAGTGTCCTATGCCGATGATACAAACACTTTAATAAAATCTAATACCGTAGCTGATGCTGAACACTGTGCGAAAACAATTTATGATAAAGTAATGTTGTGGACTCAAAAAGACAAATTGTGTGTCAATCAAACAACTTGTATGATTTTTAGAACAGTACAGTCTAATATTGCTCTTATTTTTGATATCCTATCTTCAGCTATAAGCATCAAATATGCCAATGATTCCAAAATGCTTGGATTGAAAATTGATTGTAATCTCAAATGGTCTAAGCATATCCATGATATGCGTGGAAAGTTGTTTAAGATCTGCTATGCCCTGGCAATCACATCTAAACAATGCAGTGACCTTTAGACCAAGAAATACATGTAAAAATCTATAAAATATTAGCAGATATTAATCAGATCTTCTCATCTTGTTAAAATAATCATGTGGTCTATCTACTTTAAATTGTATTTTTTTTGTATATTTTTCATAATACAGTTTATGGACCAGTAATTGACAGTGCAGGTTTTTTGTTTTACCAATAATTCACATGTTTGACACATAAAAAGTTTATTGCATATTAACAGAACAGGTTAAAGGAAGGAAGTAAAAACTGAACATTATTAAACATACTAAATATAATTCACTAAAACAGTCTGCAATGACAATGACGATTTTTTAGGTACTTTCAAATATATCAACCGGCTCTGGGAACTTATACTTCATTCTTTCTTTTCTTTTTCGAGCTTCCTTTTTTCTCTATTTTTCGCCCTCTCATTTTTTCTTCCCCCTTTTTCTTTTAATTCTCTTTCTTTCAATGATATTCTTGCCAGGCGGCTGAAGTTACAGCCAAAGGGATTTTTTCTTTGCACTTTCTCTTTTTGTTGTGCAGTGTGTTGCTATCTTCTTGCCACAATCTTTTAAAATGTGATGATACATTTTCAGGTATATCGAAGAGAATCTTTACTTTGTGACTTGGACTTTAAAATGTTTCTATCTGGGGGCGAGCGTAGGTACGTCTTTACTATGTACATACTTCGGTATGCGATGTAAAGCAACGACAGGCACAGTTAGTACTTGGATGGGTGACCATTCCAACGGAAACCGCGTCCTCGCCTCACACATCTTCCAGCGGCTTGTATATCAGTGTATGCGCGGAAGCTATACAACCTTAGGCGAGGGTTGTATAGGAGATATACCATCCTTCGGAAGGGATGTAAAGCCGTCGGTCCCTTGTCTATTAAATGTTAGGCAAGTAAAAGATCCCAACTCTTCTTAAGGGAAGAGGTTCGGCAAAATTCCTGGTTGGGGGTAGCTCGTCTACAGGCGTCGGTGTTAGACTTCAGTAGCGGAAATAGGCCGACGTTAAATAAATGTATTAAAAAAAAATGTTTCTATCTTTTGATGTGCTAGCTTGCAAAATATCAATCTGAGAATTGTTTTCTTTATTTTCTTCCTGGATTTTTTTTTGTGGAGTGGTTTCCAACTGGACAATAAGACTGTTCTTTTCTCTTTCAGACTTTTCATTTTTTCTCGTTTCATATTCCTCATACGATATAATCTCTACTGCTTTCAGTACATTTTATTATACATGAGTTATATGTTATATTTTCCTTAACATATTCATTTGTTTTTTGTGTTAAGTGTCGACAACATTTCTTAACTGCACTAGTCTGTACAGCAGTGGCGGCTCGTGATTAATTTTATAGGGGGGCACACATTTGACACTGAAATAGCATAGTAAAATTAACTTACCAGAGAACCATTCACCATATTCTGTATTCTCAAAATCGTGTGCTGCATAAAAAATAAGCCAGAAATTGCAAATGTGTCCTCCCACTTTAAGATACACACACAAACAAAAACATTTTATTTATACATAAAATCCATTCTATGTTCCTTACTAGCTGCGAAAATGTCTATCACTTTATTGTCAAAGTCAGGAATTAACTGAATTATATTTTTTTCAATTGATAACATTGAAAATGCATTAAGCCTTTCTTGGCCCATAGTGTTCCTTAGAAAACATTTTATTCTTCTTAACATAGAAAAACCTCCTTCACATTCGCACGTCATCATAGGTGTAGTACATATAATACTTAACATTTTATACGTCTCAGATAAGCCTTCCTCCAAATTATTTTTATTAATAAATGTCAGAGGAGGTAAAGCACCATTGCAGCACATATTATCCCTGCCATAAATAACTTTCAATTCAGTTCTTAATTATTCTTTGTCTATTAAAGCATTAAAAGCTTCTACAGTCTCTGTTTTCATTGACCTTTTCATATATTTTCGAGATAAGCACTGTTTACGAATGTCACTTTTACCTTTTACCTAAAACTTCATAGTCCACTAAATCATATAAATGAGTTGCACTCTTCGCATGTTTCGTTGCTCTTTCCTGTAAATGTTGTAAATCATATACTCCTTCATGAATCCACGGTGAAAACTACAAATTGTTGCTTAAAACAAAACAGAACAACTTATTTCGCTCAGTTATATTAACTTTATCCTCATAGCACAGCG
Organism: Leptura quadrifasciata; assembly: GCA_963675555.1. NCBI lineage: Eukaryota > Metazoa > Arthropoda > Insecta > Coleoptera > Cerambycidae > Leptura > Leptura quadrifasciata. Next base: position 129,453,881 of record OY776674.1, read on the forward strand.
GTCTGTTACTTAAAATATAAGACACTAAATTAATTTTTAAATATCTTATGTGTGTCTAAATGAAACGAAATAAGCAAATAACAAAACACATAACTCGCGAGAGCAGGCAAACATAAACATCAGCTGATTAAGCATATAACAGTGAAGTTACACAACTGAACTGTGCCCGCATTAGAGCATAAAGCATGTGTCGTTGCCATAGCAACATCGTAAACAAAATCTAGCCACATGACAAGGTCTCCATACACAACTGATGTGGTGCACTTTGGGAGGTAGATATTGGCAAACTCAAGTTGTACGTAGCGATAGCAGCGGAAATTAGTTTTGAGGTTTATTATGTTGATAAAAATGTTAAAATGGATAGAAAAAAATAGAAATTAACTAGCTAGCTGATTTAGCTTTGGGGGGCAAGTGCTCCTGTCCCCTTAGGAGCAGCCGCCACTGCTTTACAGTTTCCGAAACTAATAAATATTATTATTAATTTGCAGTAAGTATGTCAACTGGCATGGCCATAAATCAAGTGCATGGAGAAATTTTTATTTTGCACTGTTTGCGTAATCAATAGTTTTAATAATATTGTTATGTGCTGCCCTCTAACAGAGAGGAGAGTTGTAATTACTCCCTGGCCAGAAGGGTGGCGCCATCTGTGGGCCAACTGGCGAACCATCATTTAGTAGTGCCTAAGAAAATTATAGAGAATTCCAGTATATTCTGGAAAGTTCTACAATGATATTCTGGACATTCCAAGTGGGTATATAAAGAGGTGAAGCCAGCAGATGGAGGAACAGTACAATTTAGTGAAGTATAAGGAACAGTTCAGTTTAGTATCCAGTACAGTTCTGGTTACAGAGACAGTTTGTAGAAGAAGAGTTCAGTTGAGTGAAGTAGGCAATACAGTTCAGTTCAGTGAAGTAAACAGACAGAGAGTTTTTAGGTTAGACAAAAGTTGACAAGTTTAGGAAGAAAAGTACATAGTGTTTTAAAAGTAGTGAATTTATATTAGATTAAGTTATTATTAGTTGTGTGATTTTTAATTATTTACTAGTGTAATTTTAGTAATTAAATAAAATAGTGGTTACTGAAAATTCTTGTTGCAAGTTATTTGAATCCACAAAGTGTTTACTGAAAATTGTAAACACGTAATAATTGGTGTCAGAAGTGGGATTGCAACAGAATTTCTGAAGAATTTGATAAAGTTCCATAGTGTTCTATTTGGAAACCACTGGAGATAGTGAAGTAAGTCGAACTGGAAAGTGATATAGACATTAGACAAGATTTATTGTGCTAGTGTGAGGAAATTTCTGGGACATTCTGTTTAGTAATTAGTGTAGTTTTTAAGTGCTTTCAACTGAGAAGTGATATAGGCTTTAAATAAGACTTGCTAGTTAGTTTTTGAATGGAAGAAGCATGGCTGCTGAAAAACAAATGCAAGACATGTTAGCTGCATTTAGCAAAATGATGCTAGAAGAACAAGAGAAACGACGTCAAGAAGAAAAAGAAGAGCAAGAGAAACGACGCCAAGAAGAAAAAGAAGAGCAAGAGAAACGACGTCAAGAAGAAAAAGAAGAGCAAGAGAAACGACGTCAAGAAGAGAAAGAAGAATAAGAAAGACGACGTCAGGAAGAAAAAGAAGAACAGGAGACTTGAAGAAGAAAAAGAAAGAAAACGACAAGAAGAAAAGGAAGAATTGAGAAAAATTATACAGGGGCAACAAGATGCTATCCTGTCAGCCACTAATGAAGTTAAGGAAAAAGTAGATAAAGTTGAACAAAAAGTTGGTAACGTCGAAGGAGAAATTAGTGATATTAAGGGAAAAGTTACCGATGTCGAAGGAAAAGTGACTACAGTCGAAGAAAAAGTTACTGGTGTCGAAGAAAAACTTACTGGCGTTGAACAAAAAGTTACTGGCGTCGAAGGGAAAGTTACCGATATAGAAGGAAAATTTCAGGTAGTTAAGGGAGAGGTAGAACAACTTAAGCGACAGTTAAGAGCGCAAGGAGGCCAGTTAGTATTATCATCAGGTTCTAGATTACAACCGCCTTCCTTTGATGGTCAAACTTCTTGGTCAACTTACAAGAGACAATGTGAGGCAGCGGCATGCGCAAACAATTGGAGTAATGAAGACAAAGCTATGGCATTGGTGCTAGCATTAAGAGGTCAAGCCTCAGAGTTGTTTCAGACTATCCCAGTGACGCAGCAAAGGGATTTTAAAGTTTTGGAGGCTGCACTAGATCTAAGATATGGCGACCAATACCTCGCCCAAGTATACCGGACTCAGCTCAAATCACGCACACAAAAGGCTGGGGAAAGTTTACAAGATTTTGAAGCAGCTGTTGAGCGACTGACATACCTGGCTTACCCGGATGCGCCCAAAGAATTCCAGGAACAATTAACAGTTGGTACTTTCATTGATGGCACAAGAGACGAGGAGATCAGGCGAGTCCTTAGATTATCTCAAGATAAGACTGGTAGTGAAGCCTTGATCCATGCCCTCGAGGTTGAAGCCGCTTACAAAGAGACTGCACGTCCGAGAGTACGAGCCATGAAAGTAGAAGAAGAGGACCGTTTAGAAAAATTAAATATGGAATCTTTGATGGCTGACATACACAAAATGATAAGCCAGTTGATGACCAAACCAGATGCTCCAAGGAAGCAGGAAAGAGAACAGAGCGAAGGACAGCCAAGGAAGGTGATTCGGTGTTATCAGTGCAGCAAACCAGGACATATGATGCGGCAGTGTCGAGAACGGAATCCTGGGGAAGTAAACACTGCAAAGAAAGAGGAAGTTCGCTCTGATAAGATGAGATTGATTGTTATGTTAACAGGCATACAGAAAATGGTCGCACAAGTACTAAACGAATTAAGTTCGCGACCGGAGCTGAAACAGGTACTGCAACCGCCGAAACAGGAGCCGAAGCAGCAGCGAAGTGCTGGAAGTCCGACAAAAGTAATCCGCTGTTATAATTGCGGCAAATTGGAGCATGTCAAGAGGTACTGTCGCAGGGGAGCCCTAAGGAAATGAATGCCGAGAATGTAAAGAAGCAGCAGGATATAGCAGAAGTGAAGGCAGTTAAGATAGAGGTTCCGAAGGACTGGACAAAGGAAATTCTAAGAGAGAAATAACTGAAGGACGATGAAATTGGACCAATGTTGAAGGCGAAAGAAAAAGGAATCCGCCCGGAATGGAAAGACGTTTCCAATAAAAGTGTTGGACTGAAGGCTTTATGGGCGCAATGGGATTCCCTTAGGGTTATAGATGGACTACTACGGAGAGCATGGGAGAGCCCGGATGGGAAAGAAGTTACCATGCGGTTGCTGATACCCAGGTGCCGAGTACCAAAAGTACTTCGGGAAGTGCACGAGGGAATATCCAGAGAGCACTTTAGCAGAAATAAGATCTTGGCTAGAGTACGGGAACGATTTTACTGGATAAATAGCTGTCAGGATGTAGAGGCTTGGTGTCGCAGTTGCAAGGTTTGTGCGAATGTGGCTGCCAAGAGGTCACCTACAGGGAGTGGTGGCCGAATGAAGGCTAGATATGACCGCAATGTCAGTTCGGCGGGATTCAAGGTGGGGGACTCAGTTTGGCTGTATAACCCACAGCGGAGTGAAGAAGGATTCTAGAAGCCTCGCTCACCTTGGGTAGGACCGTATTCTGTCATCACTAGGATCAACGACGTTGTTTATAGGATTCAACGTAGAAAGAAGTCCAAGATGAAGATCGTGCACCTGGACAGGTTGGCAAAGTATGCTGGGGTATCTGAATTGCCTGACCGGGACGTTCAAGCTTAAGGAGGGGGCAGTGTTATGTGCTGCCCTCTAACAGAGAGGAGAGTTGTAATTACTCCTGGCCAGAAGGGTGGCGCCATCTGTGGGCCAACTGGCGAACCACCATTTAGTAGTGCCTAAGAAAATTATAGAGAATTCCAGTATATTCTGGAAAGTTCTACAATGATATTCTGGACATTCCAAGTGGGTATATAAAGAGGTGAAGCCAGCAGATAGAGGAACAGTGCAGTTTAGTGAAGTATAAGGAACAGTTCAGTTTAGTATCCAGTACAGTTCTGGTTACAGAGACAGTTTGTAGAAGAAGAGTTCAGTTGAGTGAAGTAGGCAATACAGTTCAGTTCAGTGAAGTAAACAGACAGAGAGTTTTTAGGTTAGACAAAAGTTGACAAGTTTAGGAAGAAAAGTACATAGTGTTTTAAAAGTAGTGAATTTATATTAGATTAAGTTATTATTAGTTGTGTGATTTTTAAGTATTTACTAGTGTAATTTTAGTAATTAAATAAAATAGTGGTTAGTGAAAATTCTTGTTGCAAGTTATTTGAATCCACAAAGTGTTTACTGAAAATTGTAAACACGTAACAATATAGTAAAAATGATGATTAAATATGTCACGTGTTAATGAACTAATAAACTAATTTATCTTTATATTAAATAATTTTGATAAAATGTAACCCAGATGAAGCTATATGTGATTAAAATAATTTGGACGAATGAATGGTATATTCTTTATTGCAATATGCCGGTACCTCACCCTCTCGGAATCATGTGCAATTTCTGCCAGGTAGTTACTGCTCTGATGACTACTCTAGAATGCTTGTAGAAAAAAATGTGCTTAGTGTAGATTATTATTTAGTATTATCTATACGAATCTGAACTCTAAAAATTCAAAATATCTAGCACTTATATAACTTAGAGGTAAATCGACAAAAGACAGCAAACTTGATGTTATCTAGAGCCGAGTTCATGTTATTATTATAGGTAACTATTAGTTAGTAACCATAAAATATATGATTTTAAGTCATATGTTTGAATTCTCAGTTTCTTTTGTTAGAAAATCATTTGGTATAGGTAGTGTTAAAAAAGTATATCGACAGATCAAAAACAAAAAAAAAACCTCTTACCAATAGGATATTTTACATCAGGACAAGGCGTTATCTCTGGTTTTACAAGAGCTAACTGTTCCGCACGAAATTTTTTAGTAACAAAGCAACAACGTATTTTTACATCTTCCATTACGGATTCCGGTAAATTCTGTATGCCTGTATTATTACTGCTTAATAGGTTTCTCAAATTACTGAAAAAATGAAAGAAATCATAAGTCTTGTAGAAACAATAGTCTTATAAAAGTAAACCATTGTAATTAAACAATTTTAGTAATAATTTACCTGTGCATGGCCTCTGCTCCCAAAGGTAATGCTTGCCAAGCTTGAACAATGGGTAATCCATAGCATACAGGAATAACTACAGCTTCCTTATAACCTACATCTACAACCATAGCAGTATCAACTGCCAAGCTAGATAAGCTAACCAAATGTGATGGCAGAACTAACATCATGGATATTTCATAATGTGTAAATAGTACCTAGAATTCACACATATTAACTTCTTTTCGGCCTTACATGCCGCTCAAATTCACTGAAGAATTACCTTCGCTAAGGTCTCTCTAAATAAAGTGGGACATAACAGTGACTCAACAATGATTACAGGTCTATCTTTTGGACTTAACAAAGCATATTTAAAGTAAATGAGATGTATGTACTCAACCAATAAGTCATATAAATCATCGGCAGACTCAAAATCCCATATTCTTCTTAACTGCCCGGTTTTCTTACATCTAACCTCTGATTTAATTATACTTCTTGGTGCAGATTCTCCAGTAAAACCAAATCTAGGAAAGTAGTTAAATTATAACATTTACAAGAAACATTTATCATAACACAAACTATTAAGGTTAAGTAATATTATTACTTGGTATAGGCTGTCCCAATATCTAATACCACTGTGAGTTTATCACTAGTTAATGTTTCGTATATGGGCATTATGCTAACGAATCCAAAAAGTTTAAAATAAAATAAATTAAATTGAGTATCTTCTATCAATCTGATGTTATAATGACAAGTGACGAGCTTGAAGTTTGTAGTTTGTCAAAAAAATTTAATGACATCTGTCTGTAATACTAAATGTGGCCATCTATCAACGACAAGTAGATACTGATCAGGGCGCCCATAGCGTATTCTTTAAAATAAATTTTTCACTTTCTATATTTTATCAGTCATTGATAGATGTCTCAGGTAGTACCAAAATGTATTATAAAATCGTTTAAACCTTAGTTATTTTGTTACATTTTAATTACAATGTTTTTATCTTAAAATCCATATGTAACTCATATAGTTGTTATTAACAGGCCAGTTTTGTGTATAATTTTACTAAATCCCTTGTGCTAAATACAAAAGTGTTTTGGTCGAAGGAGGCAGCACCTTTTTTACGTAAAGTTGAAGATCTCAATGTGCTGAACATATTAATAAATGACGGCACGACAAAATTTTAGTAGGGGGAAGTTGGTTAAATATGTATATTGTATATATATGTAATATATATATTTTTTTTATAATTTCAGCCGAAAACCATCAAGAATATCTCGAACCCCGTGCATTATATAAAAAAGAAAAGAAAAATAAAATTTTCTACAGTTCAGGAATATCTTTTGTACTACAGCCGCTACAGCCATGAGATTTGATATGTTACTGGTTTATGTTTAGCAGGTGCGGATTCAGGCAGGGGCCATGGGGGTCATGCCCCCCCCCCCTAGATCGCAAAAAAATAAAAAATCAACATTAGAATGACCGATTTTATCGACGCCCGGTTTTAAATCGGGTGTCCCAAAAATTGTTTATTTACGTCGTGATACACAAAAACCTCGTAAGTTCACATACCATAAACAGAGAACGCAGTGATATCTTATACTCTTTCAGCCCTTAAAAATAAAAGAGAAGCTGCTTCGGAATGTTTCAATGCCATATTGACGGAAACTCAAAATATGTTGAAGTAACGTGATGTTGAATGAACTCTGCTTAGACTTACCAACAAAATGAGAAATCGACTCAACCCTATAACTTATCCTCAAATTCTCCTGAAGACTATTACAAAATTTCCCTATTTATCCCACTGCTGAATTATGTTATAAATAATCTAGAAAGCAGATTTCTAGTGGAAACACTCAAATCTATTTAGCTTAAATATTTGTTTGTCAACAAATGCAATGAAAGCAACTGAAACATAAATTATGACAGCTGGGAAGATGCTGACAGATATGTACACAGTTATTTTTGGAAAAGAAGATCCAAAAACAGTTTTGGACAAATTTAAAGGAGAATTTGATATTTGGAAGTTGAAATGAAGTCCGCTAAAAATCCGTAAAAAAGACTTACCTGCTGATGGTTTAGAAACTTCACAACTGTGCGATAAACCATATTCCACGTAATTTGTAAATTGCTAGTTCAAAAAGGAGTTTTTCGACTATAAGACGATTTAAAACGTGGATTAGATCTAGAATGTCTAAAGATCGTTTAAATGGATTGGCTTTGATGTACATTCACCGAGCTGCATTTAATTAAACGATTTACAAGCAAAAAGATGCGGAGAATAGTTATTTGTTTAACTAGGCAGCAAAATAGTAGATGACTGCCGCGGCTGATAAATCCTAGACGAGCGTAACGAGGCTAGGAACTCTGCCAAGGCAGTCAATCTATTTTGCTGCTGAGTTGAACATATAATTTTTTCGCCGATTGTTTAAATATATTCTAAAATAATTCAATTATTACAATTCTCAATCTCTTTATTTTTGTTGTAATAAATTCATTAAAAATCGCAGTTGTTACTAGTTTGTTGCCATGGAAACTAAGTGTCACTTTCCCTGCCTAGGCAGGTAGTTTGCTGATTGACGTTAGTCAGCAAAGTTAGTACTTTGCTGTCAATCGGCGAAAAAAGAATTTGTCCCTTAAATTAAGTAGGCAGGTATAGTCCAAGTAAGGACTTCCTGAGACAAAAAAACGAAACAAAAACTTTACGACATCATTATTATCGCCACGGGCAACTGGCGGCATGCCTAACATCAAACGATCAAATGACTCGCCGCATATTAAAAACGAGCGAGATGCTTTGCGGTCGAGGTAGCATAAAGAGTAATGGTATTTTAATGTGGTCGTAAAGTTTTTGTTACGTTTTTTCTGTCTCAGTTTATTCCTACTTGAACTATACTTATTGAAATTAATTTGTTATAAAATCTATATTTATATTCTTGTTTCTTAAGTATTAGTTTATGTTTTGTGCAGGTATGGTACTGTATGGCCAATTTTTTTTTCATTTTCTTTTAATAAGAAAAGAATATATTTTATTTTATGAAGCATAATAAAAATACATATTATGTTATTCTTCCTCAAAATTGTTTGAATAAGGCTTTTGTCCCATTCTTAGCGTATTCTATTTGTATGTTTTGCTGAATATTTTGTATGCCCACCCCCCTCCCCCCTCTTAATTTGGGTCTGGATCCGCGCCTGTTGTTTAGTATCCTTGAAGATTATCATTTTATGGTATAATCAAAATAATTTGATGCAAAACGTTTTTTGCTTTTTTTCAAATTTTGGTGCCAAAATATGGTTCTCTGATAAATATTACTCAAAAAGGGTTTTTTTCGTTAAATAACATGGGATCAACCGTTTTTTATAAAGACTAGTTCAAATAGTTGTTGCGGATTATTTCGTAGAGCTGTAACTATTTTAAATCAATTTTTATTAAAAAACGGGTGGCTCTATATTATCTAACAAAGAGGATATTTTTTGTGTATTTCTATTATACAATGTTTTGCAAAAAATCATGCAAATTGCAAGTAAGAGAAATTCAAATCACAAATTTGTTGAGGTCTTAAACTATGGCTGTTTGAAGCACTGGCGGATCTAGGGGGCCATGTCCCCCTCCCCTTGGATGATTTAAACAGTATGAGGAATTTGAGAAATTAATTATAAAAAACCCGATGACAGAGGACAGTCAGCAAGGTAAATTTCTTACCAAAAAAAATTAACTTAAGATTGTGTTTGCACGCACCAGTCAATTGCGAATAAATTTGTAAGTAATCGAATTACATCGTCCTGTCGATAACACAGAAGCAGCACTAGTCTAGGCGGCATACAGGACCGTACGAACTATAATCGCGACGCGATCTTATGTTTATATGTACCAGTTACAAACAAAACCTCGGTGGCACAGAGAACATCTTGAAGTTGGGTTGTGCGTATTTAGTTGGCATAAAAGACAAAATGTTAGTAAATCACCGAATTTAGCTATCAGGAAGGGCTATTGCTACTGTAATAATCATTTTCAAGGAGTAAAGTACAGATCTCTTTTACCCCTCGAGAGACAGAAGCCACTTTCTACACTTTAGTCCTCGAAAATGACAATTATTAAAATAGCACTCTTAGATCACAGAACACTAAAACACTGTTTTTGAGATGGGAAATACTCAAAGGTAATTTTTTAATTTTCCGTTGTGGTACAGACTCTTATTAAGGGTATACAGAAAAGTTTCTATATAGCTCACTAATTTCTTCTTTATTAAATAACTATAAACATTTAAAGTATTACACACAAACATTAATAAAATCTGTACATTTCCTGGTGTTCTAAATACCTATTTACTATTCAAACTATACTTATATCAAATTATACCAGCAGCTAGTTAGCCAGCCGCTACCAGATAGCGTAGTGTGATCACAAAAATAGTGGCTGGTTTCGCTGGCCGGCGAATATTTACCAGCGGCAAGTAAAGTCAGACGTGTTCAAATTTAACAGCAAGCAGCCGATCACGTGATTCACTCGGCATTGCTGCCTCCAGCCCAGACTCACCGCACCAGCGCAGGAAGTATCTACCGCGTGATAGTTGTTTTGGAATTGGTTACTTCACGACAGCCGCTCATAGAGCAACGATGACTGACCACATCGCCAGCCGCTGCTTGCTGGTGCTACTACCAGCCACTACTAGACAGCGGCTGGGAACCAGCAGCTAGTTAGCCAGTCGCTACCAGATAGCGTAGTGGGATCACAAAAATAGTGGCTGGTTTCGCTGGCCGGCGAATATTTACTAGCGGCTAGTTAAGTCGGACATGTTCAATTTTTAACAGCAAGCAGCCGATCACTTGATCGACTCGCCGTCATTGCCACCAGCCATCAGCTACCGTATAAGCGCAGCAAATTCCTACCACGTGATAGTTGTTGGTGGTTGTTATCAAAATGGCAGAGTTAAAATGGCCAGGCAGCCGCTTGTAGAACAGCGATGACTGACCACATTGCCAGCCGCTGCTTGCTGGTCCTATACTGCCAGCCACTACTAACCAGCGGCTGGTAAGTAGCACTGGAGCTTGTCGCTGGCCGGCAAATCTTTACCAGCGGCTAGTAAACTCGGACATGTTCAACTTTAACAGCAAGCAGCCGATCACGTGATTCACTTATCATCGCTGCCACCAGCTACCAGGTCCGTTTGACCGGACCCAAGATTACTAAAAGAGTAGGTTGAACGGAAACTTAGGTGATGGTGCAAGAGGAATGCTCTGACGTCATCTGTTGAAAGCGATCCATGTATGCCATATGAATTTCATTATATTTTCGTGTTTTTGAACTGTTGTATATGTTATTGTTGCCAAAATGAAAGCATTAAAAAGTAAATCAGAAGCTCAGGATGATTTTGGAAGAAAGAAATATAGAAAAATGTAAAAACGTTCACTTAGTATGCAAGTTTGTATGTATATTGACTTTATTTGCAAATATTTATAAATGTATTGTATGTTAAATAAACTATATAATATTAAAAAATATATATTATTTCTCATTTATTATCAAGAAAAATAAAATATATTTATTAACATTAAACAATGAGAAAGTCTTTCACGTCGTAATTAAAGTAGTTATGCTGAAATTAAACACCACATTTTTACTTAATGGTTTGCAAAATATGGATTCTTTAATGTCTACATTTTTTTAAGGCGAAGCAATAAAGTTTTTCATCCTTCAAATAAGGTATATTCGTTTTTAAGATTTTTAGGTCTGCCTATTCAAACTTTATGTTTATTTAGGAATATATAATTTTTATGGCAAATGAATAATGAAAAAAAAAGCTAGATTTTATAGCGTCTACTCGTCATAAGTGGTTTATTAATCATGGTGAACGCAATATATGTATATTTAAATAATTAGAATTAGTTTCATATATTGCCGAGTATTTGCTTTCAACACGTGACGTCACAAGGTCGGAGGAACATGATCTGTTAAACGTATCCTTTAGTGACTTTGGACCAGACTAGCTCAGGAAGTACCTACCACGTGATAGTTGTTTTGGTGTGTACTTTACGGCAGAATCGCTTGTAGAGCAGCGATGCTGGTGCCACTACTAACCACCAGCGGCTGGTAACCAGCTTAACATTATAATATTTTCAGCACATTGAAAGGTATACAAATGAGCAGTCCATTATAGTGTAAGCGGCATATTGAATGGTCTGAAAAGTGCTGCAAAATCTCCTATGTGTAGCGGGATAGGAAATCACGTGCAAATAGTGTACTCGACTGCTGCGCTGCTAAAAGTCACCAATTTATAATTAGCCTAAAATCCTCCCACACACACTCGAGCATGTTGGTAAAAGCAGTTGGAAGCTGGCTCGGCGAACATGCTTGAAGGTGTGTGAGAACGGCAAACATAGTTGGAGTTTGAAATTCTCTGCTCATTGTGAGTCTTGCCGATCCCTATCAACACGAACCGAACGTCGAACAGGTTGGTACATATATGGTGATTTCGTGAGCATATTGGTGATTAGCAATAGTTTCTGGTAGTTGTGTGAGAGGTGTGCATCAATTCAGTGCCGGATTAACCCCAATGCAATGAGGCCTCGGCCCCCCAGCAAATTGCCTTGAAAATTTATTAAAAATAAAAAATAACGACCACAAATTGTATTGATGAGATATCATTTTCAAAACTGACGAAAAATAGATCAAAGTCGTCTATGAGCCAAGGTAGGCTTCACCAGTATGAGTATCAATAATATCTTACTAGCGTTGGACTTTACTGAAGAATTCGGTAATCAAAAATTTTTAAACGTCATTTTAGTGTAGGATAAATATGGATATTAGTTTATAAGTTTAATGTAAAATGTTAAACATTTCTACATTTGTTACCCTGCAATTACCAAAAATTATAAATATGAAAACGTTATTAAACAATATGTAAATAAAAAGGTCCTCCTGATTTACATCTCAGATTCCACAAAAATATGGCGGTTGATTTTCCGCAAATCACCGGTCTTGAGCAAGCCTCAACCCCAATTTTGCTTACAGGCCCCATCCTTGTTCATCCGGCCCTGCATCAATTTTTCGTATTTGGTTGTCACTTTTCTTCACGGCTTATGGTTTTAAATTTTGAACTGAAGTTGGTAAGTTCGGTGCGTATATGTATGGAAACCACCGAGCATACTCGATTTGAAGGTTCGAAGTGATGTCATTGAGTCGAGCATGCTTGAACGCGTATGGGGGGTTTAAGGCTAACCGCACACAGTCGATTTAAAGTTGGGCGATAGTTTAGTCGGTATCTATAATGGCATGAGATATGAAGATAGGCATTGTTTTTTAATGTAAATTAACTCATTTTACAACTGAAATTATTGAGTGAAAATTCATATCACTACATCTGTCATAGTTCTACTTCGGTAGTGTTATACTTTTTTTACCAATATATGTATTAAAAAAAAGTATGGCCAAAAATAATAAATATTTCCTTATCGGATCTCTCTCTCTCTTGGATATACTCACGTGCAGCAGCAGATACCCATTAACCATTACCATTAAAATCATTTATTTAAATACTTATATTTCACAATTCATTTTACCTTAAGATAATATTTCGTTTTTCATTTAAGATATTTAATATTGTTACGTAGGGAGTATCCATATTTGAGGAGAAAACTATAAAACAGCTTTAGTAGGTTACATATTGATACAAAATATTTTTCCAAGTTCTAAATAATTGATATACTTTGCAATAATATTAAACAAATATTGAGAACGAGATCTGACATTAAATTATTAAACACAAACAATAAATATGAACTTGTACTCGATAGGTAACCTGCTAAATAAGCATGTAGTAAAATTATAAATACGAATTTTATTAACGCGGGCGTCAGTCGAATTCTTAAGACAGTCCTGTTCTTAAGTGTTAAGAAGTGCGACTCCTTATCCTGACGCATTTCCCCACATCAGTGATGTTGGTAAGAGCCCCCATTTGTTACTATCGTTGTTGTGCCTGTTTGTACTGTGACAGTGTTTGTTGTTATTTTGTTAATAAATTATATAAGTTTTAAACTCGTCTTCTACTTTGACTATCCAATCTCCCTCTCTCACAAGCCAAGTGGCCGTCAGTCGCGGCTACCCCAAAGGGGGGGGGGGTCCTGACAATATACCCGTCGCGTTACATTGCATGTGGCGCAGAAACGTGGCGGGGGGCAGATGGAGGCCATATACTATCAGCAAAATTTTTGTTTGATGATCTTTCCTAGAATTTCATATAACC